>OX030951.1:33976146-34153646 GCA_943735915.1 Pherbina coryleti
AAAATCAAAAACCAAAATCAAAATCAAAATCAAAATCAAAATCAAAGTCAAAATCAAAATCAAAATCAAATCAAAATCAAAATCAAAATCAAAATCAAAATCAAAAATCAAAATCAAAAATCAAAATCAAAATCAAAATCAATATCAAAATCAAAATCAAAATCAAAAATCAAAATCAAAATCAAATCAAAATCAAAATCAAAATCAAAATCAAAATCAAAATCAAAATCAAAATCAAAATCAAAATCAAAATCAAAAATCAAAATCAAAATCAAAATCAAAATCAAAATCAAAATCAAAATCAAAATCAAAATCAAAATCAAATCAAAATCAAAATCAAAATCAAAATCAAAATCAAAATCAAAATCAAAATCAAAATCAAAATCAAATCAAAATCAAAATCAAAAATCAAAATCAAAATCAAAATCAAAATCAAAATCAAAATCAAAATCAAAATCAAAATCAAAATCAAAATCAAAATCAAAATCAAAATCAAAATCAAATCAAAATCAAAATCAAAATCAAAATCAAAATCAAAATCAAAATCAAAATCAAAATCAAAATCAAAATCAAAATCAAAATCAAAATCAAAATCAAAAATCAAAATCAAAATCAAAATCAAAATCAAAATCAAAAATCAAAATCAAAATCAAAATCAAAATCAAAATCAAAATCAAAATCAAAATCAAAATCAAATCAAAATCAAAATCAAAATCAAAATCAAATCAAAATCAAAATCAAAATCAAAATCAAAATCAAAATCAAAATCAAAATCAAAATCAAAATCAAAATCAAAATCAAAATCAAAATCAAAATCAAAATCAAAATCAAATCAAAATCAAAATCAAAATCAAAATCAAAATCAAAATCAAAATCAAAATCAAAATCAAAATCAAAATCAAAATCAAAATCAAAATAAAAATCAAAATCAAAATCAAAATCAAAATAAAAATCAAAATCAAAATCAAAATCAAAAATCAATATCAATATCAAAATAAAAATCAAAACCAAAATCAAAATCAAAATCAAAATCAAAGTCAAAATCAAAATCAAAGTCAAAACCAAAATCAAAATCAAAATCAAAATCAAAATCAAAATCAAAATCAAAATCAAAATCAAAATCAAAATCAAAATCAAAATCAAAATCAAAATCAAAATCAAAATCAAAATCAAAATCGAAATCAAAATCAAAATCAAAATCAAAATCATAATTAAAATTAAAAAAAAAATCAAAATCAAAAATCAAAATCAAAATCAAAATAAAAATTGATAAAATTAAAATTGTAAATGAAAAAATTCAAAACTGGAAACCTAAGTTAAAATAAAAGCACCCTGTGACCAATAGCTTAGTAGAAGCCATTTACAAAGTAACAGCCAGCAATGCGGAAACTACACATTGAAACTATCAAAGATCAAAGGACTGTGCAAAAGTTGAGGGCTTGAAAAGATACACTAAGATATTAACATAAAATGAAAACCATAAACTACAAATAACAGCAACAACATCTACAACAATTATATTAACAGTCACTCATAAAAAAAAAAGAATGAAGAATGCCTCACAAGGATTAAGCAGCGCTCACACAAGGATTAAGCAGCGTTAAATTGTCATTTAAGCCCTGACACGTGCTGCCAAGGCAACCACCAGCCGACAATCGACCCGTTGGAAGATGCTTACACGAGTATATGTAGATTTGAAAGGAGTAAATATATCTTATACAGTTTACCGCTGTTGTTGTTTTCTTTTTGTGTATTTAGCGATTTGTTAGTTCAAGATATGAACTGACAGATAGAGTTGCCGCGACTTAAATGATAAGAATTCTTTCCAGAATTGAGAGTAAATTAAATTTAAAAGCCGATAAAAAGTTATAAAGTAGTGCGGTGAATAATTGGGGTAGAATTCGAGACAATTTGTTAGGGAGGAGAAGTTCGGAAAATGTCTTCATAAAATCATAGGACTTAATTTTCTGGCTAGTAGAATGAGGTGATTAATGAAATACATTTTTTGCTCCGTTAAATAACTTAAAAGTTTTTCAAAATTTTGTTAGTTTCCACGTGCTTCAATTAGCCAAATGGATTTATACACATTCTACCAATCAATTGCTGCTGTCAAGTTAAGCCAGGTGTCAATATATCACAAAATTTTGAACCATAACAGCAAGAATGTCAAGCAAGTATCAAGGCAAACATAGGTCAAAGAACCCATTGATGCTCACACACACACTCACCACCCACCAGATACGCACACATATTCAGAACTAGCACTCAACCAATATCTACTTTGATCGAAATCCCGCTTGAACGCAACGCATTGATGCGAAATTGGAAGCCCCCTTTCGATTCTTCACATGCAACTTGGGAACCAGCACTGAAATTAGCAAATTTCTGTAGAAATCAATTAGAAGTTTGTAGCTACTATTCTCCCTACTGTCACTCCGGCGGCGGTATCGGAGTCTGCTATAGCTAGGGAGCATCCTAAATTGACGATATTTTTGTGCTGCTCCTGAAGTGTCATTTATAATTGTCAGTCGTTATGGCAGCAACGACACGAGTGAACGAGTCAAAATAAAAACACAACAAAAAAATATGTCCAAATCAAACTCTCTGAACGCGTCACTTGAAAATTTCAGCTTCAATGGACGACGAGTATGAAAAATGGTCAAGTGTAAAAAATGGTCGACTATTGATGAAAAAATAAAATGTTTGTTGATTTCGAGTTATGCTTGCTTTTTGCAAGCACCTTTGGGGATAGGGGAAGCTTGTATTTTTCAATTATATTTTTCACCTTGTTATCCTAGCAGGAATGGCGGCGAGCAGTTACACTCACTCAGCCGTACTCAGTTCGTTCGTTCATTTGTCAACGAATGTTCAACAAACAAATCTTGTTTACATTTCATCGTTTTTCAGTACTTGCTTTTCTGTTCTTACCAATTCAACCAGCAAGTAAGCATGACATGTTCAAACATTTATGAATGAAATTGGAAGGAGTTTCCATTATGTTATTTTTTTTTTTTGCGAAACATGTTAAACACTTGTGTCTCACACCCACGATCATGCTTGCATTTAAACGATGTGACTAAAGAGTTATTGAAAGTGGTTTTTATTTTATGGAATTTAAATTTTTATGCTGGAGAATAAAAAAAAATTTTGAAATTATATGTGAAGGTTAGAAAAATATCTATATTACATATATCGTGTTTGTATAAACACCAAGACAAACACCAAGTCTGTTATGAAAACTATTTATAAAGGTGAAAGGCCACAGAAAACAACGCAACGGGAGGATCAGGCAATCATTCGCGCTATAAAAAGTTTCTCTTTGTGTCTACGACAACAATCCAAAGTCAGGTTTGCCCAAATATATCTCGCAGAATCATCCAAAGAACGGCTAAAGAAGATGTTTTTGTTTCAACATATTGAAGTGGAAAAAAGCCATTCATTTCCTTGAAAAACAGACGAGCACGGCTGGAGTTTGCGAAAACCCATGTGGACTGGACTACTGAACAATCGAAGAATGTACTTCTTTCTGATGAGTCAAACTTAAATTTCAAAGGTTCTGACGAATTAAAACTGGTACGAAGGCCAAAAGGGTAGCGGCTTTATCCGCGTCACACAAGAGGCACTGTTAAGCATGGCGGAGGTAAGGTATTGTTATAGGGGTATTTTTCTGAATATGATATGGGATCGGTCCAATTCATCGAATTGACGGTATAATGGATCGTTTCATGTACAAAGATATACTCCAAAATGTAATAATACCTCATGCTGAAGAAAATTTTCCGCTGAACTGGATGTACCTGCATGACAACGATCCGAAGCACATTGCCAAGTGTGTGAAAGAGTGGCTTACGTTAAATCAGGGGTCGAATTACAGCATCCGTAATCGAATGACTACTTTCGTATTTATACAGTTTGGCATGACAGCTTTCGCGAACGAGTGAAAGTTATCGTTTTTGGTTCGATGTATGTTGTAAACGAGAAAAGTTATCTAATTTTCGTATGATGGCTATCGTGAACGAGCATATGTTCGATGCGTTTCAATCGAAATGTCATTCGATTGATTTCCGGCAAACGAGTGGTCTGGATTTTGCTGCTTTAAAAAAAAATGTAAGAAAAGTTCAATATATAACTATTATAATTAATTACATTTCTTATTTACAGGACTAATGTGAATAAAATAAATGCCGTGCAAAAGGTCGAAATGGGTGAATTTATGGCTAGCCACCCAGACTTGGCAAAAAATTTAACGTTTAACAAATCCGAAATACAATAGGGGTACTCACACCGGACTCGTTAGTTTGTTACCGAGCGTTTCCACCGCCCGAACGAACGAAGAAATCATCGCGAACAAATCGTCGCGATGAATTCTTCGTTCGGTCCAACTGTTTCCACCGCACGAACACAAGTTGCGAACATTGGTAAGTCGCCATCTTGTTCGTTCGTGCAGTGGAAACACTTAAATTCAATGCTTGCGAGCATCAGCGTTGATCAATATTTGTTTATGCAAACGTACTAAATTTGATTAATTTTTACTACTTTTATGCCTTTTAATTTAGGTTTTATGTACGTATTTATGTAAAGAATTTATTATATAAAGAATATTATATAAATCATTTGCTTATATAAAGTGCTAATAAAATAACAAAGTAAATTAAAGTTCTTTTGCGTTAAATTTTCAATATATTTTCTTTCTTTTTTGTTTTTCCTACGTTATTAACTACAATTTCAACAAATCTACTACCTATGCTGTCCTAACACTGTGCTGGAAAAGTGTTTACACTGCGCGAATAGCGCTCGCGAGCATTTTGTAAAAAACCAATGTTCCGAACCTTGGTTCGGACCAAACTGTTTACACCGCCTGAATGAACGAAGAAATCTTCGTTCGTTCGGGCGGTGGAAACGCTCGGTTAGTTGTTACTTGTTATTTTTTTACATGCACTTTGTTTTTGTAAAATTATCGAACTATCGAACTACCGAGTAACAAAGTAACAACTTAGCAACCCTAATAATTTTTTCGTTAGCAAAATACGAACAGCTGTTCCATATTTTTAATTGCATGCAATTTAAATGCATTAAAAATAAAACCCAACGCATATGTAATTAAATTGTTGAATTATTTCAGATTTTGTCCCCATTTGTAGCATTTTCCACTTTTTACTTATAAATTTTAAGCAAATGTAATTGACGAAAAGCAAAATCACCTGTTATTCAACTATAATTACCAGGCTAACGAGATTAAATAAAAGGGTGTTTTCACAGTTAACAAATTTAAAGAAGTAACAACTAACCAAATAACAAACTAACGAGTTCGGTGTGAATACCCCTAATTAATATTAGGTTTTGTTACAGTCAATACTGTTTTTAGACTTACGCTGTTTGTGACAATGACAATGGATCACAACTATCCCTTAGTTTTCTCCTCATTAAACTTTCATTCACTATATTTTCCTCCTCTTACGAGTCTGAGGAAGTCAAATAAAATTAAATAAATGAAAGCATTTTTTGTTTTTGCTAAATAAGCACAACAGAAAAGAGCAATTACAATTGTTACATTTGTTTATAGTTTTATCGTTTTTGTTTTTATCTATCAAATGGCAGTTTTTCGATATCAATCGAAATAAATTTCGATTTGTGTTCGATCGAATGCAGTCATACCAAAAAATAATCGAGACGGAATTTTATTCGATTCGACTGAGTGTTCGTTCACGGATGCTGTAATTCGACCCCAGATTGATGTTCTGATTCCAAATGGCCGACATAACTAAGAAACAACACTATAATATGGCAAAACATATCATAAAATAACATAAAATAAAATATAACATGACAAATATAGCATAACATAATGTTATAAAACATAAATTAACATTGCGAAACATAAAAAAAAGATGAAAACAAAATAACCTAACATAGCACAAATTAAAATGAAATAATATAAAATAACATATCATAAAAAAAACGTAACATAATATAAATAACATAGCATACAAAATAACATAATATAAAATAACATAAAGTAACACAACACAACATAAAATAACATAAAATAGCATAACATGACATAGCATTACATAACATAGCATAAAAAAACATAGCATAACATTACATAATATCACATAACATAACATAACATAACATAACATAACATAACATAAAATAAGATAACATAACATATCATACATGTTCATAATATAATATAACATAACATAACATAACATAACATAACATAACATAACATAATATAACATAATATAACATAAAATAAGATAACATAACATATCATACATAACAACTTAACATAACATAAAATAACATAACATGAAATAACATAATATAACGCAACATAACAAAACATAACATAACATAACATAACATAACATATTATAACATAAGTATATAATATAACATAATATAACATAACATAACATAACATAATATAACATAACATAAGTATATAATATAGCATAACATAACATAATACAACATAACATAGCATAGCATAACATAACATAACATAAGTATAACACAACATAAATCAACATAACATAACATAAGTATAAAATATAACATAACATAACATAATATAAGTATAGCATAACATAACATAATACAACAAAACATAGCATACCATAACATAACATAACATAACATAATATAAGTTTATAATATAACATAACATAACATAACATAACATAAGTATATAATGTAGCATAACATAACATAATACAACATAACATAACATAACAAAACATAACATAAGTATATAACATAACATAACATAACATAGCATAACATAACATAACAAAACATAACATAATTATATAACATAACATAACATAGCATAACATAACATACCATAACATAATATAACATAACATAACAACACATAACGCACCATACTAACTCTTCCATACTCTTCATACTATAACCATCGCAATACTAACTCCTTGTTTATGAGAGGGTAAATCTTTTTATTTTGAAACTTTAATTTTAAAATTTAGCCATAAATATTTTCTATAGAACCAATATTATATCATTTTAAATAAAATCCGCCCGCTTTTTTAAGAAGTCGCGTGTCATACTCAATTTTTTCAGCATCCTTCATTCGAAGTTTTAAATCCGAGAACCAAATTCCATATGACTTGGTTGTACATTATGTACATAAAAAAAAGAAGCCCTAATTTTTTTAAATAATGTGTGTTACTCCAAGACTTTTGAAAAAGACTTTATGTATTAAGCCCAAGAATGATAGAAACCAGATTACGCTTTCCGCAAATGAGAGGGAGAGAGCATGACGTCACAAGCGCTATTGTCAGAATTTGGAATAATTTTACTTCCACACCCACGCCTAAATATTTTTTTTCTTATTTTTATAATATGTATGTATATGGACCTTCTTAAGCCATTGGTACAATAAAATTTTATCAGTCTCGAATAGTTTAGGAGATAAAAATTTTGAAAGTTTAAAAAATTCATATTTTCGTATACGAAAATATTCATAAGTTTATACAGAAGAGTAGATATTTTTACTTTATTTTTTCGAAAGAATTAATTTTCAATTTGGTCAATTTGTCTAAGAGATCGCATATTTTCATACGTTTTTGTGTAGAAAAAGTACTGTGTGACGTCATGCACTCAGTTGAGAAAGAGAACATTAGATAACGGTACTGCGGAACGCGTAATCTTGTTTCTATCATTCTTGTGTTAAGCCCATGTCATAATGTTCCAAGTCTAATCTTAGTGTTGATATAACTCTTTTAATAGATGCTTTTTGTTTAAATTCGGTAAATTTTGAAGCCCAAAGTTTTCGGTGTACTCATATCGGATCCCGCTTGAAATGAACCATGCCCACTTCTAATAAAATGGGTGTGGCTCGTTCATTATTTTAAGCAATCTGTATCTAAATTTTTTAAAAAGAAGTTCCAAATTTCTTCTAACAAGTAAATGGCTTCTATCATCTTTTATATATTACGCAAACTCAAATTTTGTCCGACGTAAGGCTTTTCAAGTACAAGTTCAATCTTTATAAATTTAGTATTTTTTGGTAGGTTTAGACCTGTAGATATGCAAACTGGACTTTTTATTTCTTAATAATTTATATTTTTTAAGTTATAGCTTATTAAAGTATGAATATAAATTCATTTAATTGTTGTTGTTATGTTGCTTTTTAATTTCTTGTCAGAGCACATGAGAACAACGTTATCAAACTATGAGCAAAACTATTCGCTGCTTACATTTCGCTCTCTTCTGTCTCTTCTTAATAGAGTGACTGTTAACAACAAAATGAAAGTGAGAAAAATTTAAAGCTTTCGCAAGCCGCTCGCGCTGAACGCTCTTAACTAAGATACATACAAATTTTTTTTTATTGCATTTTTCCACTCACATTTCACTTTATTCTGCCTCTTCTTGATAGAGCGCTTGCAAACAACGACAAAACTATTAGAATACGCTGAACACAATGAACCACGTCAGCGGTCAGTGCCAATTATAATTATTTTTATAGTTGATGGGTGCAGCAACGCGCACCAGTGGTCGCTAGTAATTTATAAAAGTCGAATTTCTTTTCGGAGTCTTCCACTCAAAAACATAGAAAATATTCCTCAGTTAAAATAAAACTCAATTCAAACGATATCGTGATTTCCAATTTCAGCTCTACGAGTTAATCATATTGTTAAGAACATCATTAGTAAGTTTTAAAAAAAAAAAAGATGAAGTCAATATATTTTGAACCATTAATTTTGTCAAACTGCATCGAATTTGAAAACTGTGACAATATTTTACAACCCTCGATTGTCTCACACAGCAAAGGTTCGTAAATATTGTAAGTGAAGTATTTTTTAAGTAATCCGCAATAAATTTGTTGTTGTCACGAATATTTCATTAGATAAGTCATGAGGCTGGATTTGTTCACACACCTACCCTAGGAGCAACATCTTCGCTGCGATACATTAAAATTGGCAGAATTGTAGCAGCAAACGGTAAAAGTGTGGCAATAATTTACAAATACAATAAAAGAGAAAAGAAAAAAAAAATAGCGAAAGGAACACGGCTGCTGCTGGGTGGCAGGATCTCAACTACCAAGGAACAGCAGCAGCAAGTTAACAAAAACAGGCATTGTCAATGGTAAAAAGCTTTAACAATAAATAAATAATCGATAGAATCAACGATGTTGCATGTTGCCACTGTTGTTGCTGTTGTTGTTGTTTTTGTTGATGTTGATGTTGCTACTGCTGTCATGCTGCTGCTGCTGCTGTTGGAGCCACAATCATTGTTGGTGCAAACCTTGTGGAGCAATTAATTTCCCATTAGGGGGTTGAAACTGTCAAACGTTCAATGCGATGGAGTGACAACAACAACAACAATAACAACAACAATAGTAACAACAACAATAGCAACACCAACAAAAACAATGACAACAATGGCGACGACTGTTGCAAATATGTATATCCGGTTTGTGATCAAAAACAGCAAATACAACAACACCAACAGAACAATTTGAAGTATTGTCTCAACATGTCGCAACATTTCGATTGTTGCATCATTTAAGCAATTGTTGGCTGGGGGGATGGAAGGAAGGCAGCAAGTGTGTTTTGCAGTGAAAGTGTGCAAGTGCGATGGTGGCAAAGTGAGTTGCAAATGTGTGCGCCGTTTTATTTGCCTTTGTTATTGTTGTTGTAATTTGCCGGCACATTTAAGTGCGACCCCCCACCATAACATCCAGCACCTCGCTTGCCTACTTTATTCCGATAAATCCTTCGAAATTTGATGAGGATGAATGTGTTGGCAGCTTTTGTTTGGATTTACCCCAAAAACTTGACTTAAATCGCAGCATTTGTTGTTTGTGCGCGTCTGGGTTGATGTGCGCCGCGAAACAACTAATTTATTGTTGTTTTTGTTGTTGTTATTATTGTTGTTGTTCGTGTTGCTTTCTTCCATCTCGGTATTTGTTTTGCAAAAGAAGTTATTGCGAATCGCATCGCAGTCACCGAATGTTAAATGCTTTTATGTCTTTGTTGTTATGTGAGTGTGTGTGGGTGTATGTGTATGTGTGCGCGTATGTAATTGGTATGCGTGCGAATTTGTGTGCTCGAATAGCGCTTACGTAGTTTTTTTTTCCATTTTGCCGGAAGTGGAAACGGATATGAAATTGTTTGTTTGCTGCATTCCTGCTGCTTTGTTTGTCGTTTATATATCCTGTTCACTGATTTTGACTTTGTTGTTTGTTGTCGTTCTGTTGTTTATAATTTCCTGAAATTAGTTTCGTATGTTTTTGAAGAGTTTACGGAAGAATTTCGATTGAAGTTTGTTTATTCAGTTTTTTTTTTTCGCAAAATATTATCAAATGTTCTTTTCATGTTTATCAGGAATCAGGCATTCAATATCTTTTATTATGTTAGGATTTCTAAAGAAATTGTTTTCAAGGTCACCAAGGTAACTCTTTTGAAATGTGTGTAAACAGTTAAATTCATAAATGGAACGTGTTTGACATTTAAAAAAAAAGAAAATATTATAAATGTTCGCATTAAACAAAGATTTTGTCTTCAGAGGTTT
The DNA here is from genome assembly GCA_943735915.1 of Pherbina coryleti. Classification (NCBI taxonomy): domain Eukaryota; kingdom Metazoa; phylum Arthropoda; class Insecta; order Diptera; family Sciomyzidae; genus Pherbina; species Pherbina coryleti. Next base: position 33,986,698 of record OX030951.1, read on the forward strand.
GATAACAGTTTTACTCCAATTTATGTTTGTAAATTTTTTTAATTAAATAATTCAGTCTGTTCAGAAAACTTATAGACTAGACCAGTGATGTTCACGTAGTACCACGCGTGGTGAGACTCGAAAGCTTTATGTACACGATCGAATGCACTAAGTTCTCTCAATCAGTTGGCGCTGAAACTTCAAGTGAGATGATTGGCTCGTCTTGGTCGTGTGTTTTGCACTGCACGAAATGTTTGAGGCATATGAACGTGTGTTATTTGCAGAATAATAACAATAATAATGATAATGATATTGACAATGATAATGATAGTGGTAATGATAATGATACTGATAAATATAATGATGATAACAATGATAATTATAGAGCAATTCTTGCTTAATACCTGCACAACAATTTTTGTCAGTGCAGAGAGCGAGAGAGCTACAAACACAAGCACAAAAGTTGAATATTGTAGTAGTATGCGTGTGAACACCACTGGACTAGACTATAACTCTTTCTTTATTGCTATTATTGTATATCCCATAAACAGAGAGGTTAAAAAAGTTAATTAAAAAATTATTTAATTCTTAATTTAACTTTTCTGACATCTAAATTTTTAAGATACTCAAATTTTAATTTTTTTATAAATTTTTCTTTTGAAGATAGTTTTACTATTGAACTATGTCTTCAGTTAGTTGGTACCGATCTGAGCTTCAACACCTTAAATTGAAGATAAAGAACTTATTTTAAAAATAAGACAAAAACTCAGCTGTTAGATCTTAAAACTAAGCTTTTCACGCTGTGTCTAGGGTACATTGATTACACTGAACAGCAAAATCAATTTTTATCCAAAAGAACAAGGTTCCGACAATGGATTTTGGTAGAGGGGACAAAAATACAATACATGTGTATCGGCATTTTGAAAGTTTACGTCTGTGTCTTATTTTAGGGGGATTTAATTTTCCCCGTTTTTTGAACATTCTTATAGTGAATCGGCATAGGAAATCATGTTATTCTTACATTTTGGGTATAGGATGTGTTTTGAGGATTGATGTAAAATACTACGAGAAATATTTTTGTGGACCATTTTAACCCCCTAACTTCTCAATTTATGGGTCTTTTTTGCCTTTTATCACAAAAAGTCTATCACAAAGGTCTTTTTTGCCTTTTATCAAAAAAAGGTCAAAAAAGACCCATAAATTGAGAAGTTAGGGGATTAAAATGTTCCACAAAAATATTTCTCGTAGTATTTTAAATCATTCCTCAAAACACATCCTATACCCAAAATGTAAGAACAACATGATTTCCTATGCCGATTCACTATAAGAATGTTCAAAAACGGCGAAAATTAAATCCCCCCTAAAATAAGACTCAGACGTAAACTTTCAAAACGCCGATACACATGTATTGTTTTTTTGTCCCATCTACTAGAATCCGTTGTCAGAACCCTGTTATTTTTTTCGTATTGAACAGTGTTATTTATTAACTTTTGAGAAAAAGAGAAATTTTTACACCTAAATATTTTTTCATTTATAATTAATTTTTTTCACAAAAAGTTCAGCAAATGATGAAATTTCGTGTTTTCATCTAAAAAAACAAATCATAATTTTAATGTATGCCCTAGTTTTCTACATATAGGTATATCTCCAATTCTTTGGCTTCTCGCATGTATTACTTGACTTTTTAAATCAATTTAAATTTTTAGGCTATTTTTAACCCTTATATCAGCCAAATAAGCTGAAGCCTAAACGAAATCGTGGAAAAAGAAGAATAACAAGAAAAAAAAAAATACAACTACAAGCTTTGACTGTAGTAAAAGCTGTGATCAATGTTCGAAAAATACATACCATACCACAATTACCACAAGCTCACGGCTCTAATCATATCACAATTAGAGCCATGCCTGATAATACGATTGGGTTGCCCTCTGATGGTATGGAAAAGAAAATAGATAAAAGCATTTAGTAGAAATATTTGTTCTCGGCCAAAGAAAATTCCTATTAATTTTCTCGGCAATTATAAGAATCTATCAAACTCAAGTAGCTGAGGGGATTAACAACGAAAATCACGTAAGACTACTGATGAGTTGGTGTAGCGGACAACGAAACAGCTGTCTTGTCTGCGGTGTGATTTGTTACATACAGAGTTGTTATTGTTGTTAGTTGTTTTCTACAAAACCATTCATGACTTATATTTTAAAGTTCACTGAAACATTTTGAAAAGTATTATAACTGTATAATGGCAGATAACTGCAATTAAATTATTTGTAATAGTTTGTTGCTTAAATCAGTCTTATAATAACACAGGTATATACGGCTTTCGATCAAAGAAGACGGAAGTGGTTCTATGCATTAAAATCCGCGGTCCGGTTTTCTTTATCAGGTCGAGTTTAAGAGATATAGGAAAAATTAAAAAACAGTTATTTTTCTGATAACTGCACTATATCTTTTTAACGATGTATTTCCTCAGGAAAAAGTTTTTTAAAAAAATTAAAAAAATTATATATCTTCAAAGCAGAGAATTAGGAAATTTTTGTTAAGATTGATGACATTTTTTCAACTTCCTGAAAGTGGATAGTCCAAAAATAAAAAAAATTCTGACACATAATAAAAAGACTGAACAAATAAATACAACAATTATGTTAATATAAGAAAAGCCTTCAAATCAATTTCGAATTGGATCAACAACTTATTTCTATTAAAAGTAAAAGATACACAATGAGATCATACATACTAGAGCCCTGCATGAATATATTCGCTAAACGAATATAGAGCCCGAACAGAACCAAAGCGGCTGTCGGTTGTCGGATGCGCTGTGCAACAAAATACATGAAAATATATGCAGCCGCCAAAAATTAAATGGCCGTAGAAATCCGCGACGGAAAAACGCCAGAATAGAATCAATTCTATTTTTTCTCCGACGGCTTGCGGATCTCTCTTTGAGTGGCGTAAGTGTTGCCATATTTTAGCTAAGGAAAGGCTGTGTTCAGTGCTACTTGCTTAGTTTTTACCATGAGCTGACGTTTTGTTTTGTGTGTGTGTGTTGCATTCCATGAGCTAACATTTCGTTTTGTGTGTGTGTGTGTGTTGAATTTATAGCATTTACACAACGAAAAGCAAAGCTTAGAGCCCGAACAGAATCAAATATCGTTGCGACCGCCGATCCTCTCTGGTCGTCGATCGCAAAGAACACGTCCAGAATGATGCGATTGCGACTGACGACTCCAAACAAAAAACCAAACAAATTTCATGAAACACAGCCAATTCTTAGCAAAAATATGGCAACACTAATGGCACTCAGAGAGAGAATCGTCGGTCGCAAGAGAAAAATAGATTAGATTCTAATTGTGCGATATATCGTTGCGGCTGCTGACCTGCGATTTCATTCTGGACGTGTTCATACATTTGCATGCATTCTATTGCTTTGCGATATCGCAAATCGCAACGATATTTGATTCTGTTCGGGCTCTTATCCGACAACCGCTCCTATTCTGGACGTGTTCTCAACGGATTTCTCCGAGAGAGGTCCACCAACCGACAGCCGCTTTGGTTCTGTTCGGGCTCATACGCTGCTTCACTGTTATTGGAGTACCACTGCAAGCGAATAAATGTTAACAACAGATGTTGTAGTGAAGAGAAAATCAGTCCATGAGAATAACTGTCTGTTCGTTCTCTGTGTTCTCACAACACACTGTTTACGCTGATCTAAATTTGTGAGTTTTGTGTTGTTTTTGTTTCTTAATCGAATACTTGATAAAGTATGCTTATTTTCAGCGGTAAATATATTTTATAAACCATTTTGACCTTGGAATGACCTTTGGTGGTGTTTTAAGAGGCCAACGTCACAATTTAGAGGTAACTTTTTTTACAACCCTCGCAAATTTTTGCAGTGAGATATATATCTATGAAAAATTAACATCATGACAAACAGTATTAAGGCCCCTATTAGGTACGACAACTCAACTTAAGTTGAGTGTGTAATTTGTAAATTTGTATTGTCTTTTACACATTTGAGGTACATACGTGTCTATCGTCTGATAAGTATGTATCTCAGAGATGTGTATGTATTTTTTGTGGTATTAGGCTTAACAATGCAACTCTGTGTCGAGTGTAAAAACTGTCAAAAACTTACATCTGCTTTGAGCTAGTTGTATAGCGTCTTTTTCATACGAACTTTTTATTTGTTTATTGTTTTTTATTAATTGAGTGAAAATGGATAAAAATACGTAAGTAAAATAAAGTATAGATACATATGTTATGTATATGCATATATTATTATCCATATCATGTATGTATTATTTTAGTACCCAGCGGGAAAATATAAAGCGCTCCTAGAAATAGCGCATTTTATGCACTTACTTTGAGAATGCGCGTTTTTTAGAGTTCAGAGTTGTGGAGCTCATATTTTTATATACATTTTGTTATGCGCTTCTTAAATACAGCTAAAAAATCGTTTAAAAAGCGCTTCAACGAATAGTAAAAAAAGCTCTTTAATGTGTTAGTTCAAGGAGCGCTTTGTTAAAAAAAAAAAAAAAAAAAATAGATAAAAGCAAAGCGGGAAAATTTTATTCTTTGTCACATGCGAGGATTGAACTCACACCGCTGGCATTACAGCCAGCCACTCTGCTATTTCCTTGCTTTATTACTTGTGAACAAAATACATTTACACAAAAATTGATGCGAACAACTGATTCATTTCAATGAAAGTGTCAAATTTCGGTGTAATCATGCTCCAATAGAAAAAGCAATTTTACACCACAGCTCAACTGAAAATGTATGTTATACGTAATATGGCAAAAAAGTTCAGTTGAGGTGTCTTAAGTCACGTCAACTTAAGTTGAGTTGCCGTACCTAATAGGGGCCTAAATAGAGTTTATTCCAAGTTTACCATTTTTGGAAATATTAATTCTTATTGAAATAATTAGCGTTTTTTGTGACTTTGAAACAATACGAAAGGTCATTCCAAGGTCGAAATTGCTTATGAAAAAAATATTTATCTTTTTCTTGTGTATGAAATTGTATGAATTATATAAAAGCGCAAAACTGTTATTTAAAGAGTTATTGAGAAATTAAGCCCTACACCATTTTTAGACCGTTTTTGGGCCCTTAAGCTCAGGGGGCCTGGGTTTTTTCCACTACCGAGTTCAAGTTTTTTTTTTGAAAATCTTATTTTGTAGCCTAAATCTAACAGAAAATGGACGGGGAGCGAAGAAAATTAGAAAATGGCACATATGGGTGCTCTAATATATATGATGGTATATTGCTTGCATTCCATGCGCAATATATTCAGTGTATGAATACTAGTATTTGCGTTCTTTTTTATTGCTTTATCCGCTTTTTACTAGTATAAGTACAGCAGTGTGTTGATACTCTCTTCGTTTCTAACTTGCGCATAATACCAAGATAGAGTAAGTTCCTATATGAGAACTTTAGAAAAGCGATGAGAGTAAGCTTTTGATTCTACAACTTGTGAATATGTTCGAGTTGGCGAAAAAGCATACTCATGCAGGGCTTTAATACATACCTAAATAGTTATATAATCTAGGATAGGTCCGTAGCCGGAATTTACCAGTGGGGGGAGGGGGGGGGGGTTAGAAGATATTGACAAAAAAAAAAACAAATCGCGCAATTTCGATTAATGATTTCATTTGCATGAGATTTTATAACTTTTTCGACCATATTGGGGGTTTGAACCCCTCTTTCCCCTGCGGCCTTGCTTACGAACCTGATACAGGAGACGTTCTGCAGGAAATCAATAATACATTCAATATTTTTCTACAAAATGTGAAAACAACGATTTGACCGAAGTTAAAATATCCCTCACAGCCGTGTTTAAGCCTATTCATTGTAATGGGTTATTTTTTATTATTTTATTATTTTTTGTTGAAGTCAGTGGGTGAGCGTGACGGGTGTGGTTTCCACCCAATTTCTCCAAATTTCAAATTCCTGGCATGGTTTAGAATTCAAAGCTTAACTTAACTCAACTTATGTGGTTTTTTTGAAGGTTTTACTGTTTATGAAGTCAATTTATACGGAAAGTAGGCGGCGTTTTAATTTTATTTTGTCAAATTTCAAACTATGAGTGCATGTTCCAAATAGGAACTAGGAGTGTCTTTCACCAGAATGGACTCAGTATCGCACTTGTTCTGTACACTCTAAGAACTGATCAATATTAACTAATAATAATCTAATTACACTGCAATAAATATTTTGAAATTTCTTGCATTCATTGGCCAATTTCAAAATATAACTCTCCAAGTAGAGTATTTTTCCAATTCAGCCAAAAAGTAAGCGCTTTTTAAAAAAAACAAATATCTATTTTGTATCTTTATCACGCAACTTCAGAGTATTTTCTCTCAGAAAGAGATTAAATTTTTTTATAGCGGTACTTCCAGATGTTTTGCTACTCGACTGAACATGCTTACTGTGAGTGAACACTGAACGCAGTCGCTTCATTTTGACGCCTATGATGGAGTCACCAAGCTCCATTTTTGTGAAAAAGAAGTTAAAAACTTCGGCGAAAGTGTATGAATCCGATGCTTTGGATTTAGTTGTGAAGCCTTTTAATACGACTTTATTCCAAAACAAGCCGTGGACCTTTCAAAAAGATTCTTCTCCGGCCTATAAGGCTAAATTGACTCAAGAGTGGCTCAAAAACAATGTACCGGACTTCATTTCCTCGGATCAGTGGCTTAGCCCAGATCTGAGCACATCGGATTACAAATTGTGGTCCATGTTAGAGGGTATGGATTGCTCTACCGGACATACAAATATCGAGTCTCTAAAGCGAGCTCTTGTCCGAGCAGTGGAAAAATTTCTTATGAATGTCGTGCGTGCCGCGATCGATGACTGACTGGATCGACTTCGCTTGTGCTGGAAAGCAAATGGTGATCATTTCGAATAAGTTGTTTTAAAATTTTTAGCTATTGAATGATTCAATAAATAAAAAAAATAATTTTGAAAAAAATATTTCTTTTCATTTTTGCGTTATGATATTGTACAACAATTGGTAATTGTAGGAAATATGTTGCCAGCAAGTTTGAAGAGTCGGACAAACCGTTCTACACAAAAGGTATCGAAATATCGAAAGTATCACTGGAATAAGCGTTTAGAATTAAAAAGAGATAGTGTTGAATGATAAAAATTTATTTCGCCAAAAAATTACGTTTTTCTTTACTAGACCACATACATTGATCATTATAGTATTTAAATTAAAAAAAAAAAAAAATGAAAAAAATTACTCAAACCCATTATTTTCAACACAAAAAGCAGCTGTCATTAAATTTTGTTGAAATTACTTTAAGATTAATTCAAGGTATTTCTTTCGAACAGATACTGAGGTCCTTACAAATTTTTTGTGTTTTTTTTCAGTGTAATAAAAAACAGTGTTATTATATTATTCAGGGCAAATAATGTCATTACAACGGAAATTTGTTTTATGTCAAAATTGTTCAAATCAACTAAGATGATGTTCATGAGCACACATCTTGTTATTTTTATAGCCTGTAGCGCAGGACATTTCAGACAATGTTTCACAATATTCACAACATTGTTTAATTATATTAAAATAAATCAAGTCAGCTTATCTCGTAAAGAAACTTTTTTCCAAAAAGTTGTTGTGTCAGTTGCAGTTTGATAACGCTATGTGAGCGTTTATATAATTTTTTTTTGTTTTTTTTTCAGCAGAAGAATTCAATTTATAACCACAAAAGTGTTGCCAACATTTGACGTTCGGTAACGACGTACAGCTAAACTGCAATTACAATACAACAACATAATAAAGTAGAGAGGGGAGAAAATAAACCCCAAAGAACATTAAAACGGAAACAAAAACATTAATTCTACTAAGCTGCAGGGTATTGTTGTGTACTTTTTCGTCCTTGTTATTGTTTTTTTTTTCTGTTATTGTTGTATTAAATAAGCAAACTAAACAGAGCTCAACAACAACAACAACAACAACACAAACAAAATATTAACAAGCACAACCAAATCAGAAATGATTATTTTACGTTTGTCATTTTTTGTCTTGACATTTCATTTAAGCAAACATAACCGAAAACAATTTTGTACCTTAGCCGCAATATTTGGACTGTTGAAGGAAGAATGACAATCTCTGGCTCATATCCCAGAAAGACCGACCGCCCACCTGCCCACCTACCCATCTATCCAGCCAAGCGAACACATGTCAAAAGAGCTCTTCTTATGATTTGTTCTTGTTGTTTTGTAATCACTGCAATTTTACAGCAGATACCGTTAACGTAACCGTTAACCTCCACCCAACACCACCTCCACCTGACTCAATCATACAAAAAAGTTTTCCCTTTAAAATTGCCCCCATACCATTAAAAAGAAAAATAAAAAATAACCTCCTTCAGCCTCTAACCAATTCTAAACGACGTCTGCAGCGCTCTTTTAAGTATAATAAAAATCCCGTTACACACAAATGCTTGTCGTCATTGTTGTTGAATTTGCCATTGTAGTTGTTGTAGCTGTTGTTGTTTAACGTTTATTTGCCTACAGGTGGCAACATTGGCAACGGTTTGTTCTATTTTATTTTGTTTTTTTCTTTCTTGGATTTACGAATTTTCAAAATTGTTTCGCAACATTCTGCGCTTGTCTTACTGCACTGTGTTTATTTGTATTATTGCTGCTTTGGGCTTACTTCCGCCTTCCCCCAAGGACACTGACTTTCATATGCTCCTCTGTTACTACTGCAGAACCTTTGCTAGGCAAAAAATATTTCGAATATATTTGAAATATTTCTTATGAATTTCAAGTACATCTTTAAGTAGATTGGGGCAAGTTCTTGGGGGATCGGTGTTTCTTTGCCACTGAATTCCTACATTACTTTTTTTTGTATTTTTTAGCATTTTTATTTACTTAAAATTTATGTTCTCCACTGTTTCAAAACTCGACATAAATTTCCCCAGAGGCCCAAAAGGTTACGATCAAGGGAAAAGACATAAAAATTTATTATAAATGTGGCAACATAGGAAACAATTATAAGTTAATAAAAAATATTCAAAGTTTATTTTATATTTAAAGAAGCACCAAACAAATAAATTAAACGCTGTACGTGTGGCTGTCATTTTATATCTCTTCTGGCAGCGCTAGTTGTTGTGTCGAACATACTTAAGAGTCCACTTAAATTTCACTTCTCTGCAATTTTCCAATGTGAGCTGAACCACAAGCGAAAAACTAACTTTCTTGAACCCAAAGTTCCTCAAAAATAAAATAAAAAATTGACTTTCCAGAAGAAGCAACACTTTCAAATCTCAGTTCGTCAATTAGCATTTTAAATAACTTTCTAAGTTGTGGCAACCTTCTGCAATTTCATTCTGTTGCTGCTGCTGCACCAGCAGCTGTTGTCACTTTTTCTGGCTATAATACAGTCGTCGGAGAAGGGAGCACAAGTTGGGCAAAAAACACAACAAACACAACAATCAATATGTTGCCGGCAAACGAAAATGACACCAACAACAATGAGTAAGAAGACAAAGTTTGACTTGAACACAAAATTTGGCAAGTTGCATATCCTAGAGTCAAAGAGTCAAAAAGCGACAATGAAGACTTCAAGCTCAATAGCACTAAAAGGACGATAAGCATGCTGTCGATCGAGTGGCTTCTTTCTATCTTATGTTGAAAACTACTAAACGTTATTGAGACAAGTAAATTTTAGTCGCCTATAGCAATGTGAGTGGGGATGTGGGCACTGCTTCGTGTGTGCCTCGATGTGGATGGATAAACTAAATGGTTTTGGGTGTTAATTAGACTATCGTTAAGGTTTTTTTATTTAAAAGGAGACTTATTTCCAGTTTTTAAAAAAAAACATAATTTTTTTAACGTGACAACCTTACGTCTTACCACTTAGGAATCCAAAAAACTTGAAAAAGTCCTTTTTAAAATGCATCGGCGTTGAAAGGAATTATAAAATAAAAACTCAAATGCAAATCCAAATCATAACCCAAATCCAAATCTAAATCCAAATCGAAATCCAAATCCAGATCCAAATCGAAATCTAAATCGAAATCGAAATCGAACTCAAAATCAAAATCGAAATCGAAATCGAAATCCAAATTCAACGCCAACTCCAAATCCAAATCCAACTCCAACTCCAACTACAATTCCAACTCCAACTCAAACTCAAACTCCAACTCCAACTTCAACTTCAACTCCAACTCCAACTCCAACTCCAACTCCAACTCCAACTCCAACTCCAACTCCAACTCCACCTCCAACTCCAACTCCAACTCCAACTCCAACTCCAACTCCAACTCCAACTCCAACTCCACCTCCAACTCCAACTCCAACTCCACCTCCAACTCCAACTCCAACTCCAACTCAAACTCAAACTCCAACTCCACCTCCAACTCCAACTCCAACTCCAACTCCAACTCCAACTCCACCTCCAACTCCAACTCCAACTCCACCTCCAACTCCACCTCCAACTCCAACTCCAACTCCAACTCCAACTCCAACTCCAACTCCAACTCAAAATCTATATCCAAATCAAAATTAAAATCAAAATTAAAATCAAAATCAAAATCAAAATCAAAATCAAAATCAAAATCAAAATCAAAATCAAAATCAAAATCAAAATCAAAATCAAAATCAAAATCAAAATCAAAATCAAAATCAAAATCAAAATCAAAATCAAAATCAAAATCAAAATCAAAATCAAAATCAAAATCAAAATCAAAATCAAAATCAAAATCAAAATCAAAATCAAAATCAAAATCAAAATCAAAATCAAAATCAAAATCAAAATCAAAATCAAAATCAAAATCAAAATCAAAATCAAAATCAAAATCAAAATCAAAATCAAAATCAAAATCAAAATCAAAATCAAAATCAAAATCAAAATCAAAATCAAAATCAAAATCAAAATCAAAATCAAAATCAAAATCAAAATCAAAATCAAAATCAAAATCAAAATCAAAATCAAAATCAAAATCAAAACCAAAATCGAAATCGAAATCAAAATCAAAATCAAAATTAAAATCAAAAACAAAATCAAAATCAAAATCAAAATCAAAATCAAAATCAAAATCAAAATCAAAATCAAAATCAAAATCAAAATCAAAATTAAAATCAAAATCAAAATCAAAATCAAAATCAAAATCAAAATCAAAATCAAAATCAAAATCAAAATCAAAATCAAAATCAAAATCAAAATCAAAATCAAAATCAAAATCAAAATCAAAATCAAAATCAAAATCAAAATCAAAATCGAAATCTAAAATCAAAAATTAAAAATCAGAAATTAAAAATTAAAAATTAAAAATTAAAAATGAAAAATTAAAAATTAAAAATTAAAAAATTAAAAATTAAAAATTAAAAATTAAAAATTAAAAATTAAAAATTGAAAATTAAATTAAAAATTAAAAATTAAAAATTAAAAATTAAAAATTAAAAATTGAAAATTAAAAATTAAAAATTAAAAATTAAAAATTAAAAATTAAAAATTAAAAATTAAAAATTAAAAATTAAAAATTAAAAATTAAAAATTAAAAATTAAAAATTAAAAATTAAAAATTAAAAATTAAAAATTAAAAATTAAAAATTAAAAATTAAAAATTAAAAATTAAAAATTAAAAATTAAAAATTTAAAATTTAAAATTAAAAATTTAAAATTTAAAATTTTAAATTCAAAAAAATAGAAAAAAAGCATTGATTTATTATTGAAAGAAGCATCTAAGTCCAAGTAAGGATTAGGACCATGAGCAAGTTAAGGATTAGGACAACAGTTACATTCGATTGTTAAAAGATAAGAACAATAATTTGGACAATATTAAGGAAAAGAATTAGGATATAGATTGCGAAAAAATGCGGAATTAAGACTAGGAAAGAAATTTAGACGAGTGTTATGACAAAAATTTGGACATGGATTAAAACAAAAACTTGGACATCTACTAGAAAAAGCTGTGGGACCATAAAGATAATAATTAAAACAGAAGTTATGTGAGAACGGAAAGTATACGGTTAAGAATAAGGACAAGAATAAATATCCGTGACATAGACAAATGCAAGATGAAAATTAAAACAGAAGTTATGTGAGAACGGAAAGTATACTGTTAAGAATAAGGACAAGAATAAATATCCGTGGCATAGACAAATGCTTCCTTTTTTTACTTCGAATTCCGATTGTGGAAGAACTCATTGTGATAGAGAGAAATGTTATTCATATTCGAGATCAGTATTCTGTAAGTATCCTTAAATTGTTTTTAATTTCGAATAATACAAAATTGAAATTATCTAGCACTGTGATCAATGATTGATTGATTGAATTATTAAAAGTCAAATAAAATATATGTTTTCACTATGATGGGATTTTACAATCTATTTCACCCACTACATTACAGATGCCTTAATCGAAACTTTAGTATACCTGATTTACAAAAGGGTCTTTGATAACGTTGACTATAATGAATGAAATTAAATTCTAATATGATATACTATGATAGTAGATATACTATTATAGTAGATACACTATGATAGTAGTAGATACTACTGCTATAGTAGATACTATGATAGTGGATATACTACTACTATCAAGATATGATTTTAATTTGTTAAAATATTTGGCTATTCCAGCAAAGATGATAGAAGCATCCATTACCAGCACTTACCTTACGTCTTTATTGAAAACATGTTGCTAATAACATTGGTTAAAAGCACTCCATTGCGGCTTATCTATGATATCCATACCAGAAAATACATTCGCCATAACAGCTCTTAATAAAGTGCAAAATTGTATTTTATAATGTAGACACATAGAAGATCAAAGCTCATTATAATCAATGTAATATAAAGAGTTGTAGGGAGTAAGTACGGGTAGATTTTAAAACCAGCTAGTCTTCGTTGAGGAGGCAACATTAAGCTATAATATTTTGAATGAATCTCTCTCTCTCTCTCTCTCTCTCACTTTATCTCTTACAGTACCGCAACATTAATGCACTTAGCTTGATTTAACGTCATCCATCGCAGCTCATTTATCATTCCAGTGTATCAAGCTACACTGAGAGAAAAAAAAGAGAAGAAAAACGACGACAACAACATAACAAAAAAATAACACAGTACGGATGAGCAGGATATAAAAAGTAATCCAATTTTTATCGTGGTAATTTTGCAACGAAAAGCTTTACTTTACGTTTTTCCACAACCAGCTTGCAAAAAGCGGCAAAAAGGAAGCAATAGCAACAGAGACCGACAAGAATGACCACACGATGAAAATTCAATTTTGTTGATTACTTGCAGAGGTTGCCGTAGATAAATGGCAACACTGGCTGTGCAGCATAATATAAATTAAATAGCAGTGGTGACGTTGTAAAACGCCGCTATACAGAGTGCAAAAATTGATAATTATGCAGAAAGTACACCACCTCTTCTTCTCGTTAGTGGTGAAGAGAGAAATAGCTAAACATTTTTAGAGCTTAAAGATATAAGGGGTGTGTTTTTTTTTTTTTGCTTAGTACCTTCATTTAGAAATTCCAAATACTTTAATTTTGTCCTGAACTCAAAATATATTTTGACTAAAAATAATTTTGAACATTAAATACTATTAAATAAAGATACTATTCCCAATTTTTATAGATTTCGTCTATATTATTAAATATGACCCTGTTTGCACCGACTTATTTTTGCTATGCTCTATTTAAGAGAAGTTTAACTTTTTAGAAGCTCATCGACTAGCAGCAAACAACATTATGCCACATTATATACTCTAATATAACTGAACGGATTGATGGGTCATGAAGGGATCAGAAGAGTCAACTAAAAAAACAACAAAAAAAAAAAATTACGCTCATTGTTTTCGATAAGAACATCCGTGCTTAAGCTTGCACCGAGATGAGTCCAAATATAAAAGCACCAACGGCAACAACAACCATGCAACAATAGACAGACACACGAGTCAACGGGCAGACAACTAGACAGCCAGACACTGAATGACTGTCTGACTGACTGACTGACAGATAGCCGGTTGGACGAGAGACACTAATCCATCTATCTACATATCAACACAAGTCCGTTCTATCACTCTACTGCGCCATTTACAGATGTAGAAGCCAAAAACGCTGTCAACTCAACATAGCTGCCACCATTGGTGTGCAAGCCAGCAGCCAGTTGGATAGAATAGAACAGTACAGAAAAGAAGCAACACTCTTTGGCAATAACCTTTGTATAACTCTATTAAGTGTAACGAAATTTGCAGTTAAGTCAGGATATTAAAATACCCGCTTAGTATGTAGTTGGTCGTTTTAGTTCTCAACTCGACTCTATCGTCTTTTCTGTACATCCTAGCTTGTTGCTGAAAACTTCCTCTGAGTTCTGTTGAGTACTGTAGCACTGGTTGTCCATTTTATACTTATATCGCATCCTTAATTAAAGTGATAATTTATGCTGTCAAACTACATTTTCAAGCGTTCATTCTATTGCCTGCTCGCTTCTGTTTGCTGGAGCAAGCTGGAGGAAAAGTTTATATGTTTGAAACAAATTTGATTACAGTGGATATATATAATGGAATATTTCACAGAAACTTGAATATAATTTGAAGAATTTGAAACTGTAGGTCTTAGAATACGAGTAGGTATTCATGATAAAAAAAAAGAAAATAGAATAAACTTAAGAAATCTGAATAAATTTCAAAGTTGGTGTGGATTTCCAGATCCTAATATTGAGCTGTTTATATAGAACTAAGAATATGTATTTGTTAAATAACAAATTGAAGAAAATATTGAATACAATTTTAAAGTAATTTTTGAGATATTGTATATTTTAATTGATTTTTTAAAGTTACTGCTTTCCTAAACATATAAAACTAAAAGTATCAACTAAATTAATTTTATAAAAATACTCGAACGTCACCTCAAAATCATTGATACCGGACAACATAACAATACACTCTTTAAAATGTTTGCAAAGAGTACAAAGAGAAAAGATAATTTTATGATATGTAACCGAAAAAAGACAAATAAACCATTTCGTTTTAAAGGATCACTTCAGATGACTCAAGAATGTTATAAACAAGATTATGCGTTCCGCAGTCCCGTTATCTAATGCTCTCTTTCTTAATTGACAACATGACGTCACACAGCAGTACAAAATTAAAGGAAATATGCGATCACTTAGGCAAATTAAGGAAATTGATAATAAATTCTTGCGGAAAAGTAAAGAAAAAAAAAAAATAACTACTCTTCTGTATAAAAAAAGTGATATTTTCGTATACGAAAAAATTTTTATTTTTCAAACTTTCACGATTTTTATCTCCTAAACCATTCGAGATCGATAAAATTATAATACACCAATAGGTTAAAGAGGTCCATATACATATTTTAAAAATAAGAAAAAAATATTTAGTATATAGAACATAAATGCATGCAGTTAATGAAACAAAAGTGCTGTATGACGTTATACTCATGGCACCTCTCTCTCATTTGCGGAACGCGTAATATTGTTTCTATCATTTTTGCAGATGACTCATCAAATCTCTTAGGTCTTTAATTATTTGAAAATTCAAGGATTTTGAAAGGTTTTAACGAACGAAAATGATTATGAAATTTTTTTTTTTTTTTAAGTAAAAAACATTGTTATGAGGCAACCATTGCTTTCAATTTCAAGCTTTTCAAGCTTTTTGCCTTGGGACTTCATGTCGTTAGCTTGTAAGCTAGCGTAGTTGCAAGAGCTTACTTTATTAAAAATGATCAAGCTCAAGCAATCTTGAACTCATATCTTAAGCAAGTACTTGAAATAGTTTTAAAGCAGATTTATGGAGTTCTCTGATTACTACTCAAGAGCTCCCGGGTTCTTGTCCCGGCCAAACCACGTGCCTACATTTAACCTTTCTACATTGTTTTCCTCGTTTCTAATCAACTGAATAATAATAAAAAATTCATTTACGACTTGAAGTTGTCGTTGGTAGTAGAGAAGTTTTTAGATGGTAGTAGAGAAGATATAATACAATAATTATAACTTGAATTAACTAAGATAGGGTCATAACACTTACCTCAGATTTAAGAGCACATATCTCTACAGCTTTCTTCATTCTGTTTAGAAATGTGCTCGTAATTTGTATAATTTTTTCAAGATCAAGTTCACATGACATGCTCTATCTCGTAAACGTATGCAGATCCCATTTTGAAAATTTTGGTGTAACATCTACATAGTTTTAGCTTTATTTTGAGCAATCACAGAATAAAAAAAAATGGTTAAAGTTACTAAAATTTTGCGTTAAAAAGTTTTCTTCAAGAATTTTTTTATTGGTACTATCATTCCATAATAAAAATACACACGTTTTTCTCGATAAAACACTACTTACAATATTTTTCTATATAATGATAAATCCTTACATCTTTATTTAAAAAAAATTTCAAAGTTGGTCAAATTTTTGGTAGTCTATAACTTCACAACAAAGTCTTGTGTGAGATAAAATTAGCTGTATCGTAGCCGCACCCGTAGGTCTTGATGTGACAGAGCATATTATCCTTATACTTATTCGGGATCCTATTTTTTACATCGTTTGCTTTGCTGTGCTTCTTATCATCCAAAGTCTCCATTTAAATAATTCCAACATTCCCGACTTCATTACTTGATTCATTTCTTATTTAAATTCTTAAATCTTGTCCTTTATGTGTCTAAATCCGTTTTCTATTCCTTGTTCCGTTTCGTGCCCTTATCCTTTTCCCCAATATTATCCAAAATATTGTATTAAAATCCTAGCCTTCATTCTTGTCCTAGTCCTTGTCATAGTCCTTCTCAGAATCGTTATTTGCAATCTTCTCCTTCTCCTTAACCAATTTCATGGTCTAATCTTTATCAAATATTTGTCCTACTCCTTTCCTTATTCCTAATCTTAATCTGATCTTAATCCTTATCGTTTCTCTAGTCCTTGTCCAAATCCGTATTCAAATTCTTGTTTTAATTATTTTAATTTTAATTTTAATTGAATTTTTTTAATCAAATTTTATTTTTGCTTTTGCTATTGCATTTGGTGCATATTGGCTAATTTAAGGGGTTCCCTGAAAGGTCTTATGACGTTATAATTTTGTTTTTTTTTATTATGTAACCGAAGACCTCAGCTTTACTGACGTTTCATAAAATTGACCGTAGCGCTAGTAATCATCGAGTTATAATTGCATGCAACGTTTTTTCATAGCCGTTACATTTTCAGTGCATGAAGCAGTTACCTATGTGGTGTTATCGCGCCAAATTCTTGTTTTAATATTCGTTATGAGGTCTCAGAGCCGACCTTTGCTAATGTATAATATTATTTACTAGATCACCTTAACAGGGCGAGTAATAATTCTGGTCGACAATTTTTCATTTGTGTTGCATAAATTGCTACCTACGTTACCTGATGACGTCATAAGTTATTTTTTTATTTTTATCTATTTTTATCTAAGACTAAGTATAAATTCTTATACTGACCTAATACTCACCAAGTAATAATTCGATACAACGCCGTTGCATGATTGACCCATTTTTGAACTTGTAGCAGCTCTCTCTATGGCCGCATGACTACACTGAAAAAAAAATGTTTTAAAATTGACGACAATTGTTATTAATTTGACGATATATGTGTTTAAAAAATAGCTTGCAACAAATTTCGTCAAAGTAAGAGCAAATGTATTTAAAAATTTTGAAAAACATATGAAAAAAAAGTCAAATTAACAACACATTTTGTGAACACATTGTGTTTAATTTTAAGCTAACTTTTTTTTTTCAGTGTACAATAATTTTCTGTTAATTTTTTTCATGAGGACAGTACGAAAAGCAATTTTTCGTTTACCGCAATTGTAAAATTCACCAACTACACTTCGCTTGCGAGTTGTATTTGCCGCAAACGAATATTCAGTTGTCATCAACTTAAAAATATATCTTATATATATATATCGCAAGCCATTTCGGTTATTATAATTTATTATATTAATTATCTTTCTCCCTGTGTCCTTCCGTCTTCTTATGGATTGCACTCATCGCACCTCTGTTGCTATTTCCATCAGCGTATTAAGCAAATTGGTAATTTGCTAAAAGCCTATTAACATTGCTTTATATAGTAACTATTTGTCCAAAAAGTAACTCTGAACTATAAGCGTTGTGCTTATACAACGAAGCGAAAAACAAACGAAGTTTTCAGTTGGGTAAAACAAATTTTTCAATTGCTGCAATTTAAAAATCATTCGCGTATATGACAAACGAAATGAATTTCCTGCAACTAAATGGCGCGTTTCTCGCCACTAACTCTTATTATGACAACTGTTGAAACGTTTGCAAAACGATTCAAGCACGAAAAACGAAGTTCATTTGCGGCAAACTGGCGATAAACGTTTTTTTTTCTTTGCGTGTAAGAACTATCCTATACTTACGTATAATATTTTTTACAGCTTCATCTATAGATAGCGCGTTATCAATCCATGTAACATATTTTTTTTTTTTTTTTTTTTTTTAGCTTTGAACCAAGGATTTCAGGTGGAATACCTTTTCAGTCAAGTCTGCCTTGGTTCGAAATGGGGTGATAGATTAGTGGGAAGGAAAGGTCAATCAATTGAAACAGGTGTAGGATGTTCTAAGCGTGGTGGAAAGCCGAAGAAACATGTGAATTTGAATCAGAGGCAAGTGTTATGCCTTTACCTCAGTCAATTCAAGTTATAAGACAATCTCATCCACAAATTTCTCTACCATCAACTACAACTTCATGTCGTAAATATTGATGCATTTTTAATTTCCGTTGAATAGAAATGAGGAAAGAAAATTAAGAAAGGTTTAAAGCGAAGGACCATGGCCTGGCCGGGAATCGAACCCGGGACCTCTGGGGTGGCAGTCAAGCACGCTACCAACTCGACTACCGAGGCCGCCATGCTCGGAGTTTTGAAGTTTTGATGCTCGGACAGCTCCGACCGCGTCTGCACCTTTAATTTTATTTATATTTTTGTAATAAAGTTTTGTACCTGTTCAATTTGACAAATTGTTTGATTAATTGACAAATGATCTTCACTGTGTTATTATAATAATAATACCTTTACTCATTGAGTAACAATTCCATGCAATGTCGATGCATTTAAAAAAACAATGCCTTTCAACTTTTGTGGAAACTTGCGGGGTAAAACATAACGTTCTCACGTAATGTAATCAAGAAATTCAGGATGTCACTTTTATCTAATGTCCATGTTAAATGCCCCCTAAATATGCCTGATTACAGACAGCTACTTCAATCTAACCTAACAATCAAAAAATTAAAGTGTTTCTTTTTCTCGGAAAAAAATTCTACGCTCTGAGGATGCAGAATTTTTTACATTTTGATCTTAACTGTCCCTTAAATTAATGGATTTGATATATTTCAAGTTTTTGGTTGATATTTTTTCCGAGTTCAGGCAGAATTTTTATAACTTCGAAGTTGAAAGTGCAAAAATGTTGCATGTTTTTTCTTTTTAGATTAACATTTTCAAGAAAAAAACAAGGTTAATTTTCAGAGGTAATAATATTTTTGAGAAAAGAAAGGAAAAAATTCAGAATTCCAAAAGAGTGAGTAGGGAAGAAAAACGCTACAAGAGACATTATAGTACAATTGTTATCACTGTCCCTCAAACTTTTTAAAATATAACTATTCTTATGCTCCAATGCTGTTTCAAGTCTCAATAAATTTCAAAAAAGTACTAGATAGACTTTTTTCAAAATAATATTTCCTTCTCGTATAATACACTCTTTAATTTTGCTTGTTTTGAACCTTCTGACATAACATATAAATGCTAACTAAGTTCATTTAGTAGCAATTTACTACACGCAAAGAAAAAAAACGTTTATTGCTAGTTTGCCGCAAACGAACTTCGTTTGTCGTACTTGGGATAGGTAGCTAGCGGTATATATATATAAAATATATTTTTAAGTTGACAACTG
Organism: Pherbina coryleti; assembly: GCA_943735915.1. Classification (NCBI taxonomy): domain Eukaryota; kingdom Metazoa; phylum Arthropoda; class Insecta; order Diptera; family Sciomyzidae; genus Pherbina; species Pherbina coryleti. The sequence continues at coordinate 34,006,567 of OX030951.1, forward strand.
AATATTCATTTGTGGCAAATACAACTCGCAAACGCAGTGTAGTTGGCTAATTTTTCAGTTGCGGTGAACAAAAAATTTCTATGCGAGTACTCTTTCAATCAAATATGTCATTCTACGTGAAGTGCCACTCCGTTATAAAGACCTCAATAAGACAGATCTTCTAACAAGAAATGATAAAAAATATCCTTCATCGAATCTCTATAGAATCCACTGTACTGGCGAACAAAAAGTTAACCATTGGACTAAATATGGGAAACGATGATAAAACAATAAAAACAACAACAACTGCAGCAAAAGAAGAACTCGACTTTCGCTGCCGCACAAATATGGCAACACCGTCGCTACTGATGTTGCCAGATATGAGAGGACAATTGCATTTAGCGCGAAAATCCTTTTTGTTTAAATATTATTTTCAGCTCAAAGTGGGTGTAAAAAGTTGTGAACTGTTTTTTTTTCTTATTCCTTTCTTTTTGTTATTGACGTTGGTGTGAAAATGTTACATACATACAAACATAGCCAACGGCGGGCAGTGTAACAAGGGCAGTAACAGATGCGTAGTAGAGCGTCAAACAGCTGAAAAATTAAGAAAATGCAAAACAAAAACTAAAATTTTATATGAAATTAAAAAATGCACCAAAAAGGACATTTTTTTAGATTTTCCAATTAAAAGGATAATGCAAGCAGCAACTTAATTATTACCAACAACTGTGCAACAGTAAATTTTAACTGTTTTTTACTCCTCTACTATTTACTACACTTTATTGGAATACACAGTTTGTGGTGCGAGCTGTTAGTGTTGCTATTTTGCATCCCATAGAAATTTAAATTTTAGCAAAATTAATGAAATAATTTTGAAACAAATAGTAATAATAATAAAATTATAGCCTAATTTAAGAATTATTAAAATGTATTCAAATGTTGGTTATCATCCATTCTCCTGGCTCGGTTAGTGGTCAACATGAAACAATGTTTGTTTCAACAAAACGCACATAGATGTTGTGTGACCACACATACACATGCAACAGACACTACTATAGTGTATTCGCACACAAGTACATTATTATTAGCTTAACCGCTAAATTATCCGACGTTGATTTCTGGCTAATTAATGATTTGCACTGACCACATAATTATCATATTGCTTATTGTTGTTGTTGTGTTGTTGTTGCATTTAATGTTGTTTTCGCTTCAATTGATCATTCATTGCTGTACATAAGTAATTTTCTCATTTTATTATTATTATTAAATGCATTAAAACTATTTTGACAACATTAACTAAATTTTTCGCATTTAAGCACATTTTTGTTGGGGTAAACCACTGAAAAAAATTAACAGGTGTAGCATTATTTCATTTATTAATAGTGTTGTCAATTGGAAATCCATTGTCCTCGTGAAAGAGAGGAAGAATAAAAAGCATTCTTTTCAAAATTTCCTCTCCGGATAGTGTTAGTTCTTCCCAATTGAGGATGACCAACTAAGAAATGGACTCCGAGAATGTTAAAAATTTTGACATTCGACAGCTAAAGCTTCTATAACCCTTCTAAAGAGCTTGCGACTTGAATAATACTTGCTAACGAAGACACAGTTGATATAATAGCTGTTGAAAGATATTTAAGAAGTTAAATTCCGATATTTTCTGGATGCTTAGTTCAAAGTTTCTATTTAGCTCAGAAAAAAATCACTTACGGAAGTTATGAGATATGTTATGTTATCTTCGAAAGAACTTTGGTAAAGTAATTAACAAAAAAGTTTACTAACCCAAACCATGAAAATAATTATAATAAATCTTTTATTAGAAGCATTATTGAAGTAACGTCACAAGCTTTTGTGTTGCTCGTTAAAGCTGGGATAATTTTTCTAGCCGAAACTGTTGTTAGCTTTTTGTTAGTTAGGCTGCTAAGTTGTTAATTTAGCTTTCCATTCAATATCCACCTGTAGTCCCTTGTATGTATCGGATTGAAGCTGTATCTTCACTTTATGTTCAAATTGAAAACTGTCTTCTGCATTACACACACCCTAAGAAATTTTTCGTTTACCTCAACTGAAATATTCACCAACTACACTTCGTTTGCGAGTTGTATTTGCCGCAAACGAATATTCAGTTGTCATCAACTTAAAAATATTTCTTATATATATATATTATAGAACCGCAAGCTATTTTCGGCCATTATTATTTATTATATTAATTATTCTTTGTCAGTCCCATGTTAGTCCGTCTTCTTATGGACTGCACTCATTGCACCTCTCCGCCATCTCCGTCCGCATATTAAGTAAATCACCAATTTGCTTATATAGTAACAATTGTTCCAATTTGCTTATATAGTAACAAAAGTAACTCTGAACTATAAGCGTTGTGTTTATACAACTAAGAGAAAAACAAATTAAGTTTTCAGTTGGGAAAAAAATTGTTTCAATTGCTGCAATGTAAAAATCACTCGCTTCTATGGCAAACGAAATTAATTTCCTGCAACTAAATGACGCGTTTCTCGCAACTAACTATGATTATGACAACTGTTGACACCTTTGCAAATAACGATTTCATGCACGACTTGAGTAGACCGTACCCTGGAATAAAAATTCTTTAAATATTTACCAAATATTGTTCAAATTTTAATTGGCCAATTCAGCTTTTATTAAGAAAAGTTAATGTAATTATTTGGTAAAATATGCTTCGTCAAGGGCGTGCACAGGGGGGAGTGGGGAGGGGCACTTGCACCCCCTGGACTTGACAAATTTCATATATTTTTATTCCCTATGTTTAAATGTTACATTTTAATATAATCATTTTCATATACGTGCACACCAATACATACCATTGCCCCCTCTACCTGAAAAAAATTCCTGCGGACGCCTATGTGCTTCGTAATTTTGAAAATATGAATTGAATTCTGATTGATGGTCTCCAGCACTCGGTCATTTGAGTACAAATATTTAATAACTCGCACATTTTGATCAAGGGTGGCTTGCTCGAAATTCTTTAAAGGGCTGAAATGCCCAAATAATTTTATTTTATGAAAATTTACATTCAAAACTATAAGTTACCTAAGCAAAAACTAAGAGACTTTCCTTGAAGTTTTTCTTAGTAAACTTAACAAAGAAAATTAGACAGAGAAAGAGACTCGTAGAAACATAAGAAATATTCCGTGAAGTAAGGAAAACAAAAAAGTAGCGGGTAAAAGTGTAACTTTTGCGCACTCAAAACATCGAACTTATGGGTCTTACGCCATACAGTCCTGATTTGGATCTAAGAAGAAGTCATTGGGTGATAAGTTGGAACTGTAAGGTAAGTGTAATTCCACGTTTTGAGTGCTCAAAAACTCTTGTTTGAGCTGATAGTGGGTACTTGTATTGTCGTGATGGCCGGCAAAATCCTCTTCCAAACCCTCCACGTGGGTGCCAGCTGGTAATAACTGCTCCAGTGTTCGCAAGAACGGTAGTTAGCCAAGGTTGGAGGCTGCAGTTGGGGGGACAAAGCTGTTCCATAGCTAGACGCTCAATTTGCAGACCTCCAACCATCGGATTGAGGTCTGGGCCGGATTAAGGCGTCATGCGACCCGTACCGAGAATCAGCCTGGCTGGGGGCCCAGTATTAAAAAGCCCAGTCGCAAACGGAGCCATCCGGATACCTGGCGCCCTCCGGATGTAATAAGCCTTGTCTGCGCATGCGGATCTCTGCGCAGATCGACCACCCTTTCTCCGCCACTCGTGGGTCCAATCATGCAAAACAATAAAAAGAAAACAAACTCAAACTCAAACAAACCTAGCCTTTCGAGGCAACCAAACACCTCAACGTCCGAACCCCTGTCCGACTCCGTCCTGTCTGTTGCAGTCGCAACAAGCATCCCGTCCAACCCTAGTCCGTCTGTGCCCTCGTCTCAGTCCAACCCTAAAGTGTCCGTGCCCGTGTCCAACCCCAGCGCCTTCATAGCCCCATGTCCGGCAAATCGCCTTCCGTCCGTGCCGTTAATCCCCCCTTCGGAGGAATCCTCCGATTCAATTCCTCTCCTCGGACGCCTTTACTTGGACAGCACTGAGGAGGACTCAAATCCTCCCTCGACCGCTACCTGTATCGGCACCGACACAGAGGACGAATTGTTGGATGACTCCAATTTGGAGACCACCGCAATAGAGGTGAAAACTCCGTTGTCCCCAGGGACCATCAAAGCTCGCTCCAACTACAGGAGCTCGAAGCGCTTCCTGAAAAGGATGATGGCCCGTGACCCAGTTTCACTGGTAGTCAGGGACAAAAAATTAATAAAAAAGCATGAACGGCTTGTGAAGCTCTTCGAGAGAAAGGAAGCTGGGCTTTCTCTCGAACCCAGAGCCCCACAAACCCCCGCAATCCCTCCCTTAGCTACTGCCCCCAAGGCGAACGGCGAGGGAGAGACTGCACCCAGGAAAGCGGATCCCCCCTCACAAACTTCCAAGTCCAGGAAGAACCGTAAGGGGAAATCCGATTCGAAGAAAGAAGAGAGAAAGACTATCTCCGCGCCTACTCCGTGCATGGTGAAGCCATCTTATAAGGCTGTGCTTGCCGGACACTCGAGAACCCCTTCTGGGACATCTCGAGACCTGGCAGGCAGAGTCTCCACCGGGGAGCGCGCCGGAACCTCAGGATTGCAGGCCAAACGGCAAAGATCAGAGGATGAAACCAGAGGAAACGGACCCAAAAGGCCCAGACCTTCCCCTGGTTTCGAAGGCGCGCCTAGTGACCTGCAGGTAGCCATCATCGACCAGCAAAATCCGGACGGTAGGATATCGCTGGACAGATGGCTGCTTGTGGAGAACGAGATCCTCAAGAAGATGATGGCCAATACCGAAAACGGCGACTCCGAGGAGTATAAGTTTGACGGTGCTGGGTGGGCCAGGGGGGTGAAGATCGTCGGGTGCAGCAACGGGAAGTCACTTGAGTTCCTCTCCCATACCATCTCTAATATAGGAGAACTCTGGGAGGGGGCCAAGCTCAAGGTACTACCCCGCGCAGCACTTCCGCTTCGCCGACTAGCCAAAATTTGGATCCCACCTCCTGCTACGCACGAGGACAGCTCCATAGTTGGACTGTTGGCAAAGCAGAATGACTGGGCCAACGTGAAAGACTGGAAACTACTCGAGTCCAAAAAGGGTTCCAATGGCAACGGTAAAGAACTTACCTTTGCCATGGACAAAACCTCAGTAGATCTGATCAGGGGTCGATCAGGGGTACTGAAATTTGGGCTCGGGGCAGTGAAAGTCAGGGTGCATGGGGAGGGTAAAGGCGCTGATGCTGCAGACAGTGCAAATTAACTTGCACCACTGCAAAGCAGCCACTGAGGATCTGTTGATCTTCATGCAGGAGAAGGATGTGGACGTAGCCCTAATCCAGGAACCCTGGCTAATAGCCAATAGGGTACAAGGACTAGGGGCGAAGCAGTTTAACCTGTTTCACTCCACTGAAGGTAACAAGATAAGAAGTTGCATTCTTGTGAAGAAATCTCTAAATTTTCTTTTTCTTCACAGATTCAGCGACGGAGACACGGTGGCTATAAGGGCGGAGTCAAATGATCAACCAATCATTTTGGCCTCGTCCTATATGCCATATGAAGCAGCAGACCCACCACCGAAGGCAGTCCGGGACCTAGCGACATACGCTAGCACCAGGAACATCTCTATGGTGCTGGGCTGCGACGCAAACGCACACCACATTCAATGGGGCAGCAAGGACATCAATAGAAGAGGTGAGTCCGGTTTTGAATATCTCCTTACTTCAGACTTGACATTATGTAATAAGGGAGACCATCCCACCTTCCATAATAGAGTCAGGGAAGAGATTCTCGACCTCACTTTTGCACTAGGAAAAAATAGGGAATTAGTTAGAAACTGGAGGGTATCTCCTATCGATTCTTTTTCAGATCACTTTAGGATACTCTTTAATATTGATTTTGAGAACACTACTCGCACAGAACCATTCAGAAACCCAAAAAGAACGAACTGGACTGAATACACTAGATGGCTAGAAACTCAGATCTCTCACCCATGTAGGGATGACCTTTCTGACAGTATAGCCATTGACAGTGCAGTCGGTTTCATCTCAGGGAAAATGAATAAGGCTTTCTGCAAGTTCTGCCCCATCTCCAGGAGTCGCAAACCCAAACAAAAATGGTGGAACAGCGATCTCAAAGCAAGGAGAACTGAGGTTAGAAGTCTGCATAATAGGGCCAGGTTAAGCAAGGAAGAGGCAGACTGGGACTCTTACAGATCTGCTCTCAACTCCTACACTAGAGACCTAAGAAGAGCTAAAAGGAAATCGTGGCAATCTTTCTGTGAATCCATTGAGAACACTAGCGAGGCGGCCCGACTACGCAAAATCCTATCAAAGGATCCGGTAGCCCCGGGCTACCTTAAACGCTCAGACAACTCGTGGACGGAAACTTGCCAGGAGACAGTGACACTACTCATGGAAGCCCACTTCCCTGGCTGTACCGATCCCGCAATACATGCGAACCCGTACAGATCCAGAAGCATCTTCCCAGAAACCCACATTGATATACCCAATTTAATAACAGAGCACAAAATAGAGTGGGCGATTAAATCTTTCAAGCCGTATAAATCGGCTGGACCCGATGGTATCACCCCCGCTATGCTTCAGCACGCTCTACCGGCTATCTCAACCTGGCTTTTAAAAATTTTTAATAGTTGCCTAAGGCTGGGTTATGTGCCCGTAAATTGGAGAGAGGTGAAAGTAGTCTTCATACCCAAAGCTGGGAAAGCTACTCACTCCACCGCAAAAGATTATAGACCCATTAGTCTCTCTTCCTTCTTACTGAAAACTTTAGAGAGAATTCTGGATCAACACATAAGATCGTTCCTTAATGACCGAAACCTGTGTAGCAAACAACACGTCTACCTTAAAGGTAAGTCGGTGGAAACAGCGCTACACGAGGTAGTCTCGGTAATTGAGAGAAACCTCCACTTCAAAGATTACACCCTAGCTGCTTTTCTTGATATCGAAGGGGCTTTCAACAATGTAAGCACAGATTCAATAAGGGCAGCTCTTGAAAATCTACAAGTGGAAGATAAGATAACCAAGTGGATTGTTGAAATGCTGAAAAGCAGAATCATCAACACACAAATCGGAAACAGTAAAGCAAGGAAAACAACTTCAAGAGGAACACCTCAAGGGGGAGTCATATCTCCCTTGCTTTGGATCCTAGTTGTAAACGAACTGCTGACTACTCTCAGCGAAAAAGGCTTTAAAGTGACAGCATATGCTGACGATGTCGTACTGCTGGTGGGAGGGAAGCATCTCTCAACCATCAGCAACATGATAGAAACAGCACTTAAAGAAACTGTCGCGTGGGCAGTACCAAACGGACTAGGGGTCAATCCCGATAAAACCGAACTGGTGCTATTCACAAAAAGAAACAAGATTGAGAATTTCTGCCTCCCAAAAATAAATGGCAGAACCCTGCAGCTATCCAATAAAGCAAAATATCTCGGAGTAATCCTTGATTCAAAGCTCACTTGGAAAAGCAACACTGATGAAAGAATAAAGAAAGCAACCAGTGCCTTCTATGCCTGCAAGAAAACCTTCGGTACCAATTGGGGGATGAAACCCAATGTCATCCATTGGATGTACACGGCTATCGTCAGACCCATACTAACCTACGGCTCGATTGTATGGTGGAAGGCCACTGAGAAGACAAGCTACCTCAACTCTCTCTCTAGAGTACAGAGACTGGCCTGTCTAGGAATAACAGGTGCACAACGATCAACGCCTCAGGCAGGCTTGGAGGTCATATTGAACCTTCTCCCCCTGGACGAGTACATGAAATCCACTGCAACCAAAGCGGCGTTTCGACTTAAGGAGGCTAAGCTTTGGAGGCACTGGACGCATGGACATGCCTCTATACTCACAAAGTATAGTCCTGAGGATCTCGCTACCACCTCGGATTACATCAACCCGAAAATAGAGTTTCGGCAGAACATGTCATTCTCCTTTCCAAAAAGAGAAGAATGGGATTCGAACCACCCTTTCAGTGAACACGACATCCAGATCTTCACTGATGGATCCAAAATGGAGAATGGCACGGGGGCCGGAGTCTACTGCAGTGCACTACAATTATCCTTGTCATACAGACTACCAGATTACTGTAGTGTCTTTCAAGCAGAAATTTTCGCGATCGAAAAAGCGGCTACGACAATCCTAACAAAGAACATAAATCCATCAAGGATAACAATCTTTGTGGACAGTCAAGCTGCGATTAAAGCACTCCGCAGCGAAACAACTAATTCGAAATCTGTACTGAGCTGCCGACAAGCTCTCATCAGAATGAGTCCTCCCCACAAGATTAATATCTGCTGGGTCCCCGGTCACCGTGACATAGAGGGAAAACGAAATAGCGGACAGATTGGCAAGAGAGGGCTAAGAACTGGAAAGAAGTTCTGCGATCGGGTCGATTATGGCTCCAATCGGAGAATTTAAGAAGAGAATAAATGACAAAGCCAGAAATAACACAAACAACTCCTGGTCAAACAGGGACGACTGTGTTATCTCTCGCCACCTATGGCCTAAACTCTGCGAAAAAAGGACCCAATCCCTAATTTCAATGAGTAAAAATGAAACTCGCATCCTAGTAGGAGTCCTCACGGGGCACTGTTGTATAGGCACAATGGCATCGAGACTGGGAATTCCGCACCCAGACTTCTGCAGAAGCTGTGGAGATGTCGAGGAAACAGAAACCATCAAACATCTGCGTTGCGAGTGTCCTAACCTCCAACAACGCCGACTTCGCCACATGGGAAGCAGAGTGTACGGAGAACTGCAGGAGCTCGTGGATGTACCACTGATGGATCTTTTCAAATTTATACGGAGCACCGGTTGGTTCAACCAACCTCGCTCCAGTGACTAACAAGACTTAGTTGTTTTTGACATTTTTAGGACCACAGATAAATAGGGAACCACAATGGACCAATAGGCCCCCGTGCAGGCAACGTTAGGTTGCCCCTCCCTTCTAACCTAACCTAACCTATTGTCGTGATGAAGGATGATCTTCCTTCGGTGGTTGGTTTTCCTCAATTCTCCATAGACTTCCAGCAAATAAATCGTTGTGTACCATTCAGCCATTCAGTTGCGACATGACCGGTTTTTCTGAAAAAAACAGGCAACCATTTGCTTGGTTGTGCTCTGTCCACGGACAACTTCCCAGCAAACATTATGACTTTAAAAAACTCTTTTAAGACTCATATAAATGAGTTTTTATCGTCATAATGCGCTCAAAAAAGACTCTTTTATGAGTACATTTTCATAGGTTCTGGACTTCAAAATATGATTCATAATAATGACTGCTTTATGTCTCATTTTGGACTCAAAATAAAGACTCTTTTATGACTCATATTTAATACTCCTTTAAGACTCATACTAAAGACTCTAAAAAGGCTCATAAAAAGATTCTTTTAGAACTCAAACAAATTAGTTTTTTTGGACTCAAAATTAAGACTCTTTTAATCGCCATATTTTAAGAATCATGTAATGGAATCTTTAAAGAATCATAATAAAGACTCTTTCAGAACTCATAGAAGTAACAATGATCCGTTTTGGTCAAAATATATTTTTAGATAAAAATTTATTTAAATATTTTATACTTAAAAAAAAAAAAATGACAGAAAAATATTTTTTAAACATTTCAAATAAAAGTAATTAAATTAAAATACAAAAATAAAAAGTTAAAAAGTTCACTTTGCCATATTCGATTCGACTTCATTCGATTCTGCAAGCTCCTCAACTGCACGCTGAACGACTGAAAGATAAATTATGACGTATTGGAGTATATAAATATTACTTTAAAGTTTATAAAATCCTCTCAGAACCTCATTGTTGAATTCTCATAAAACACTCGTATATAAGACTCTTTTATAAGGCCTTTTTATAATTACGCATTAATCATGCAATAGAAGTATAATCCTTTTGTGAGTCTTTGTTAAAAAAAAATAAATAAATAACTGGCCATTTCAGCCCTTGAAAGGACTTTGACCTAGCTTCTTATGATCAATTGTGTTGTGCGTGTTATTAAGTTTGTACACAATTGACCGAGAAATGGACCTACAGGCTTAACGCAGACTCCGAACGGCGATGAACGAAATGTTCTTATTCTCAAGAAGCTTTAAATGGCATTTTTATTACTCTCTGAGGTTTGCAGAGGTGGCGGCCGTACAGAAAAATTATTTTAATTCAAATAATTTTCTGTCGCTGCTTGAGGTCAAACCCGGGTCTCCAGGTTCTTTGACATAGCGGCTACGCACTTTAACCAACTACGCCACGGACGCCACTTTGAGTCTTTGTTATGAACTATCATAATACCGTCTTATTAAGGACTTTTTAATGAGTTCTTTTTATGAGAACTCATAAAGCAAGCATAATATTGACTCTTTTAAGAGTCTTATTTTTGAGCTGTTATTTTACAATCATATCAAAGAATCCTTTAGGAGTATTTTTATTGTGTATTTATAAAACACGCATAAAAAGTACTCTTTTTAGAGTCTTATTTCTGAGCAATTATTTTACAATTATATCAAAGACTCATTTACTCATAAAAGACGCATAAGAAATACTCTTTTTAGAGTCTTATGTCAGAGCAATCATTTTACAATCATATCAAAGACTCCTTTAGGAGTCTTTTTATTGCTTACTTATAAATCACGCATGAGAAATACTCTTTTCAGTCATTTTTTTTTTTTTTTGAGGCACTCAGAAAATGTTTGCAGGGAAATGTTTGCAGGGTTTTGTCCTCTTTATATACTACTATATATAGTCTTTTACTCTTTTTAGAGTAATTTTTGTTTTTTTTTTTGAGGCAATTAAAAAAATGTTTGCAGGGAAATGTTTGAAGGGTTTTGTACGGTTTTGCTCATATTGAAAGACCCAAGCAGTAAATTACTGATTTGTTACGGACTCATAAGCGTAGCTCCATGATTCGTCGCCTGTGGTGATGTCGTAGACGTGTTTCGAATCAGTCCCATTGTATTTTTTCAGTATTTCCTTACACCTATCAACACGAGCCTTTTTTTGAGCAACCATCAAGTTATGGGGTATTCAATGGGAACAAATCTTCCTGACGTCTAAATGCTCAAGTAAAATCAAATGTATGTCAGTTCCACAAATTACTCAAGGATGACTCCATCTCACGGTATGTCACATGCCGATCTGCTTCGAACAGTTCACGCACAGCATCGATGTTTTCTGCCACAACAGCCGTTCTTGAACGACCTTTACGAATTCGTCTTGCAGAGAACAACGATCTCACTCATTAACTTTGCCTTAGCTGTATGTAATTAATTCAGCAAACATGATGCGTATACGTTATATTAGGCGATTCCCTGAGGGGCCTCTTACCGCCGTCAATTTTTTTTTTATTTTTATCATATGCCCGAAGACCTCACCTTCATTTTTGTTCCATCAAATTTACCGTTATATCAGTAGTCATAGAGTTAAAATTCCAAACAACGTTTTTTCACGGTTGTATCATTTTTAATGCATTATGTGGTTGCCACCCTGAAATTATGATGATAAGAATTTTTTTTGTATTTTAGTTGTGAGGCGTAATAACACATCTATGCTGTTGTAAAATAAAATTTACCGTAGCACGTCTCCTGAGTGAGTAATAATTCCATGCAACGATATTACATTTCTGTTACATAAGCTGCTATCTTCACGACCTGAAGTTCAGAATTTTTTTTATTTTTATCGTAAGGCCAGGTATAAATCCTTAATTTTCCTTTTGAAACATTTATCGTAGCTTATATACTCACCGAGTAAAAATTCAATGCAACCCCATTTTATGAATGTTACATTGTCGATCTTTGAGTGGCTCTGTGTCCCCAAGACGTCGAACATTTGTTGTCTAATTTTGTTGTGAGGGCTTAGAACAGGTCTTTATTTGTGTATCATATTTTTAATCCTAGCACTAATACTCAGCGAGTTATAATTCCATGTAACAAATTTTTAGTTGCGTTGCTTAAGCAGCTCCCACCGTGTTCCAATTTTTTTGTTGTTTTGATAATGAAGTCAAAAAATTAACCTTACCGGTCGTATCATTTTTTTATTCTTAGCTTTTAACTTAGCGAGTAACAATTCAATGCAACGCCGACGAATTTTGAAAAAATGCCTTTTTCAACTGTTTTAAAAACATGCGCGGTAAAACGTAACTTCGTCACGTCAAAAAGGAAATCATGAATCATCTTTAAAAAAACGTTGTGTGCTAAGCGCATCTCCCTCTTATTGAAGCTATTAAAATGATTTCAAGGTTTCTGCCAATTGTTCTTAAGAAAAGTTTTATTTTTATTGGGTTACAAAGTAAGCTAAGTAACTTGTATAAAGTTGAGTATAAGACTATTCTAAGAGCAATATCCTAACGTAACATAGCGTGCTTCCTACATAAAATTCTAAACTTTAAAGGTACAAATAATTTTTTCTTATTTTAAATAAAGGTCAAGGCCTGCTGCCGATAAAAATAGCTGCTTTGATGCTCAATGCAGACATGCAAGAAGAATAATGGCAGGTATGATAAGTATTGTAATGACGATGGCGTGTCAACATGCGTATTTAGTTTATAACTAATTTTAGTTATAAAATGAATTAAGAAACCAACAACATGCAACAAATGCATGTTTTTAAATTAGAACTCTTCACAGAAGTCATGCAAAGTTCACGCTATTCTAAAGATTCTATTTTTGGAGCTTCTTAATACTGGACTCAAATAGTAACTACAAAATAGCAATGATGAATGCACGACGTTACTGGTGCCCGAACATATGAAATCGACTGCAAATGTAAATCAATCCAAGGGTCATTGTGGGTTATTCTTAGAGAAAATAAATAACGACAGCTGAAAGCCAACTGAAAAATAGCCAACATTCGAAAAGGTGTAAGCTACAGGCTGCAACTCAAATGAACCGAAAAAGCTTGGAGAGTAAACATACAGCGACAACAAGTAAGCCAGCCGGAAAGCAGGACACGTTCCGCTGACAACAAAAGACAAGTTCATGACTATGAATTTATATAAAAATTCATTTGGCACCGATGCAGAAAAAGAAAATTGAAAATCGTCGCAAGCAAGCAAACACACGAAAATACATAAGGACCAAAATACTAGGTAGCAGAAATAGGTAGCAACATAATAAATCACTGACCCAGTGCGATAACATGCACACAACCAAAGATTTGCACACATACAACGTTAAACCACAACGTTATGAATGAGTGTGGAAATAATTTAAACCAATTTTTGCAGCCACCAAAAACAAAGTCTTCGCAAAAGGTTAAATGAGTGAGGTTAATGCAGTCAGCAGCAAGATGGTGTGCCTCAGCATTGCTTAAGGCTAAAACGCAAAACCTTCCTTCATAAATATAGTATGAATGAGTGAGTAAACCTTGTTGGGCGCCATGTTTTGTTGCAATTTATTTTTTTTTTTTTATCTTGATTCCTTGTGTTCAAGACTTGAAAATGGAAATCTTTTTCTTCTCTGGTTTTAAGTGTTTTCTGGTTAATTGCTTGTCACTTCATTTTTGGCAGCGCTAACGAGCTAAAAGGGTTTCCACCGACATGGCAGCACGACAAGCTAGAAGCAAAGAAGAGGAAAAAAAAAGAAAACTCCGGTTGGGTTTTTCGCAAGTGTCGGTTGTGCTTTCCGTGGTTCATTAATTAAGGTGAGCAGCAAGATTTTTCATAAATTTCAAAATTTACGCTGATGTTTAAAACGCTCAACCTGCTTCAAGCTCCAATCCTTCATGACATCCTCTACTCCGCCTCCAACATTGAATGCCCTTTACAAATGTACTAGTGCGCTAGGATTCAAAGTTAAGCGCTGCCTGCTTTGTTTCGTTCTTCCGTTTATTTTCCGTTCTTTTTATCTGCTGCATGCAAGTTGAACAAATTTTCTGATTGCGTGTTAATATTTAATGTAGCTGCGAATTCATACTCATCATCAGCAGCAGTAGAAGCAGCCGCCAGTGTTGCTCTTTGGAATTTTTAAGTGCGTTTTATTTTGCTGAACCATCGGTACCATTGTTAAAATGTTTCGTATTCTTATTCTTTTTTGTTGTTGTAATTGTTGTTGTTGTTGTTTTTATTGTTGTTGTTGTTGTTTGTGTTGTTTTATTTATTTCTTATTATTATGTATGCGTGTAGCAGCTTTTCATTTTATTACCTTTTCTTATGTTGTGTAGTTGTAACGAATCCTGAATCTTAAATTTCAATTTAACAAAATGAGTGCAGCCTCTTGCCCTATCTAATCATACCATCCCCTTTCCCTTTCTTTTCGACTTTCTCTACATTAATTTTATTCGGAATCATTATGTGGAGTTCGTTCGTTTGAGGGTTCGAAATTCTAATTAGAATTTGAGCAGGTTACCAAGTTTGTTTATGATCGCACAGAAGCTTCAACCGAAATGCTGAAAGTTCATTAACAAATTTATTAATTCTTAGAATGATTCTAATTGGTTTCTGTTCCCAGAATGTACCAGAAAGTAGAAAAGTATTATTATTATAATTTTTTTGTTTTCATTATAAATCCACTTAGAGCTCTTAATATATTTAGATTTTATGAAAATATTTGAGTAGGACAGTGATTTAAGCCAAATATGAAAGTTCGCTTATTCGAGAAACGGAAATAAAACAAATTTCAATTGAATGAAAGGGGAAAGGAAAATGGAAGAAAGGAAATATTATTACTTATAATGTCATAAGATATGAGCTGGCATTCAAGACTGATATCTTATAATAGCTGTAACAAGCCTAAGCTCCTAAGCTCCTAAGCTCCTTTCTAAGTATTTGAATAAGGCGTTACTAGTACTGGCCATATTACATATGTATGTACACATTAGACCGGTTCACATTTCAAAAATGTAAAAATACTTCGGTGCGCGTCCATTTTCTGAAAGTTCCATTCCTAATGAGATCAAAAATGGCTTAAGACCCAAAAAAATTTGACCTCTAGATATTGCTGAAATCGTTTAAAGGTCATTTTGGAGCTATTTACGAGGGCTTCAAGTAAACCAACATATTTAAATGTTAATCTGCATGATTTTGTAACATTCAACACTAGATTGTTTTTTAAGAAACTGAATGTTTCTACTGAGTTTTTAAAACTTCACCCTGATGAGTGGCTTAATAACAGCGCATACGTTAGTGGTCTTGAAATGGTCACTCAGCTCAATGTTATTAACGATGCAGCAGAGAGAAGTGTAGCTTTATTAACTGAATTTAAAAATTCAATTACGTCAAATGAAGAGCAAAAACATTATTTGCATTTTGAAAAACAACATTGAAAAACATAAAAAAATCATATTTTTAAAAAATAAATTCAGGAAAAACAAATGTTTGTAGTGTTTTTTATTCTTTTTTTCATTTTATCGTCCAAAAATTATGCAATAAGTTATATAGCAAGAAACCTTAAGCGCCGCACAAAAATACAAAATTACAAACAAAATGTCACTGGAACAAAATAAGAAAAAATTGTAAGTGGAAATACGATAATTTTGACTAAGGAGTTAAATTGCATTTTCAAAGCTCCGCCAAAAAATATCGGATGCATTTTTTAAAAAAATAAAAAAAATTAAAATAGCTTAGATTATTATAAATAATTCTTCATCACAATATATTCAACATGTGTTTCAGTTTGGACAACATGTTATTCAGTATGATCTTAGTCGTAAATAGCTCCAAAATGACCTTTAAACGATTTCAGCAAATATCTAGAGGTCAAATTTTTTTGGGTCTTAAGCCATTTTTGATCTCATTAGGAATGGAACTTTCAGAAAATGGACGCGCACCGAAGAAAAAAAGACCCATAATTTTCCTCATATATTTTTGAACCGGTCTAATGTACATCCACTCGGTCATATTTAAAAAAAAAAAAAACAAATATTGATTAAGAAAAATACTAATTTGGATGTAATTTTTTTACATAATGTTTAGGGTAGGGTATAATTACAAAAATTTCAAAAATTGGGCCACAGGATGTTATATGCTTTTTTTATTTTTTTTGTAAGTCTTGAAATATCATTTAGTCCCAAAACTTGTTACCATGGGGTGTGTGGGGGAGTTGATAACCAATTTGTTGTAAACATTTTAAAAAATCTAAACAAAGATGGCAAATCGAAGATGAAGGACACAAAATGTTTATATTTTCATCTCAACTTTGCACTGAACTTTTTGTTTTTTCAACTAATTTTTGTCTCTTTATCTACATAAAAATGTATTCTCTTTTATATATCAATCAGATCATATGATCCCACGATTTAAGATATTGTAATATATACAACTTATGTATGTACAGTAGACGTCCAATATAACGAATGGCTTCTTGTCCAGTCTTTTCGTTAAATAGAAAAATTCGTTATATCGAATGAATATTTTAAACAAAAAAATATAGAGTTTAGTTTTTATTTTCTTATATTAATAAAATATTAGCTTATTTTTTCCTTTTTTTTTCAATTAATTTTTGAGAAAACATAACATACTCGTTTGTTTCTTGACGTTTTCCATTGATTTTTTGTGTTTCCTCTTGAAGCTCTTGTAAAATATTGACTTTAGTGCAGTTTACATTATTTTCTGAAGCCCGTTGTATAGAAAGAAGCCCTGAGGTATTCCACAGCATTTGTGTGGGATATTTTGGGTGTCATTTCAGCCACAGATTATTCTCTTAGTTTAAAACTCTTCCGCTTACTTGCCATTGGTAAATATTTTTTTATATAGAACTTTAAACACGAGTGAAAAGTAACTGACCTAAGCACGCACCACTCATTCCTTTTTTGCAGTCCAACAAACGTTAATGTTGATTCATAGGAATTTATAGCGGTACCAAGAACAAAAAACAAAGAGAATCTTGGTAGGCAGAATGGTGGAAGATGAGATTACAGCAACAGCTGATCAATGAAAATAGTTTCAACTCGTATTGATGTCATTCGTTAAATCGAATGAAGACAAAAAATTTGAATTCGTTACATAGAATAGTCAATGAAGAGATTTTGCCATTCGTTATATTGGACATTTGTTAAATATTGGACGTGTACTGTATGTACAACTTATGTACAACCTTATGACGAGATACAACGATAAAGTGACGTCATTGGAAGCGTAAAAACAGGCTCTTCTTCACGTGGTAGAATACCATTGTAAGCTCTTTCCATGCGGTGCAACAAAATCCAATATTTCTGAACGCATGCAGCAAAAAAAATCCATATTCACAATGACTAAAATTATATCCTTAAAAAATCACTTTACCAAAAATATCGTATCTCATACAAAAATAGGTCGATCCAGTTTTTTGTTTTTTAATTATTAATACCATAAAATGGGCTGCAATAATGCATTAATTAATTTAAAAAAAAATGTCCTAGAGCAATGCAAAGGATAAACATGAATAAAAAATTATATGAAAAAATTTTAAAATGTTGACTTGAAATGCGTTTATTGGGATCGGACTTCATTGTACGTCAAATCTAAGTCTAGACTCAGATTCTTCAGCTAGTTAAACATAGAAGTAGGTACTTTTGGTTTTTTTTTTAAAATTTGAAATGCATTAGAAAAATGTAAATACATTTCATCTAAAATTACTCTTCGAAAACCGGATTTTCGACCAGAACCGGGCAATTTTTCACAATTCTTGGACTTTTAAGAGCTCTAATTACGTCATTTGCAACCATCGTGTTTTTCAGGGGGGGGGGGGGGCGCATGGAGGATTCCATACAAAGTAGCATTTGATTTGGTCTAATAAATATACACAATCTTGAACTGATTTCAGGATTTCAATTTTTAAAATTTTTTTTTACTTTTTGTCACTTTACTATATCTGAGACCACCTCCCCCCCCCCCCTACCGTTACTTATAGTAGTACTTAGGTACGCAGTACCGAAAGCTATTTCGATCATTATTATTAATTATATTAATTATCTTCCTCCCTATGTCCGTCCGTCTTCTTATAGATTGCATTCATCGCACCTCTGTTGCTATCTCCGTCCGCGTATTAAGCAAATTCTCAATTTGCTTATATAGTAACAATTTGTCCAAAAAGTTCGTTTGAACTATAAGCGTTGTGTTTATACAAAGAAAGGAAAAACAACCTAAGTTTTCAATTACGAAAAACAAATTTTTTAATTGCTGCAATTTAAAAATCACTCGCGTTTTTAACCGACTTCAAAAAGGAGGAGGTTCTCAAGTTCGTTGGTTTGTCCGCTTTTTTTTTTTTTTTTTTTAGAAAGGAAATCAATTGCCTGCAACTTAAAGACGCGTTTCTTGCAACTGACTATTATTATGACATCTGTTGAAACGTTTGCAAATAACGATTCCAAGCACGATAAACGAAGTTTGTTTGTGGCAAACTGTTGATAAACGTTTTTTTTCTTTGAGCGTGTACTGCCTCACATCAATTGCGTATTGTTGTTATGAGACTCTGACATTGCTCAAAACGAGTTGTCATATTTGTTATATTTTTAAGACTTACGGCTCTTTTCACGTCACCCCACAGATGCTCGATAGGGTTTAAGTCTTGACTGGATGATGGCCAATTCAAAACACTGATGAAATTGTCTGCAAAGAATTACTGTGCGAGACTAGCCGTGTGCTTCGGGTCGTTGTCGTGTTTAAATTTCCATTTAACATGCAAATTTTCTTCAGCCTACGTCGGCATGACATTGCTTAAAATGTCAACGAACTTCTTCTTATTTGAAACTCCATCAATTCTATGGATTAGCCCAACTCCATACCATGAGAAGCACCCCCATACCATAATAGACCCTCCACCATGCTTCACTAAGCGAGAAACACAGCGAGGATTCAATTCTCGATTGATAGGCTCTCTGGCATGTTACCGACCATCGGGGCCAAGACATTCTTCCACTGATTTGTAGTTCAATTCCAATTTGTAAAGTTGGAATTAATCAGTATACCTACCATTTTGGTAAAAGTCAAAATTTAATCTTTTATTTAAAGCTCATGAAGTGCCAACAGAATCTAAATTATTAGGGTGAGGTGGGGTGAAGCGTTTCGCCTTCTTTTTAAGGCTCACAGCATCTCCAAAAATTATAATTTTTTAATGGTTTTTGGCTTAAATTGCAAGAATGAACATGTTTCTTAATTTCTTTGCGTTCGGATCTGAACATTTTCAATTTCGGCAAAAAATTATGGGGATGCTTCGAAAATGTTCATTTTTGGATTTTTGAAAAATGATGGGGTGAAGCGTTTCACCAAAATAATCTTTGCGTTTTCATGCATACACATCAACATCAATCGGTTTTATGGCCTCAGGCAGGATCTTAAGTCATCAACAAACTAAAATACTGAATACAAGTCATCGAATCCAAATTTATTATTCATCGCTAATATCGAGACCAGAGTCGCAGTTTCGATAGGTATAGTAGCCACGGTTGGACATTTCAAGTGATATGGCCGGTCACATTTATTGCAATAAACAAACTAGTGTTTGTTTCGTTGGATGTTTTTGTTCTTGTTAGAGAATTTTTCAATATGAATTTTTGATATTGGATCCTGTTTAAGGACTAATCGAATTTGGATTTCATATTTGTAATCAGCAACTTCAAAAACCTTAGAATAACAATATCTGGATAATAATATTAAAAATTTCCTTTGTCAATAATTAAAATTTGCCATCTTGGATCCGCCATCTTGAACTAAGGAATAGACAAATTTTAACTTTGGAATTGTTATCAATGGCCCCAAAAACCTCTTAGTAGAACAACGGCAAAATTAAACTAAAAAATAAATACTTCCAAGGGCCACAATTCATGGGCTTAAAAATCTTGGGATGTTTTTCCAAGTTGAAATTTTGTTTCCAAGGATTCCAGGTGAAATAGCAATGCCTGACGCAAATTCTTAGATAAAACCGATCCACAGTTGTAAGCGCCAGATAAGCAAGTAAGTACGTGCTGGTCCGATTGGCCCGATTTTTTTGTTGCTGTTGTTGTGTTGGTAGGCTCCACGAAATAAGCCCCAAATTAAAAAAAAAATTCCTTACATTTTCATATGAAATAACACCCAATTTTTCTAGACTATTTTACATTCTTGGGATTCTTGGGTTTTATTTCATTTTGTTTTTTTTTTATTTTTTTATTTCATTCGGTTTGGGGATTATTTCATTCCATAAATTTGGGGAATAACCTCCATAAATTATTTTCATTGTGTAAAAGGCGCATTTGTTTAATTTTTTTGGGAGATATTTCATTGGGGCTAATTTCATTTTTCCATTGGGTATTATTTCATAATGAAATAAACCCCAAATTTTGTCGCTTAATTTATTTTCCATTTGGGTTTTATTTCATTGCATTTAGGAATTATATCATTTCAGTAATTTGGGGCTTATTTAATTTTCGTTGGGTCTTATTTCACAGGGTGTTATTTGATTGGGTGTTATTTGGGGGATATTTCTTGTAGTCATGTTGCCAGGCTCAAGAAGCTTAAAGGTTCTTTAAATTTTTGGGAACAGAAAAAAGTCACACGAGGCCATGTCGGGTAAATATATAGGCTGGGGTATGATTGCAGTGCTGTTTTTGACAAATTTTCAAAGACATTTTTGTCTCACAATTAGAGACAAAAATGTCTCTAATTGTGATTCGGTGATCGTTCATAATAAATTCTCTCACTTTTTCACGTTTTCATCGGTGGTTGATGCGCTAGGACGACCCTTCCTAGAAGTATTCTTGGTCATGTGTTCTTGGTATTCTTGGTTACTCGTAAACTCTTTTATTGCTCATAGCAAACTCACCAAAAGCAATCATTTCTCTGTTCCATTATTTATAAAAATAAAAAGTCTCAGAAGGAGCCAAGACACGTTCTTTTCTTTCAACAGTTGACAAAAAAGTTAGCTTCCAGTATGGCCGAAAATGTATAGATACTTTCAAGACATGCTTGCAAACACAACAGTATAAAAATCGTGCCAATCAGACCAACACAATCCATGAAATTTAAAAATTCCCGTTACTTTTGGAACACCCAATTTTTTTTTTTTTTTTTTATTTAAAAATAAAAAAGTAACCCTTTATTTCGGTAAAATTTGTCTACTAAGACAAATACAGATGAAGTAATTTTTAGAAGTTGCCATCACCTCCCCATGAGGTCTTAACAGCATCCTCATCATTTATACGGGATATACGTCTTAATAATTTTTCTAATCAATAAAACTTATTGCTAAGCTCGAGGTGAAGTATGTTTATGAAGGAAACAACTACCAATTACTTTTTTATTTTAATTAGGGTCGTTCTCAAAGGACCTATTTTGAACTTAATATACGACCGAAAATAACTAAAAATGTTTTTTATAACAATTTGTTTTTTTTTTTTTTTTTTTTTTTTTCTGAGCAAAAGCCATACATTTACTTTTTAATATTTTATTTCAAGTTCAAATTGTTTATTCCTCCTTCATTAATCCATATTGGTTAAAAATTCATAGAATTCTTAATAAATTTGTTCGTCATAAATTTATATGATACTACATTTAATTGGGAAATTTGACACAAATTTACGATTAAGAAAGGATAGCTTCCTTTTTAATAATATTTTTCTACCACCCATAATTATCCTGTGCTTAAAATTAACCCTCTGCCATCAATTGTTGTGGCTTTCAGCGACACTTTCTTTTATTGCCTCAATAAAACAAGCGATACAAATCTTACAACTTGATGACAGACCAGTTTGTAATTACATTGTTTTTGTTGTTGTTGTTTTGTATTGTGTTGCATTGTTGAGTATCGCATATCATGCAACATATGCAGGAACAACAATGACAAGAAAAACGACAAAAACAAGAACATTAAAACGTGAAAATAAGACTTAGAAATTATAATAGATGGAACAAAACTATGTCAACAACAACAAAACCAACAACAACAATAACAGAAATTGCAACAATACAAAAGACATTTACAACAACAATTGAAATGGGAACAGGAACAAAAAGCTTGAAAAACACTTATACAAATTGTTCTACTAAAATTACAGCAACAACAACAACAACTATGCTTTAATTGCACAGCAACAGGCAACAAACAGGACATCAGCCAGACTGTGACGACGGACGTTAGTTGAGCACCACTTTCCCATTGACTGGGCTTGAGAGGGGGTCAAATTCTAGTTGTTTTGTTGCTAGAGCATTCATTGATGTTTTTGTTGTTGTCGTAGTTGTTGCTATTGTTGGTAGTGGTGGCAATAAAAAAAGTCATAAAGGATAAACAGTTGCTGCGGAGGAATGCATTAGCGTTGATTTTCCTAACATTTCCACAACACATACATTTTCCAACAGTTACCACTTCACAATTTTGTCAAAGTCATAAAAAAGGATGCGGTACACTGTGCCCTTTACTTGCGAAGGTTGAAGGTGGTGGATACGTAGTGAGCTTAAGGCGTTGACAGAGGACACCGACGACAATCAAGGACAACTAATTGTGATTTCGTTTGCATTGCGTGTTGAATGCTAATTTTGAGAAATACAACTTTTTTTTCCTAATGTTCTACCATAGAACAGATGGAATAGAAAGAGAGGGATCTAGCTTTTGATACAACCACCTAAAAATGTTAGTAAACAGCGGGAACGCACATAGATATCTTCGTTGACTTGAAATAAATATTTACAAGCAACGACTAAAATAAGTGAAAAGTAAGTAAATTACCACTAATTAGTGGCGGCCGTGGCGCAGTGGTTAGAGTGCGTGACCCATACGCCAGAGAACCCTGGTTCAATTCCATTTGGCAAAGAAAGTTTTTACAATTGAATTAATTTTTCTGTTCGGTCGTCACCTCTTTGCAGACAATTGCAAACTTCAGAGAGTAAATAATACCATGCAAAGCTTCTTGAGAACACGCACATTAGCCGTTTGGAGTCGGCATAAAACTAGTATGTCCAGTTCTGGATCAATTGCGTTCAAACATTTAATAACACGCAAAACACGCAAATTTGATAAAAAGAAGTTCGGTCAAAGCCCTTTCAAAGGCTAAAATGGCCAGTTTATTTTTGATTTTATTTTATAGTAAATTACTTTTATTTTAACTTTTATTCAATAACTCAAAGGATATTGAAAGGAAATATTAAATGTGCGAATGTGAAGCTTGTTTCATTCACACATGAAATATTTTGTGACAAAATAGCAAAGATAGTTTTTTCAATAGTTATGGTTCAGCAGTTTTTAAAGAAGCCAATGACATTTAGCTGTCATAGTATTTAACAAGGTTTGCCATTTTATCATACATTGTTTCATACTTACCGAAAGTGTCAAAATTATTTAATAATTGTATAGAAACACCGGCAGGCAATTTGTCCCATCGTGGAAAAGTTGACTTCGTTTGGACCTGGACATTCGTTTGGACCTTAAGCCACCAACCAGACAAAGATTGGTGCGAAGTGAAGAAAACATAGCCATTGTAGTGGTCAGTGTCGAAGAACATCTAGAAATGTCGATTCGGCACCGATCAGCCAAATTGGGCTTGGCCAGAGAGTCAATCAAGCATATTTTGCGGTTGGATTTGGGTCTACATCCGTATAAGATTGTAGTGACGCAAGAATTGAAGCCGGGCGGGCATAGCCAACGCAGTGAGTTCACTATATGGGCGCTTGAAATGTTGGCCGGTGATCCGGATTTTGTCCAAAAAATCATCTTCTCGGGTGATGACCATTTTTGGCTCAGCGGCTTTATCAAAATCGCCGCTATTGGAATGACCACAATCCACAAGTGCTCGACCAAGCATCAAAACATCTGCAAAGATTGACTGTTTGGTACGGTTTATGGCACAGCGGCATCATCGGACCTTACTTCTTTCGGAATAAGGAAGGAGACACCGTTACCACAACATCAATATATCCGAGCAGTCGTTCCAACAATACGGCGCTATATGCCATACAAGCAACGCAACGCTCGAAGTGGTGAAGGAATAATTCGGCGATAGTGGTCACCTCACGGCGAACGTTCCTAAATTGGCTACCACGGTAATATGACTTAACACCCCGCAATTATTTCCTCTGGAGCTGTGTAGGAATCTGCCTAGGATGTCCGAATCGTGACGGGAAGTTGTGGAAACATGTTAGAATTAGAATCTGAGGGAAGTATCATGTCTTTACCTAAGTCAATTCTAGTTGTAAGGCAAGCCCATCCACAAACTACCTCTCCTCCTCCACCAACTTTAACATCAAGTGGCAAATATTGATGCATTTTCAATTGCAGTTGATAAAAAATGAGGAAAGAAAAGCAGAAAGATTAAAACGTAGGTCGTAGGAACCTGCTACCCCTAGGGTGTCGCACGCTACCTACTCGATACTGTGGCCGCCATACTATTTATATATTTATAGACGGGTTCAATGTATTAATTAAATGATTGTTAAATTTGATTGAATTAAAGGTGAATTTGATTGAAAAGGGGCTCCAAAATCATATCTCACCTGTACCTTAAAAATATCTCGGGACACCATAGGGCATACCGCGTGACCCAAATTGTAACAACCACTAAGCTAGTTCTTTTTAATTTTGCAAAAACTATCCAATATTTTTCACCGAGTGTGAAAGAGTATCAGAGAAGTTTTTTGCTCAACACTCGCTCCGGTTGTTGTCTGGCTATTGTTTTTGTTGTTGTCACATTTAGAAGGTGTTTGTTGCCTTTTGCTGTCATTAATGTTTTTACACCGGTTTTTGTTGTTGTTTTTTTTTTTGTCCTTTGAAGGGATATTTATATTCAAATAATGTTCAGTGAGTTTATTTTTTTTGTTTTTTTTTTTTTTTGTTGTAGCTAAGAGGAAGGATACTTAATGAAGCACGACAGTTGGTGAGTGCGTAATTATTTGCGGCTAATTAGTTTGACGCCTTAATGTCACATTTTGATGACACTTGGTCATTAAAAAAACAGACAAAACAAAAAAAAAAAACAAAAAACGAAAGCTTAAAGGTCTGTTGATGTATTTCAGTCCTTTTTTGTAGATCATTCTGTAGAACCGTATTTTGGATACCCTTAAAATTTATTCAAATTTAATTTGTCTCTATGAAAACAGCAACGAATTAAGAATAAATCAAATAAATCGCTTCAACACAGACAAACACACACACATGCAGCCCCACGCAATGGCACACTGAACTTCATCACGCATATCCTTATTAAATTTGTTGTACTTCAACACTTCAAAAAGACAAACACCAACTCAAACTCAAATGCATGCAAACACAACCATACACACACACACACACAAACACATGTGTTAAAATATAGGATATCATCATGCTTGCGCGCATTCAATGGATTTATTTTCTTTTGAAATCCATGACGTTCTTATTATTTTTTATTTACTCGTAACTCTCTTTCTCTCTCACACACACACACGCACTCATACTCACCACATATAATTGGCTTTACTCATACATATTCTCGCTCCGTATGTAGATTATATCCTTACTGTTGGCAAAGGATATTTGCAAATGTAATTTTTTATATATTTATTTTCTGCTGCTTCCTTATTTTATTTTTTATTTTTTTTTTTTTTTTTTGTTTTTTATTCATCCATGTTGATTAAGTACGTATATCCTTTGATCATTTGGAAATCGGATTAAAAACATGTTATTTAATTGGCATCGCGGGTTATTTCATCCTGCATGAATGGAGTGGTTGAGAGGTGTTGTAGGCCAGTGTAACTGATAGTATAGCGCAAACGTTTCATTTTGATGTAATATAAAAATTAAATATAAGGACTTAAAAGTAGCTAAAAAAATATTTTTCTAAACAACCTAGTTGAGGGGAGCAAGGTAGAAGGTTTTATATAAAAAAAAACAAACTCCTTCAGTAAAGTGTTAAAAGTGGTCGAAAGCAGGTGCGAATACAAAGGGGTGGGGCTAGAGCAGCTCGACATTCTGTAGTTAATAATGTTGTTCAACAATGAGAAGAAATTTTTTTTTGTAACTTTCGTTACTGGTTATTGGGATAAAATACACAAATGATAAATTTGGAAAATTCTAAGATACTCGTATGTTACCAAGAGTAAAAGGCCAAAATAACTGTTTAGCAACAATTTCATGCTTAGCAAGATCTTATACTATAGAATCCATAAGGGTGAGGAGCTTGGACAAGAGAATGCAAATAGTTATCAAGAGACATATGGTTGGTTACAACCACAGTTTTGGAGGACTGATTATGGGTAAGTTGTGTTGTCTAGCAAAGACCACTAAATCAGTTTTATCAGGATTAACGCTGAGTCCACAGCTGGTATCCAAGTTTATAAGAGTGTTTAGACAATTTTGCATAATATCTCGGAGAGTGGATACATACTTTCCTGAGATGACAATAGTAACTTCATCAGCGTAGGCTATCACCCTACATGCCTCTAGTTAGAGTTTACCCAGTAGTTTACTCACCGCTAGGTTCCAGAGTAGAGGCGAGAGAGCTCCTCCCTGAGTAGTTCCCCTTAGCACAGATCTTAGCGTAGATGCTGTTCCGAGTCTTGCACTTATAATTCTGCCTACTAGCATTTGATATATAAGTGATATCAGCGCAGAATCCACCCCAATCTTCGTCAGCGCATTAGTGATAACCTCTGCTTTGACGTTGTTAAATGCACCTTCCATATCAATGATTGTGTATTCCTTCTGATGGAGGGTATTTTCAATGATAGATACTATGGAGTGGAGAGCTGTTATTTATGAAAATCGATTCTTAAGGAGTAAACTCCACTCATCTCATTAGCACATCAGGAATCTTCTTAATACATATAAGGCAAGCGTGCTGTTCCACACCTAATATCGCTCAAACTGTAGTTATTTCTTGCTATTACAGTGCTTTTTAAAATTTGCAGCCTGAAAGTATACAGAGAAAATTTATTTTTGCTAAGTGATGTGCATAAGGAGAACAATTTGAATTATTTTGCTCGAAATGATTACAACCTGTCGCACATTGTTTCCAAACATGAAAAAGACAAACAAAACTTAATTTTTAAAAATGTTTGACAGATACTTTTTACTTCAAATAGTCCTTTAACCTTGATTTTTACATAAATACATCATATTTAATATTTCAAATACTTTAAAAATTTGCTAATTTGTCTTTAAGAGTTTTTGAAGGCCAGTAAAAAAAAACAAAAAGACAAAATGGTCTTGCATCAACCAAAAGCCATAAATCACGACTTATGCTTCTTTTTCCTGAACATGATATCCTGCAAGCAGCTTCTATTACCAAACATTATGCACCAAATTAACGTGCACAGTGGTGGAGAAGCAACAACAACAACAACAACGCAGAGTTACCAACGAGGAAAACCTACACAGACACACACATACTAAGGAAAAACAAAAAAAAAAAAAAACAAAGCAAAATGGAGGACTTTGTCTGTGGCTGCTCAATAAGGCCCGCTGCCATCGTATATTCGCCATAAGTCGAAGCTATTCATAATTTCGGAAAATCTATGGATCCGCAACGCAGATGGTTTTGAATTTCACACCAAAAACCAGCGAGTCAACAAAACTTGGTGGCGCGTTGTTGGTTTCGATAACAATGGCGAGGATGATGACGACGACGACGATGATGATGTTGATGGTATCGACGGACTTAGGCGGCGTCATCATCATAGTTGTACGTTGGTGTTTGAGTCGACAGAGCAAAATAAAAAAAGACAACATTTACACTAGCAAAAAAAAACAACAACAACAACAACACACGCAGGAGACAACAATTTGGAACATCTTTACGCAAACGTTTTGTCGCCGCATAAAATTGACTTTTAACGTTTTATTACAAAATATGAGCAAAAAACAACAACAACAACAACAGCAACAGCAACAAAAAACGAACAAACAAGAATATGGCGTACAGACAGAAAAAGTCATTAACACCATATTGCACCATGCTTGATGTTGTCATTGTTGTTGTAGTTGTTAAGCCAAACACTTGTACCAGACAGACACCACCAAACGCACACAAGCACACACAAAAACTATAGCAAGTCATATTTGACACGCAACGAAAATAAAATGGCAACAATTATCTTAAAAAGCTAATATACCGTTAGAAATTTTCAAAATCAAGCCATAGCAATACCTATACAACTCCAAATACTAGCTCCTACTTGGTTAACGAATTTTAACTTATGATGTCTACTAACTTTTACTAATAGTATTTTTTCGGGTGTAAAACTTAAGCTCTACAAATTTGTTGCTCAAGTGCTGCGTTGAGGCAAGTTGAAAAGTTCAAACAAGTGCATGTGGCAACCCTGTCATTGCCACTGTTTGTTGAGCGCCATCTAATGGCTTATTATTGTAATGATCGAAACTGCAAAAAGAGAAAACAAAAACTACTTCGTCAAATTGTTTGGGGGGGAAACATGAAACATGGTTTGGATAAAACGGATGCATGAACTATAGATGACACATCAGTGTCAGCATCAACGCCATAAGAGGATAATGCACTGCAATAACAATAATAACAACAAAAACAACAGCAATAAGCATAAATACATATATATAAATATGTATGTATATATAAACCACTTCAATAACCAAGCCGTCATATATTGCTGATTATCATGTCTGAATGTGGTCGCAGAATTATAGAAGGTACAATGTTACCCACTGAACCAAAGGTGAAGTTTTGGCGAAAAAGGAATATTTTAAAAAATTTTTTCAGCAATATATTACATCATCATGTAACCGTTAAATAGATAAAAAAAAAACATCCCGTTAGGAACAATGTTCGTAGATTTGTCTATTTTAACACAGATACGGACATAACGATATGTTTTTAAATTTTTTACTTACAAAAATAAGTGTTACTTTGGGTATTGCAACTGTTGGTTCACTGGTTAGGACTGGAAAATTATTTTGTATTCTTTGAAGTCTATACTTTTATTACATGTTTGATGAAATCACTACTTATGGCTCAAACATAAAGACGGAATTATCTCGGGAAATTCCTATTAATTCGAAAGTTTTGAAATCTTTTTCGACAACTCATCGTCTAATTGGGAAGAGAGTTCCGCTTGAAAAAGTTTTCAAATGAGATAACAAAAAAAGAATAATTTGTTATGTTTCACAGTAAAAGGTACGTTAAGTATCTTCCCAGACCAAATTTTTCAGGAGAGCTAAAAATTATAGCGTTCAAGATGCTGCCTGTGTCCAAATGACGGCACCACCACTCTTCAAATGCTTGACAATTATGACGGATGGCAACCTTAACATGAACACACCATAACAGCTCTATTCTGCTTGTTAACATAACAATGAATTGTACAGAAACTCTTATTAATGCTCTTGTTATGTAAAGTAAATTTTCGTATTCCGGCAAATCATTAACAATTTTAAAGCTCTAAAAAGCTATTCAAGTTCACCACGCATGGTGAAAATGCAAATGCTTTAGATATAAAGCAGTGGGGCCCAAGAAATTTTAAGCGCGGGCCAAAACTTAAAAAAAAACAAAAAATAAACACAAAATGTTGCAAAAAATCAGAAAAAAAACAAAAAGCAATTACAATATAATCAATTCACATGTAATGAAGTACACTGTAAGGAAATTTGGTTTATTTTTTTTTTTTAATATATTAAATGTTTGATAGATTTTACAATTATGACAAATCAATGAACTCAATTTTATTTGCCAGTGCACTGCGACAAGGATTAATTTCTATTACAATAACAATACTTGCACGGAAAACTACTCACCACACAAGTAACGGGACAATCAGTTTCAGCATCGATACCATCGAGTGTGCGTTATTTTATTTTGGCTTTGCAGGCAATTCTTTCTGTAAGGTTTGGTGGAAAATGTGCTGAACACTGAACGAGTGCGGTTTGTGTTGTTGTTTTTCTTGTGTACACTTTGAATTTGGCTCATCGCAAAGACAAAATTAAGATAGAAAAAAATTTGTATAAAGGGCCACGCGGACCATACGGGCAACTACGTGGGCATGTTTGATATAAAGCGTCAGCTGTTTTTATATTGCTTATTCCTTGCTTATTTTGATTGCTTATATTTATTTTTCTACAAGTAAGATGGAAAATGTTAAGAACTTAACAATTTACTGATTGTTTTCAATTGTCTTACGTTTCAATATTAATTGTTTTAATAGCCAAGCAATGTTCGAGTGTTTTGCAGTCCTTAAAATTTCTTTTTTCTTTGATCTGCTTCTGTATCAATGCTTAAAAGAAGTAAGAATTCATCGATTTTTTTATATTTTATTTGCACAGCATTTGTTTGGCAACTCCACATGAACCAAAAACATGAACGTGTTCGCACTTCCTAACAATTGTTTGGACATGTTTAAAAAAAATTCGACTGATTTTTTTGCGTAAAATAGTGAACATGGAAAAAACATGGATCCACCACTATACACCATAATCGAAGGAGTGTATAGGTCCCAGTGGAAGTGCACCAAAGCGAGCGAAGACTGAAGAAACGGTCGGAAAGGTATTGGGGTCTGTTTTTTTGGGATCACGTGGCATTTCGTTCATTGACTATTTGAGAAAAGAAAAAAACAGCGACTATTACTGTAAACTATTGAACCGATTTAAGAACGAAATCGCAAGCAAACGGCCCCATTTATGGTGAAAAAATCATATTTTTATCAGACAAAGCTCCAGTTCACAAATCGATCGAAACCAAGGCCAAATTGCATGAGTTACACTTCGAACTACTTCCTCATACCCGGGTATCAAGAATGATAGAAAACAAGATTACCCGTTCCGCAGTCCCGTTATCTAATGCACTCTTTATCAATTGGCTGCATGACGACACACAGCAGTTCTGCATTACAAAATGAATGCAAATGTGCGATCACTTAGGCAAATTGAGGAAATTGAAAATAAATTCTTGCGGTAACGTAAAGTAAAAATAACTAGGTACTCTTCTGTATAAAACTGATATTTTCGCATACGAAAAAATTTAAATTTCTAAAACTTTCACGATTTTTATCTCCTAAACATTTGAGATTGATAAAATTATACGGCACCAATAGGTTTATAGCCCGCGGGCATCGTGTGCTGTTGAGCTTTTGCACACAAAGTTGTATTGGGCTCGCTGTGTTTATACACTGCGTAAAAGCTTTTTTTTTTCTGCTGTGCTTTAAATTTCAGGTCAGTATGCTTTGAGCGTTCATGTGGTAAGGGTGTTGCTCGCTGTTTTATTTACGAATATACTTAAATATATTGCAATGTTTCAAGAAAAGTATTAATACATTTTTACTTGATGTTTTCTATGCTAAAATAGTGAAAAACAAACACAAAAATAGAAAAAAAAAATGATTATATTGAAAATATAACACTCAACAAGAGTTCCTTGCACCAAATGTTGTGAGAGCTTTTAACAACTTCTTGTTTCCGTGTAAAGCTGTACACTCGGAAAGCTCTCTTTGTTGTTCCTTAAACATAAATGCATGCAGTTAATGTAAACAAAAGTGCTGTGTGACATCATGCTCTCTCATTTGCGGAACACGCAATCTTGTTTCTATCATTCTTGACCTGGGTATTGGTACCACTACATTGAAAGCTTCTGTTTTGTTTCTGTGTTTGTCTTTTGTCTTTACTTTGTTGTTGCGTTTTGTGTTGCTGCAGCAGACTTTGCTGTCAATTCTTATTCTCAACGCTCCCAGAGCACTCTCTGCCCATAGCTGCTCATCCCCCATATTCTCTTGATTTGGCCCGTATCGACTATTATCTGTTCTCAAGCTTAAAAAGGTGGCTCCAAGGAAGGATTTTTGCGAAATATGAACAGATCGAATTGCAAACTGAAGCGTATTTCAGAAATCTTGAGAAATCTTACTATTCAAAAGACATCGCAATGTTTAAAAATAGTTGGAATAACTCGACTGGCGGCCTGGATAGTCGACTGCCACTCCAGAGATCCCGGGTTCAAATTCCGGTTAGGCCATGGTCCTACGCTTTAACATTTCGCATTTACAATTTTCTTTCCTCGTATCTAATCAACAGAAATTGAAAACTCATCAATATTTACGACTCGAAGTCGTAGCTGGTGGTAGAGAAGTTCGTGGATGGGATTGCCCTACAACTGGAATTGACTGAGGCAAAGGCATGACTCTGACTTGCCTCAGAGTCAAATTCACATGTTTCTACGGCTTTCCACCAGGATTGGAACATCCTACACATATTTCACTTGATTGCCCCTTCTCTCCCACTCCCACAAGCTATCACCCCATTTATGAACCAAGGCATTTTTGACTGAATAGGTATAACACCTGACATCCTTGGTTCAGAACTAAAAAAAAAGCATCTTGAACATGCCCTTAAGCACATTTATATATAATTTTTTTAAATTAATTTTTCGGTTAGAACATTTTTTTCTAAAAAAATACAATCGTGATTTCTTACTTTTACTACTTTGTATTAACTTTTTTCTTAATTTCAATTTTCGAAACCATTTTTGAATACTTTGACTGTAACGAAGGGGCCATAATAAACGCAATGATTGACACACTTGGGATTTCAAAATGGCCGCTGAACCAAAAAGTGTATCAGATTTTTCGCTCGGTCTTACTCGAGAAAGACATCTTTCTTTAACAAAACTATCTATACTTCTTTTCCGACCTTCTATTTCCGAATACCGGCCGAAAATTGAAAGATCTTAGAGAGAGATATGAGAAGTCTGAAAGAGCATACTCGAAAACAAAAAAAAAAAATTTAGTCGGCTTGTGTTGATTTCTATCCCGCATGCAATTATACTCTTTAGTCAAATTTACTCTCCTGAAAGTTAATTTTGGGCGTAAGTGGGTTAAACGGAGTGTTGATTAATTTTATAAATTATTAACAAATCGATTCTGTGCGTTACTGGTAACAGCAATATTGTTACCGAAACTCTTTACCGGTCTTAGACATTGGTATTCTGTGCACTCGGTAACGCTTTCAACAGTCGTTAACTCACCTTATTGAAATGAAGCTCGCTCTTTTGTGTGGTGAAATGAAAGGAGAAGTAAATGCATAGAATTAATTGCATTATGTTAACTTTTTAAATAATATTTGTTTTTTTTTTTGCAGGAAATATGCACACACAACGCCGGCGCAGCGGCGGTGTTATCTATATTTAATTTATATATTAATTTTATGTAAATTAATAAATATTACACAGTCAAAAAGATAAATTCTTATTATTGAAAACTGCTGAAGAAGCAGCAACAGTGAAATTGACATCGTTTTTTACTTTAATTTTCTCCGATTTCGATTTGAGGATTTTAAAATGAAATTAATTACTCAAAATACGAGCAATTTTTTGTAATGCAAGCTAAAAAATGTCTTCTGTTTTGCTTGTTACCACCTAAAGAGATGGTAACAATATTCACCGGTAACGCTTGATCGCAGAATACCAACAGAGTGTTCAAGTTACTAAAAGGTGAATTTCTACGGTAACAAGATTAATGTTACCGCGACAGAATTGAGACATGAGCTTCCAGAAGCACAATTGGCCCAGTTCGCACAGCTACAAATTTGTTTTATTTTATCAAATTTGTGTTTACACATTTGTAAAAACAACAACACGTATAAAAAACAACAACAGCAAAACTGACATTCACCAAATTTTTAACTCGCTTTAATAACAACAATTGCATGCAAAAGCAACAACAACAAAGCCTCACTCGATGAGGCTGAGCTTGAGATGATTGTCCCGTTACTTGTGTTACACAAAAACACACATGATTTGTTTTTGTTTTGCACATCAATTTTGTTGCATACAGAAATAGAAATTCAGTCTTGTCGGAGTGCTTTGACAATTTTTTCTTTTGTATTTGTTTCTTTTTTTTTTTTTTTTGAACAATGAGCAAAAGCAATAATGAGGACAATTTTGTGTTTGTTTAAAAGAAAATCATAGGCCCACCAATTTATTTTCCTGCTCATGACTGATTCAAAGTGAAAGTGACTGAAATTGGGACTCATTAGTGATAAAAACTTGAGAGATTGAAATATTTTTTAAGAACCTTTTACGCCTCTTCAGTTCAGTTAATATTACACGGCTTCTTAAAGCCTTTTAATCTAAACATTTGCATATTTAAAGTAAATGTTCCGCTCTTGAGCTCGAACGCCACTTCACAAAAAGCATTTCTACCACATCAATTCTTCCTGTCCAAAGCCAGGATAATGTAGTATGGACGCAGGCAACGGGTTCGCCCTATCCTGTGTAAATGAGAAGGGACTACTCAGATCCTGGAGTTGGTCGCCCAATCTGAGAAGAGTAGGTGGACCGTTTGACTAGATCAACGGTAGCGTAGGGCTACGAGGGAAGAGCAAGGATCCTAAAAAATGTGTTAGCACGGGGATAGTCGTGACGCTCGACTGACGTACTGTCACAAGTCTCCACTGATACATTTTGCATTGGTCTCTGGATAGTCTTGTTAGTCTTATAAGACTGGTTGAAACGATGTTAAAGAGGTGTCAAATTTGGGTAATTCGAGTGTTGAAAAGTTTATCTTAGTAGCCTCGGAGTACCAGTTTGAAAAGGTGGATTGTCAAGAAATGTCAATTTGGGTACTCCGATTGTTGAAAAGTTTATCTTATTAGCCTCGGAGTACCAGTTTGAAAAGGTAGATAATCAAGAAGTGTCATATTGGGTACTCTAAGTGACTAAGTGTTCATCTTAGTAGCCTTGCAGTTCAAGTATTGAAATGGAGCAAATAGTGGTGACCTTATGTCACACAGTCAAATGCGATGTGGTCTACTCTGTAGCATGTAGCAAGTAGTGGTGGTTTTTTCCTTCACAGTCAAGAGTGATGAATGCGGATGTGTTGGTGTTGTGTGTTGGTAAGTCCGTGTCGAAGTAAAGCCCTTTTGCCCGGAGAGACTATCGATGGGCTGGCCCTTCGGGGAGTATCGTGCTGCATGTGGTAGTTCAATGTCGCGAACAAGTCTGTGAGATCGGCGTGGAGTTGCGCTTAATCAACCGGGTGGCAATGACCTCAAATTGTTAGAGATGTTAGATGGGTCTCTCGCAGGTGTCTCCATTACTCAAAATGGAATTTCCTTCTTCCACATCATCATGTATTTTTTCACTAAAGAGAGTTAGGGATGTTTCTAGCAATAGAAAAAATAATTCATTAGCATGATGTCCTACATATATTTGTTCACCCCAACGCGTACTGCGTAAGCGTTATATTAACATTGTCACTTTGTTTTTAACACTCACAAGAAGGCGTGGCAGGTATAGCAAAGTACTTATATTATTAATCGAATTATAAACATAAGTGCTTCTAAAAATATTAAATTTTATTAAATTTAGTTCAATTCGGGTTGAAAATTTACGCACCTCCTTTTGACGGCATTCAAATTTTTCCATTAAATTGGCAAAAAAAAAAAATAAAATCATCCGGTCATAAGCTTGCACAAGCAGCAAAATAAAGCAGAAACGAATTCCAAATTTCCTTCAATTACTGATGGATTATGTGCGCAATTGAAAAACCGGAAATCAGGATAAACACAATGATGGTCATTAGAGTGAGAGTGTTGTTGCGAGGGATATCAACGACACTTGGTGCGGAAAATCACAAAAATTTTCGATCATACAAAATAACGAATTAATGTCAAAATAAACATTAGCATAACGTAGGAGCTAAATCTTCAACAACACCAACAACAGCAACAACAACAACAACACCTACAAGAGGACAATGACAAAATTGAACAGAATGCGATTGACGTATGATTAATGAATTTAGTACTTGTACCTACCAACATACATACATACATGCATGGTTCTTAGAGAACACACCCAACGCCCACATTGATAACATAGCAAAAGTCCAATACTCAGAGCTGTGCAGTGTCAGAGCATTAGACGGACAGATGAGCGTTTAGCTGGATAGATAGCTGGCTGGATGGATGGCTGTATGGCTGCATGGCTGGATGAATGGTCCAGCACAGACAATGGCGCTAAAATTGCAGCAGCTGGCAGAATAAATTTGCCAAAAAATAGTTATTGTTGTTGCTGTTATTTGCATGGTATCACTTAGAGTAACATATGAGTGTGTGTGTGTGTGGGTGTGTTTTTGCGTTCATATTGGCATTATATGCCGCACTAATATTTAGTATCTATGTGTTTGTTTGTGTTTTAGTTTTTAGTGCGCTTTTGAAAACCACCCTTCGGTTAACAGATTATTGCATTTTATGGTCATTAAAGATATAAAAACAACATGGGCCGGATTTGATTTAATTACCACGTGTGTGACTGACTGACTGATGCGTGTGACACTTAATGACAAACATCCACAAAAATCAGACACATACATTTTTGCACTTTTGCACTGTGTCTGCTAGTTTTGACACTTGCTTTAATTCATTTAATTCTTTATGTGTTGAGTTCGCTAATGAATTATAGTGAAAAATGGGTTATTTTGGTAGTGCTCAAATTCAACGCAAATATACTTGATTTTAGGAAATGTGTTAAAAGTTATTAGATTTTTTAGGATTATTAGAAAATTTTTATGAATTTTGTTTTAAATGTGTTTTAACAAGCTTTTTGTGTCATAACTCGTTCAAAAGTCAGGATAACTACGTAATAGTTTTTGGACTCGGTGTTTCCAATTTTTCTACCCTACAGCTTTTGATCAATATTTTGAAAACTTAAGAAACCTTAAGAAAAAATACAATTATTTGCTAAAATTAGGTCAATTGTTGGGAAGAAAATAATTTTTTTTCATGAAAACAAGCAATACTATCAATAATCATATCTAGAACCAGGCAAGTAACTCTTCTATTTAAGCTTTTTGACTGATTAATAAAAAGTAGTATCGCCTGTGGTGGATTACCAATATATATACCAATACCAATATCGATTTTTCCGTTGTTCTTTTTTTTTATTGAAAGAAGCTTGGTAAAGTTAAAAATAAGTTGGCTGTATCGTGGACACATTGGTAGGTTCTGAAGTGACAGTGTAACTTTATTCTCATCTTTATTCTTGTCCCTATCCCTTCATTAGTTCCAAAACTTGTCTTTATTCATATTCTTATTCTTTAATTTGTTCTAATAATTGACCTACTTCCAGTCCAAGCTCTTGTTTTAATCCATGTAAAAAATTCCTGACCTTATCCTTATCCCATTTCCTTTATAAAGCTTTGTTCTTATTGCGTTAAAATCTTTGTTCTATTTCTTCTTCTTATACTATTCCCAATCTTGTCCCAAACATTGTTTTAGCTGTGTCCCAACCCTTGTCTCAGTCCTTGTGGAAGTCATCCTTTTCTAATCCTTGTTCTAATCCTTGTTCTAATACTTGTCTTTATTTTAATTTTAATTTAATTTTTATTTATTTTTTTTATATTTTGACTCTTTTTTTTGCTTTTGCATTTGGTGCATTCTGGTTACTTTAAAGAGTTCCCTGAGAGGCAGTTAATTTCGAAAAATTTTCCTAATAAGGACGTAGAACCACTTTTTATTGTTGTTAATTATCGTAGCTCTATAATTTTTGTTTTTTTACATTTATCGTGCCTCATATACACCCCAAATAATAATTCTATGGCACTCCATTGAATGATTAATGAATTTTGGTTCTCTCCGCGGTCACACGACGGCATGAATATTTTGTCTATTTTTGTCATGGGCAAGGTTGCCAGTTAAAATTCGGAAAAATTCCCACGGAAATTACCTTTTTCCCACAGAAGCATAAATTAAATACCACCAAAATTACCACGGCAAAGGTAAACAAAAAAAATTCCCACCACGATTAAAAAATACCACAAAAAATCCCACGATCTTTAAAAATTACCACAAAAATACCACGCTTTTTAAAAATACCACCCAAAATCCCATAAGCATTTAAAAATACCGAAAAAAATCCCATACGCATTAAAAAATAATACAATAAATCTCATAAATGTATAAATAAACAATGTATGAATACCACAAATTTTTGCATTAAGGTATATAATATACGTGTAGCAACCAAAAACAGGAGCTGTTTTCAAAAGATTTTTTAGATATAAGAAGTTATTATTTTTTTTTAATTTATACAGGTTACTGTACATAAAAAATGCTTTATAAAAATATTTTTTTTTAAATACAGTTCTGGCTTTTACATAGAACACAGAACACCAAGCGCACGCAAGCAAACGAAAAATAATGTGAAGCTCTTTGTCAAAACAGCGAAAAGTACAAAAGGAAAAAAAAT
The DNA here is from genome assembly GCA_943735915.1 of Pherbina coryleti. Taxonomy (NCBI): domain Eukaryota; kingdom Metazoa; phylum Arthropoda; class Insecta; order Diptera; family Sciomyzidae; genus Pherbina; species Pherbina coryleti. The sequence goes on from OX030951.1 coordinate 34,044,659, forward strand.
GGCCAAAAAATTTACGGTACAGCGCAAGTGTTCATACAAACTCACAGACTTGAATTCAAGTCTTGACCAATGTAATTCCCGGTTTCCACTCGTCAAGTCTTGATTTTCAATTTTTTGACATTCCCTTTTAAACTTGACGATTCAGTTTTCACACATTAAGAGTTGACGATGTGTATCATATACTGCCGTTTCATTTCATCTTATAGAAATGAAATGAAATGACGCCAATGATGCGCAAAATGAATAGAAAAAGTAGCGGGACAAAAAACGAACACAAAACGAATTGCCCAAGAATTGACGGTACAGTCAATTTCTTTCTTTCCCTTAGTTACGATTCCCGTACCACCGAACTCAAGACTTGACCGTCAAGACTTGAGTGGAAACCGAGACTAAAAGGGGTCATACGAACTTCGAAACAGGGTCGCAAACTGCTAAATTTAAATGCGTAACATACGACATAAAATCGTTTTGTAAACAGAGCGTTTAATGCGTATAATGGCAATGATTTCATATGAAGTTTTTGCTTAATAAACGGAAAAAAATCATTTGAAGAAAAAAATTCCCAAATCCCACGGCAATTAAAAAATACCCCACTGAATTCCCACGCTAATTAAAAAATACCATAGGAATTCCCACGCTAATTAAAAAATACCATGGGAATTCCCAAAAAAAAAAAATTCCCAAGGACAATTAAAAATTACCACAAATGGGATTTTTCCCACATAACTGGCAACCTTGAACACCAAGAATGATAGAAACAAGATTACTCGTTTCGTAAATGAGAGAGAGATAGAGAGAGAGAGAGAGCATGACGTCACAAGCGATATTGTCAGACTTTGGAATAATTTTACTCCCACACCCACGCCTAATTTTTATTTTCTTATTTTTATAATATGTTTTATCCTTAACCCATTGGTACAATAAAATTTTGTCAATCTCGAATAGTTTAGGAGATACAAATCTTGAAAGTTTAAAAAATTCATATTTTTCGTATACGAAAGTATTCATATTTTTATACACAAGAGTAGGTATTTTTACTTTACTTTTTCGAAAGAGTTTATTTTCAATTTCGTCAATTTCGCTCATTTCGCTCAATTTCGCTAAAAGATCGCTCATTTGCATACGTTTTTATCAAGCCAAAGTACTGTGTGACGTCATGCACTCAGCTGAGAAAGAGAGCATTAGATAACGGGACTGCGGAACGCGTAATCTTGTTTCTATCAGAGATAAAGAGATGGGAAACTTCGATGTGAAAGGGATAGCACTATGCCTGCGTTACGTCAAATTGAAGTCAATACTTACACAATATTATAGTAGTCGTCGTACGTTTTGTTGACAAACTCACCCAGTTTGGGTGCTAGTTTGAGTTATTCAGCTAGTTTGGGTTCTCACCACTGTGTAAAATTTCACTGAGCTTAGACAAATTTACCACGGACTAAACATAAACAAATTAAGGGGTAACTCACACTTGTAACTCTGAACTTCATCGATTTTTTTGTTCTTGCATATTTTTTAAGTATAACTATCTACGAAGTAATACGTCTCCAAAAAGGTCCGTATGCCTCGTATTTCTGGCATTCATATAATGTTTGGAACTTTCAGAAATGAATTTTCGATGCCTCTTATTGTTTAAATTTGTCAGTTTAGCTCGAAGGTTCGACAACTCGATTGCAGTAACAGAGAGGTGCGCGACGAGAGAAAAATGAAAAGCAAATTAATAAGAATCAATTTATAAGAATCATCGTCGGTGGAAGAGCTACCATATGGGTCCTGAATAGATGGCTGCATTTATGTTATTGTTTATTGTTATTGTTTAAAAATTGTTTCCTTCGTGTAAACTGAAGTTGAAACTTAAATCGTGATTTCTCGATATGTAATTTTTAATCGGTGACAAAAATTACTCGAAAATTCTGAACCTTTCTTTTTAAAAGTTTGCAGATTCATTCGATAAAAAACGGCCATTTTATAGCCAAAAAACAACAGTATTTTTAGTGAAAATTTAACCATTAACTATACTTTGCATACTTTTTAAATGAATCGATCAGATACTAGTTTATGTTGTTATTTAACTAAATCTATTAGCCTATTTCTCTTTCAGGTGATCCAGTTCACCACAATGTTGGTCACCGCAAAACGCAAAAATAAAAACACAATTTTTTAAAGTCATTTGTAACAAGACCATACAATATTTTTCAATAAAAAATATAACTGAAAGTGTTCAATGTATGTATTTTTAGATGATATAACGATCGTTTAAAAAATTTTAGTAGTTTTCGCGTTCATGAAAAAACCCTATTTTTTGTACTGCAAGTTTGGGTAGCGCCTTAAGTAAATAAAGTCAGCTGCTGGTTCAAATTTACGCTGGTTGTTGTATAATCTGTGAAGAAACTCAACATGCATTGAAGGTTCGTGTACGGTATAAGGATCAGAGTTGCTTTTTTAATTTTCAAGGCATTTTCATTGGCAATATTAAGTTAATATGTTATCAGTTGAGAGATTTTGCATGCATAAATTAAGTTTCAGCCTCTTTTATATTCATTTTATGTCCATATCCAATGCCTTTTTATTTAAGCTTCGAAAATAAAACAATGTTATTGCTAACTTAAAGCAGCTGTTAGTCGATACAACAACAGTTGACAATCTTGAGGTGAACTCATATACACAATACGTGAGTGCATAAAAAATGAGAAGAACAAGCACGATTTTGGCGCAAAATCAACAAAAATGACAGCAGAATCGAAGTTTCCCATCTCTTTATCTCTGGTTTCTATCATTCTTGAAGCAACACAAACAATGCTACACAGCTCTGTTAAAGTGTCTGAGTCAATCTCGCGTTCTACTCTTCCTCGTGTACGCTACAGCAACGATGTTTAACAGAGCTGGGTCGCTATGTATTTTGTTGTTGTTTTACTCTCGAGTAAGAAAGAGCAAAAGATACAGCTGTATTGAGGCCTTTTCTTTCTCTCTCGCCTTCTTCTAAGCCACATTAAGGTGTAGCATTGTTTGTTGTTGTTTTTTTTTATATGGGAAAAAAAGTCTTTTTAACTTCTAATTTTTACCTATCTTAATGACAAAACATTTGAATAAAAATTATATTCTGCACTTGGTATAAACCAGACCTTTCAAGGGATATAAGTTTCATTAAAATGTGTTGTCTATAACTTGAGAAAAAGGCGGTTCAAGTTTTGTGTTAGCGTATTAATATATAAGATAAAAGTAATTTTTGAATAATTAAAAAAAAAAAAAAAAAAACAAATATATAATTAGCCATTTCAGCCCTTGAAAGGACTAACTTCAAAGTTGGGCGTGCTATTAAAAGCTTAAACACAAATGATCGAGAACTGGACCTACTAGTTTTATGACGACTCCGAATGGCTAAAGTGCATGTTCTCAGGAAGCTTTACGTAGCATTATTTACTCTCTGAGGTTTCCCATTGTCTGTAAATTCAATCGTTGACGGCCGATCAGAAAAATTAATTGCAATTGAAAAAACTTTCATCTGGGGTTCGAATTTGGTCTCGAATTGGCATCGAATGGTCCACGTAATCTTTAACGGCCTCGGCCACGGCCGAAACTTTTAGTATAGTACTGTAATTCTAATTTTAGAACTAAAAGAATTACAAAAGTGATTCTTTAAATCTAGAAATAAATTTAAAAATATTCTTTTAACTCATGTGCATCTTCGAAATTTCGAACACAGTGGTTAACTGCTATCAGAGCATGTTGAGGTTGTGTCATTTTGTTGTTAACTCCTCTGTTGTTAAGGCTATGCCTAAAAGTATGACACGATCAAGGTTAACCTTGACACAGGGTGTATCATAAGTAGATTAGAACTTAAGTAGTTACTAATGAAAAAGCGTTCTCTCTGTCAAAAATAAACTTCCGGGTAACTTTCTCGGCATATTGGCAGTATAAGGACCTAAGTTGCTTAAGAGGATCAAAGTGAAAAGTTATGCAAGACTACTGATGCTGCTGGTCTAGCGACCAACGAAATAGTCTGTCTAGTCTGCTGTGTGATTTGCTCTATACAGAGCCATTATTTTTGTTGGTTGTTGCCTTCATTGTGTTCATGTTGTCTTACTGTTAACATACTTGGCCTAAAGCTCAAAATTGTTTTCAATATAGTTATTTAATAATTTCACCGCATAATTAATTGGTTAACTTTCTTTTTCGGTAAAATTAAAAATTTGAAGTATAGCTAACATCACACCGGCAAACCAAGGTAGACAAACAAGATTTCAAACTGTGTCTCAAATTTTGCTGTTCTTATTGATTGAATTTCTGCACTTAGGCACTAAAATACGAATACTCGCTCTACACACTGTTCTGTATCCTTGTGTTCTGTACGTTTGCAAAAAGGACATTGGTGACATGTACAAACAGCCTCACCCTCGAACCGCAGAGGTATAAAATGCCAGCAAGGACTGCTGCTCACACTGTTGTTATTGTTATTGTTGTTTTTATTGTTGTTATTTTTGTTGTTTTTATTGTTGTTGTTGTTGTTGTTGTTGTTGGTGGTGTTGTTGTTGTTTTTGTTGTTGGTCTGGTTGTTATCACTGTTGCTGTTGCTCCCATTTTGTCACTCACTAAATTCCGTTTTTTTCTTTCAAGGCAATTAGTGCCAAATGTTTCCATGTTAATGTCGCAAACTGTATCATCAGATGAGGGGTGCTGGCCAGACTTTCCATAAATTTTTCCTACATTGTAAAGCCAATACAACAAAAAAAAAAAGAAAAAAAAAATATAAAAACCTGTCATGTGTTGCAAATGAAATTTAATTAAGTAAATATTTCATAAAGTGACGGACGTTATTAATTGAACTTAATAAGAATTAGATTGATATATAAACTGATATAAGGACCTTTGATAAAATAAAAAAACTGGTTTTAGTAAAAGAAATTAGGGCTTAAGAGGTGCTTGGTGGGCAACGAGTTTCACCGAGAGATATTATGATGACCTTGGAAACAAATGGCTTTTTGATTTCACTTTTAATTTTGTATTAAATTTATATTCATTCAAGGCCCGTCAACTCATCTCCATGTTAAATAGCGATTTGCTTAAACAAATATTTTAACGTCAGTTTAAATTTTACTGCCGAAAACTCACCTCGAAAGATCTCATTTAACTCAGTGAGGTAAACTTAAATGTAAACATAGAAATTCTAGGTTTAAGGTTTTTTTTTTTGTTTTATGTCAAAATTTTAGAAATTTTACTACAGTGCTGCTCAAATTTGACACGCAGAACTATCAAATCTGGGTTTTATTAAACTTCCGATAAAAATGTTATAAGTTTTGAGAATAATTTCATCACAGTTAAAAATTTAATTTCTGTTTAGAAAACATGACGTTAAGTATGTTCAACTTTTGAGATGAGTTAACGGGCCTAAGAACAGTAAAATTAGAATAAACTTCATAGAGTGAAAGTCAAAAATTAGTATATACCTTATAAAGCTTATGCATTTACACGTATTTTGTAATTGTGGCTATATTTTAAGTAATACAGAAAGCATTTCAATGTAAACATTTATATTTAATCTTAGTTATCTTATGCCATGTCTATACAGAGAGTTTAGTTTGAGTTTTCAGTACAAAGTTGAGTTTTGCCATTGAACGCAAAATAACTCTTGAGTTCTCCAGAATAGTTTTGCAGGATGAAACTCAACAAAACTCAACTATGTTTCTGTAATTATCAAAACTCAATTTGAGAAATCCCTAAAAGTATGCTAATGTTCTTATAAGAATGCACGTTCAGATGTAACTTGTACAATTTTGTGGTGAGAAATGTCAAAAACAGCTGTTCTAAAATTGTGCAATTTACTTTTTGCAAAAAAAGAACAAAAAAGCGAAGAAAAGAACTTAGGCAAGTGTAGAAGATGAAGTCTTCATATTAGTATGGACCGATAAAAATTCCTAATTGAGCAGCGAAAGGAAGAACTTGCATGTGTACGCAGAAATGGCTGCAGCCTTGTCCTCAAGTGGAATTGATGTCACGGTGGTGGATGTCCCGAAAAAATATGAGAACACAAAATTGAAAAGATGACAAAGAAATGACACACTAAACACAATTCTGCCGACGCATTTCTATGTAAACAGCTATGGATAACTTAAAAATAAATTAAAACTAAACTCTCTGTGTAGACATGGCATTTACGTTATCATTATAGTTACAGTTGTTGTCGAGTTATGTTACGATTTATACAAGACACACACCAGCAATGCATAAAGCAGGCCCGTGCGCACGGGGTTGGTTTTGGGGGTTCAAACCCCCCAGGAGGGTTTCGAACTATACTTTTGAAATCCACAGAACTGTCTGATTATGAAAAATTTCCATGAAGAATGATTTATTATAATTCTTCATCATTGAGGCTTTCCTATTAAAGTTTAAACTAAACATGACAACTATATTGAAAAGTAACTCAACTGATGTGACATTATTTTATAGGATAAGAAGTTTTAAAGCAGTGCCAGGCAGTGTGGAATATTATCGAATTTTAGATGTCTTTTTCCATCAAAAAATTCAACCCAAGATGAAGAAGCCTGCAACCAATTAATTGAGAAATACTCCACGATTTTGCATGACGATTCCTTCGAAGTATAGATCAATGAAGTGAAACTTTGGCCAAGAAGGATTTTTGATAAAAATATCAACAGCCCTATCGAAGCTCTTCACATCTGCAATGCAACTGCTCCAATGTTCACCAAATTTTGCGTTACTGGTAATGGCTGCGTTACCAGTAACGACATCATCGAACGAAGGCTCTTTTTTAATATTACGCCGGTTAAAAAATTACTTGCGTTCTACTATGAGCGAAAATCGGCTGAACGGATTGGCTGCACAGTTCAAAAAGTAATAAAAAGATTTAACATTCGTGGAAATATATTGAAAACAAATTTGAGTTTTAGGCCAAGTATGTTGACAACAAGACAGCATGAACACAACCAACAGCAACGGCTCTGTAAAGAGAAAATCGCACAGCTTGACTATACAGACTGTTTCGTTGACCGCTACACCAACTCATCAGCAGTCTTTGCATGAATTTTCACTGTGATACTGTCAATATGCCGAGAAAGTTACCCGGAATGTATTTTTGACAGAGAGAACGCTTAAATTATTAACTGAGTTCTTATCTACTTCGATGCACCCTGTGTTAAGGTTAACATAGATCGTATCATATTTTTAGGCACAGCTTTAACTCATGTATTATGTATATTATTATGTATTCGAGATTCGATCACAGCGGTTTACCGCTATCAAAAGATATCAGAACATATTGAAGTTGTGCTATTTTTATACGTGGAAATATAAAAAAATTTCTAACGATGCCGTCGTCCTAGCGTAATTACAGAAGGTGAGGCATTAAAAGTTGTAAGACAAGTGAAAAAAACACCAAGGTCCAGTGCGGTATAAATCGCTCAAAACCTGTCCTATGAACTTATTATTGTAGTAAGAGCCTCAACCCTTCATAGAGGATTGCACGGAAGAGTAGCCGGGGGAAAAACCATGGATTTCAACCACAAACCACTTTAAACTCCTTAACCTTCCAAAGTCCCATTAAAATATCGGTCAGCCATTTTGGAATAACTTTATTTTTAGCGGCGGAATAAAATTTGAGATAATTGTAGCTTAGAGGAAAGTTAAGATCTGGAGATCAGCCAACAAACATACCCGGTCGCAATTTTCAACTGCTTTTTCACGGGTAAAACGAATTGCAATAGCCAGTGTTTGAAATTGCTTGACTATTTTCAATGTGGCTGTGTAAAGCGAATCAGCGAAAGTGAAAAAATAAAATAATAATACATTGTATATTTAATAAATCACAACAAAAATAGTGTTGATACCTCTTTAAGCATTGGCGTTATAGATTTCTTATTCTTTTACGAGCTTTAAAATTCCTCAAAATCTATTTAATGCCTTCCAAGGACTTGTAGGAATACTTTTTTTATTTTGGAGAAGAAATAATTGGTTTCTTTCAGACAAAAACATCGATATGTCATTCAATATGATCAGACTTTTAATATCAAAGATATGATGAAAATTAAAAAAGGGAGCCCTACGTTCGGCAAAAAATTTTCAAAAATTTTTTAAAAATAGTTCTGTTGGAATTATCGGTATTCTTCCTGAGCAAAAGATTAATGATATTTTAAGAGCTTTATTTTTTTTATATTAAGGTGGTACATTAGGATAGTAAGAACTGAGATCTGGAAGGTAAGTACTTGCATGGTGCAATTGAGGTCAATGATTTCTATAGCGGTCATATTGGTCTCCTTAAGACAAAAAAATTGATATACCAACCTTTGAAATCTGACTCTAAACACCAGAGATATGAAGAAATATGTCAATACGCGACCCCTACGTTCGGTCTTGCAAAAATGCGTCATATTCGCTGGTATACGGCGCAGTTTTTTTGTTTTTTTTTGCATAGGAGGTGGTACGGTCTAGTGTGCATCATCGACCTTCCGAGCCCACTATTGCCAAGACCATTCGCAAGTTTGAGTCTTAGCGTACGTTATTGGATGATTCGCGACCGAATAGACCACATCCATCGAAAAACATTACGGCTGCAGCGGATAGTGCGGCTGAAGACCGTGATCTTTCGATTCGACGCAGTATTCAGCATCTTGGCTTTTCCTATGCAAAAACTTGGCGAATTTTACACCATGATCTTGTTTTAAAGGCTTACGAAATTCAACTCGTTTAAGGATTGAAGCAGCCAGTTTTGAATTCGACACTTTGATTTCAGACAATCGGCTCAGCAATAGCTTATTGAAGTTTCGATGTTTTCGCGCCAAATTTTGTTCAGTAACGAGACACATTTCTGGCTTAATGGATACGTCAATATACAAGATTGCTGCATTTGGACTAATGAGCAACCCGAAGAGATTCTCGAACTACCGCTACATCTACAAAAATGCACTGTTTGGTGTGGTTTATAGGCTAGTGGAATCATCGGTCCATATTTCTTAAAAAATGAGGCCGAACAGAACATAACTGTCAATGACGAGCGCTACCGTACCATGATAGCATACTTTTTGCTGCTGGAAATTAATGACCGTGATTTCAGCGACATTAAGTTTCAGCAAGACGGTGCCGTGGCATACACAGTGCGTGAATCAATGGTTTTATTGAGAAATCGTGTTGCTGAGCAGATAATTTCGCGTTTCGGAACTGTAAACTGACCACCAAGATCATGTGATATTACACCTGTGGATTTTTTTCTCTAGGGTTATGTGAAGTGAATCGATTATATATGTGAATCGATAAGCAAGATTCTTGCTACTCGCGTTATTAGCGAAATACCGGTAGCAATGCTGGAAAAAGTGATCGAAAATTTGACCTTCTGAATGGACCATCTACGGCGTAGTCGCGGCCGACATTAAAATGATATTATCCTTAAAAACTAAATGTCAGAGATTGTTCTTTCAGGCCATGAAAAAGATTCCGACATCCAATTCTATTTTAAGTGCTTTATTTAAAACTTAAAATAAGTTTTAAAAGAATGACTATTTATAAGGGAATGGCTCATGTACAATGTCCCCAAACAGCTAAATTCGCTATCACATTATGTTCAGCACATTTTCCAGCGAACTTTACAAAAACAAATGCATGCAAAGCCAAAATAAAAAAACGCACACTCGATGATGTTGATGCTGAAGCTGATTGTCCCGTTACTTTTGTGTCGAGTAATTTTTCATGCAAGCATTATTATTGTAATAGAAATTAAGAAATTAAGTGCAGTGCACTGACAATGTACTTTATGCATTTTTTTTGCATTGTAATTGTTTTTTTTTTGTTTTGTTTGATTTTTTGCCAAACGCATCGATGTGTTTTGTGTCACAAAACGCAACATTTTGTGTTTGTTTTTTCGTTTTTTAAGTATTGGCCCGCGATTTAAATTTCTTGGGCCCCACTGGTCTAAGGTCTATCGAGAAGAGTGGAGGTAGTTTTTAAAGCTAAAGATGAACCCACAAGGTGCAAATTGTTTTATTGCTGCGTCATACCTTAAGACAAATTTTAATTTTTATATTAACTTTTTGAAAAATAAACACTTATATGTTCATCAGTATATAAGTCCGTCTTACAACGGGTTGTAACCATTCAGAGTAAACAATTACGACAAAGAATTTTTTCGATTTATGCACATCATATTGCAAAAATAAATTGTCTGTGCCTACTTTCAGGCTGAACACTTTAAAAAGCACTGTAATATCAAGAAATAATTACAGTTTTAGCGGTATTAGATGTCCTTGTCTTTTATGTATTAAGATTCAATTTTTATTTGCACTTTTTTTTTAATGTTTTAAATATACAAGGTGGCGCACGAAGAGCCATTACACCCGCTGAAAGTCACTGTATGGTGTGCTGTATTCGCTGGAGGAGTCATCGGACCTTTTTTCTTCGAAGACGTCGCGGGCCAAACGGTTACTGTGAATGGTGAGCGCTACAGAGCAATGATCAACGAGTTATTTTTGCCGCAACTTGATGAATTGGGATTGGAAAACATGTGGTTCCAACAGGACGGTGCAACGGCACGCATTGCACGTGCCACAACCGATATGCTGAAGGATGCATTTCCCGCGCGCCTAATCTCCCGATTTGGCGATTTGCACTGGCCAGCAAGATCGCCTGATTTGACCGCTCCAGACTTCTTTTTGTGGGGCTTTTTGAAGTCGCGGGCTTATGTCAACAAGCCTCAGACTCTTGCAGCTCTTAAAGACAATATCCGTCAAGAATGTGAGGACCTATCGCCGGAAGTTTTGGCCGAAGTGATGGAAAATGCCATAAAAAGGGCTCAAATGACAATCAACTGTGGCGGCGGCCATTTACATGACATCATATTCTCGACTTGATGTAAAAAAATTAAAAAGACCAAATAAAAATAATCCACAAGAAGAATCAAAGTTTTTCATTTTTTTTTTTAAATTACAGCCAAAAAACATTGGAAGGTTCTTTTTGCGCCACCTTGTATATCTAGTTAATGCCTATAGGGGCCACAGGGAATTCAGGAATGAACAGCGATTTTCTGAATGTTTTGGAAAAAAAAAATCACATTGAGACATGCCAACATATTTAAATTTCCCAGGTTCCCACTACTCAGCCTTTAGTTTTTCTACTACAACTGGAGTTGAATTCTCAATTTAAAATTTCCCAGCTTTATAGCTTTAAAAGCTAAAATTGTATCTGTATCTCTTCATGTGTGCAAGGTTATGCAACCGTATCCTTGTAAATGACATCATTTTATAGCCAAACACTAGATAGACAGTGGGTGTGACACTAAATGCCACAAAACTCTAATGGGCACCAAAACCGTTTGCATTGACCATGACGCATTATTACTTGCTTGTTTTTGTTTGTGTTATCGTAACTTGTATGTGAGTAGTTCGGGTGTCTGGCTAAGTGTGAATGTTTGTTTTAGTGTTTGTGTTACTCATTTGCAACATATGGCCAAAAATAATTTCGCTAAAAACATTTTACGACAGAGCAATGGCGCACCAATAACAGCAATAATAAAACCAATACAACCAACGCCAAAGCATTGAAAATCAATTTAATATCGGGATGTAGCAGGCAGAGAGCAGGCATTCGTCCAGCAGTCAAACAAACCCTCAAAGCAATAAAGTTAAAATTGAAATAAAAACTTGACTAAATAAGGTTTAATTTGATTTCGTCCCATCATCTGCTTAATTAGGAGAGCACCAAAAAAGAGCACACAAAGCATTTTATGAGCACATTAATGTCAGCCAGTGTGTGGTTTATATCACCATCGGTGGTGGGCGGAGAATGGTATGGTTGTGGTAACAAGTGTGACTCCAACATGTGCTTAACTTCGGGGCGGAATTATTTTGTCAAGTGGTTGGTTGGATCATTAAAAATGTTCTAGCAAAGGCATGATAGTTAAAAATTTAAAGTGCCCATATACAAGGTGAAGACTTTATGTTAGAAAGTCAGGTTGTTGAGGGTCAAATCGTAATGAGATTTCGCAAGAAACATGTTAATAAAAGGATGTTACACTTTTTGTGTTTGTTGGTTCCACATAAAATACAAAATAAAATCAGCTGAAATTGAAAAATTGTGTGTGTGTTATCATAAATAACATCAGGGTCAATAATCTATATATAGTATACAAAACATAACTATATGTAAATTTATATTTGCACTTGTAGCAAGGACCATTGTCGAAGAAAAATAAAACTTTGGGAAGTTATTTCCCAAATGGAAGAATAGCTTTATAAACCTACTTTATGCGATTTTAAAATGTGGCGGGGTTCTAGCCATACAACTTAAGAAATGAATGAAAATACTAACCCCGAAAATTAAAAATTTGGTAATTTTCACTAACAGGTTTTTTTTTTTAAATCCCTGTATTAAAGACTTTACTTCTCGTGGAATATGCATAATTTTTAGCTTGTTGAGAAGGAATTCAGCTCTTAGTTTTTTTTATTTTTGGGGCACTTCATTTGTCAAATCGAACACCTCCCCAAACGTCTGAATTTTTGAGATAAAAAGTCTACGGCGGCTTAAAATTTTCCTTGAAATCGCTATATTTCACCGCCGTTTAGCGCTTTTGTATTTTTTAAAAGAGTTGTTATGGCTATCTTTTTGGACAAAGATGACTACGCAAGAAAAGAAAACGTTAAAAAATTGATTTAGGTTAGTTTTTTTTCTATTTAATGATGTATACTGTAAATTTTTCTAAAACGTTAACCCTTATCAGCAAAGTTGCGTCCAAAAAATATTTAATGTTCAAACTTAAACGATTTGTTATTAAAAAATAAACAAAAAGTGCTTAGAATTTGTCAAAATATAAGTACAAAGTAAAAAAAAAACAGCATTTTGATATTAATAGATTTTTGAGTTTAGCCATTTTTTGCCAAATTCAAATATATCAGAAATTTTTTTAATTTGTTCTTATATTTTGACAAATTCCAAGAACTTTTTGTTTTATAAAATTTTTCCCTAAAGTGCCTTATTTTTTAACAAGAAATCGTTTGAGTTTGAACATTAAATATTTTTTGGACCCACTTTTGCTGATAAGGGTTAATTTTTAAGAAAAATTTACACCTTACAAAATATTTTTAGGTAAGGAACAAGATTCTATCATGAAACAGAAAAAAAATTAGCCTAAGCTAATTGTTTAACGTTTCCTTTTTTGTGTAGTCATCTTTGTCCGTGTTTTGGCCACCTCATTAAAAAGAAACGAAAATTTAAGAGCGAAAAAATAGAGATTTCAAGGAAAATTTTAAGCCGCCGTAGAAATTTTATCTCAAAAATTCAGACGTTTAACTACAAATAGGGTATCGGAATAGAATTTTGCGTACCCAAAATCTCAGATTCATGTTTTCAAGAAGCTTTATATGAATTTATTTACTCTCTGAAGTTTGCCATTGTCTGCAGAAAGGTGACAGCCGAACAGAAAAATTAATTCAATTGAAAAAACTTTCTGCGTCAGACGGAAATTGAACCAGGGTTCTCTAGCGTATGGGTCGCGCACTCTACCCACTTCGCAACGGACGCCACATAATTTAAGTTATACTTAATATAAACCTTTGAAGGCTGATTAAAAACTTCTGTGAAGATAGCCCAAAATCTTCAGCCCAACTTTTTGCTCAATTCGCCGCAAAAATTATTTGATGCTGAATTCGCTGCAATGAAAAATTAGGGTGTTTGATATTTTTTTTAAAGAATAATGCAATTTAAAACACAAATTACTCTCATCATCAACAAATTGCTATCAAACGTCCTTCATACCGTAAAATGGCCTAGAAGTGAAAAAGTCAGGTCATGAAAATGTTATGAAAGGAGAAAGCTCTAAAAGTCAAAATTGTAAAGCGATTCGCTTGAAAATAGACAGATTGAACCTTCAGACTGTCAGATTTTTATTATCATAAGGATAATGCCAATTTTTTTTTTTGACAGTCTGAAAGTTCAATCTGTCCATTTTCAAGCGAACCGCTTTACAATTTTGACCTTTAGAGCTTTCTCCTTTCATTTCATATTCATGACCTGACTTATAAATTTCATAATGAAACTTTCAATTTGAATGCATAACATCTTCGAGGTTGGTCTTGCATGAATATTCAGTATTTTCAATTTTTTCTTTCATATTAAGAATTTTTAAATGTTTTCTAACATTTTTTTTACTTACGGCGAATTAAAATTTTTTTTGGGTTGAGTTTAAGGCGAATTCAAAAGTTGGGCTGAGTTGAAAATTTGGGATAAAGAATTTGGGCTAACTTCACACCGGTGATTAAAAATAATGTAAGATTATAAGTATCGTGAAAGACTTGCATATAAATAAAAAAAACATTTTTGAAGTTCAACTGTGCTACTACGAGTCGTAAAATATTATTAGACGATGAAAAAAACATTATAATTATATTGAAAACAAAGTTTTTGAGCTTTAGGCCAAGCATGTTGACAACAAGAAAACAAGAAGAACAAAGAAGGCAACAACCAACAACAACAACAACGGCTCTATATAGAGCAAATCACACAGCTTGACTATACAGTCTGTTTCGTTGGCCGCCACAGTGTAAAGTCATACAAAGGCTATTGATGAGTTGGTGTAGCGGCCAACAACATGCTGTTGTTGTCAACATGCTTGGCCTAAAGCTCAAAAGATTTGATTTCAATATAAATAATGAAAAGGTCGTATGCAAATATTCAGATTAAACGTTATAATTTATTATAATTTGTATAATTTGCAAGTGTTTCAATTGACCTCAGGCTCTGTTTTAACCGAACCTGGCATGGCAATTTGATTTTATACAAAAAAAAAGTACAATAGAGTAACTTAAATAACATTGCCCATTAGTATACCAATATATGATCTTTTATTTAATTTATTTTCATCATCGCTCGATTAACTAATTCCGATGCAATGGGCGATAAACTCTTAAATGCTTCAACCATACCCAGTCTAGCCAACATTTTTTCATAGGGATTTAAAAAAAAAATATGAGTGAAAATGACTAAATTTTGAATTTTTGGAGTAAAAAAAGAGTTTCTAATAAAGGAAAAATTTCAAATTTTTTTAAGGCAATACTTCTGTAGAATCTTAATGTTTATTTTTTTTGCTTAACTTGGGTATGCATCTGAAGGAAAAAAAAAGTTACAAGCAAAAAAATATGATTTTTTGGCCATAAAGAGGGTATAGGGAAACCAAAACCGGTGTATTGGAATATCTCAGGTCGAGGACAAAATTCGTGTAGAAATAGGTTTTAAGAGTTCCTCTAACTTTTGAGTCAGTTACCGGAGGAATCTTAATTTTAATACGTCTTAATGTACAGGATGCAGAATTTAGAGGTGGATAGTTTTGAATTGAAATAAAATACTGCGATTGCATTATTCCAGAGATAATTTTATGGCATTAATGTTTAAGTATGATTTCGGGCATGTGGCCATCTCGGCAGGGTTGGATGTCACGCATTCTAGAAGTTCAATTTTCTACCACTTTTTCAAAAAAATTGGTAGTGTATCCCGATAATGATTCGCACAATGTTGATTTCCAAGAAGTCCATAGTTGCGGGTTTGTTCGTATAAACCATAAACTTCAGAAAAAAACCCAGGGGCGTTAACTCGCATAATTTTCCTGACGATTGACTTTTTCATTTAAAGAAATAACGCATTCGCCAAAGTTTTCCCTAAGTAGATCGATGCTTTGACATTCTATACATGAGACCATTTCCAAAAATTTCGTTGCTTCTGATTGAACTCGTGTCCTTTGCTAAACAATTCCACTTACACTACCACGCAATCGTTTTAATTAATTAAAAATTATCATTGTTCGTGGCCACTTAATGTAATTTATTGAAAATGCGTTAAAAATGTTTTAAAAAAGTGTAATATTTTCAAATTAAAAAATGAATCATTAATGATTCATATGTAAACTCGTTTATGACAAAAAAAAGTAATTCTTATATATATAAAAATAAGTTGCATTGTGTATGAAATTGATGTTCTCTGTAATGCGTGAATCGATTTCGTTTCTAGAAATTTCCCATGAAAGGTGACGTCAATACTAAAGTTTTAATGTACAAACGGTCTTTGTATGTGTAATGGTTCATGAAGTATAGGCATTTTAGTGAACTTATACAGCAATACAGTTGTGAACAAATACAGGTGCGCACATATGGTGTATATGGGGAAATATTTGCAAGGGAAATTGGAAATAAATGGAATATTGGAATAATTTGGCAAGTCTCACTTCAGTTTGTATTTGCGCGGAAAATATAGGTTACTTTACCAATTGAGTAGAGAGAGAGGTTTTAAAATTTACTACGATAAGTAACGAATGGGGGGATAATGTGACCAAAAATAAAAAAACTCGAAAAAATTGAAATTAATACAACCCAATATTTCAAACCATTTTCATCCTTACATCTTCATGTTTGACCGTCTAAATTGACTCTTAACTATTGGCAAGTGTAGTAAGGACATACTTTTTCTTTGCTTGCTTTTCGACAGTTAGTTTTTCTATTTTCGAATATTTTTTAAATTTTGTATTTCATATACCTACTACGTTACTTTATGGGGGTGGAGGGGATTGTTTTTGAAAAATCGGACACGTCATTTATGAACAACCCCTATGTGTCGAGTACGAGATGGTTTAGAAATAATAACGCTGAAGGCATTGCAAAATTTTCCGGTACTTATCTAGATGAGGTGCAGCAAAGCGTACCGGGAAAAAGCTTGTTTTTTAATAAAAATCATTTAATAAACGTTGAAAATGAATCAAAGCTTTTTCATTAAGAACCAAAGAACCAAATATTATTGAATTAGAGGGCAAGTATTTTAATGAAGGAAATAATTAACAACAACAACAACATTGTATAGAGTAATCACACAACAGTCTAGACTCTAGGCAGCTGTTTCGTTGCGCATTGCATCAACTCACCAGTATAACCTTGCGTGATTTTCGCTGTAATCTACTCAGCTGCTTGAATTCAATTTATTCTGCCAATGTTCCGAGAAAATTTTTGGAAATTTTTTTGGGGATTTTTTTTTTCCAAATATTTTCTCTGCAAGACTTTGAGCTATTGTAACCGAGTTTTTTGGACTGATAAAGGTACGTTTGAGTATCATAGCTCACCCAAAAAGAGATTTGTTCGAATTCCAAAGAAAATACGAAAAGAAGTAGCTCCAGTCTTACAAGCAAATCGCCATGGCGACGGATCGGTAATGTTCTGGGGATGCATTTCTTCTTGTGGACATGGTGATTTGGATCCAATTGATGGAACAATGAACCAAAACAATATTTGGTGTCTGAAATTATCATGAATTTCCATCTGGTGATAAACTTATTGGTAAGTCATTTATTTTACAAGATAATGCACCAGATCACAAGAGTAAGTTCATAATGAACTTTTTGGATCGATCTGGCGTTGATGTTTCAAACTGGTCACCACAAAGTTCTGATTTAAATATTATAGAAAAATTTGTGGGCCTATATTAAAGGAAAGCGAAGCGTTTGCTTGACTCGGACTAGGAATGAGGCTATTTCTGAAATAAAAGGTATTTGGCAAATTTCGGCAGATATTTTGAAAAATCTTGTGGAAAAAACCTTCAAAAAGTAAAAAAAGCTAATGGCGGATATATTTTTGTTTTTATAAAATTGTTAAGTTTTTGTCAAAATTTTTCTTAACTTTAAGTTTAGTTTTGCATAAAATTGAACTGTCAAAATAATTATGACTTTTTTGAAATTGTGTTTTTTTTTTAATATGTCATACCATACCCTACGCATGGGTGAATTCTCAAAGCTTTGGTTCCATTCCAATTCTGTACTAATTATTTTAATATAGTTTTGTTAACTCCTTTGATCAACTACACCCTCAACATTATACAAGGATTTACAAACTGAATATGCGGTTTAACTTAACTTGACCTCTTGTTATGCGAACATATCGATAAATTTCTTTGTATCGGTAAGGTGTTATCAAAATATACAAAACGGACATGGAATAATAATGTTCAGTTTGTATCAACAAGTTGTTCATAATCTCAAGCTTAATTCAAAGTTCCCACACAGGTTATTACTAGGAAACTACTGCGTCGCATTAAATTTGATGCCGAAAACATACATTAAGAATTGGACAAAATTTTTAAATAAATTAAGGCCAAAATAAATGTTAACCAAAAAAAATACGTATTAAAACTCGAACCTAAGAAACACTCATGCACACAACGAAAAAAAAATCACTCTGTACTCGAATATGTATGTTAAAACATACTCATATTCAAGCAGAAATACATACATACACACCGAAATGAATAGATAATGTTGATTGCATTCTTTCACTTGGCACATCCTTGAACATGAAACTTTTTGTAAAATCGATTAAGTTTTGAAGATTTGGTCGAACTGCTGCCTGATGACACCTTTTTTGTGTGGGTTGTGGTGGGTGTTTGTATGAGTGCTGTTCCAGCTGAGCATAAACACTGCAAGTGCGAATATTTATCTTATACATAGCTCATCAGATAAATTCAAAGAGATTTGCTCTGCAACATGCTTAGCAATTTAAAACAGTTTTTCTCTGGTTATCTTCGACTAGTTTATCTTTACACTCTTTGAAAAGAGAGAAAGAAACTTTGAAAATAGAGCGAGTTTATTAATAAATTCTGCTTTAGTCCAGACACAAACCGAATAAATGAATGTTTCTCTTTCATCTAAGACCAGATTTCAAGAGAGTATTATAAGTATATTTTTGCTAGTATAACAGTTTATGTCAACTCTTAGAATTTTAAGAGCGTCTTAGCTATAGCATGTCTTTAAACCACTTTTAGACCATAGTTATGATGTGGATAATGTTGGTCGTAACCTTTTGATAAGAGTAGGTAACGGTGAATGGTTATAAGAGTGGGTTTAATATCCTTTTGAGAGTTTTTCTCTGATTAGAAATGTCGTAATGTCGTTGCCGTCGTCAATGTGTTCAGTGCATAACATGTGGATTTCAATAGTGTCCACAACAGCTGCTCTTAGCTCTGTTTATATCGTGTTTTATGGGAAATTTTAGAAATTTTTTAGCTGTCAGAAAGCTGTGTTAGAAATTTTTTAGTTGAGTAATTTTTCAAAAAATATTTTATCAGTTACTGAAAACAATCCATTGAATTATATTCATCGTTTTCTTTATTTTTTTGTAATCATATTGTTTTTTTTTTAATATTAAAAATCTTGTTTGCTTCTTTGCTATTTTGAAAACTATGACTCCTAATAATTTGATTTATTAATTTTTTGATTTGACGAAATGAGTTATCAATCGAATTACGGACACTCATTTAATATAACATATTTGTTTTTATTATAAAGAATGTATCAACAACAAGTATAAAATGAGTTTTGTTTTTGTATAAAACAAAAAATTGTTTGAATGTTTTATAATTTTTTTCTGTTTTATTATAAAGGAAACATATGCATTACAATATTTTTAAAATAAATATTTAATTTCTTTTTTTTTTTTTTTTTTGATTATAAAGGAAACATATGCATTACAATATCTTTCAAATACATATGCCTCGGCTTTGTTTGTAGACTTGTATCTATTTTATGATATTTTCAATGACTCATGCGCATAATTGGGGCTCTATATCGGTGCCCATTTAATGCTTTGAGGTTTGGAATTGTTATAGACCTCTTAATATAACCCCTAAAGAATTCTAGTGGTGTTAAATCGCCAATTAAGATCTTGGTGGCCAATTGGTGTCACCAAAATGCGATATTATGCAACCAGGGAACTTTGTGCGCAGTAACTCGATTTCGCGAGTGGTTATGAAAACGAACAGATATTTTTTGAAACAAAAAAAAAATAATAACTTGAAAATAAATTATTTCAAACAAATATACAAAAAAGTTTCGTCAAAATTGATGAATCTTTTTTTTAAATTCCTGAGCTTTGCTAAATTTTAAAAACATTTTTCATATAAAATAAAACATTTTTAACAAAAACTCACTTTTCGAAACCGACATAATTTTCTTCTTCATGAAAAAGGGTAGATAGTATTTTGGAAATGATAAGTTAATGCTTCAAAAGAAATTAGAAAAAAATTTTGTGAAAATGCAAGAAAATTGTTTTATTTTTCTGTGTTATAACTTTTCAAAATTCGCAAATTTTTGAGTTTATAGGTATTTGTTTTAAGATTAGAAAATTGTTTTACAAAACAATATTTACTAGTAAAAAAAAGAGTTAGATGATCAAAATAATCTTGTTTACTGCTTACAAAAATTCAAAATAGCGGTTTAAAAATATGCTTACTTTTATAAAAACTTCCAAATTCAAATTGGTTGCCATAACCTAATTTTTGAGATTTTTTTCTAAAATCTATAATTTTATAACATTTTCAATGTTCTTTATAATGAATATGAGGTCCACATAATAACAAAATTATGGAAACATTAGTTTTTTTTATTTTTAATATTTATATTAAAAAAACTATAATTCTAATAGAAGCAAAACATCTGGAGATAAATGTTTACTTTTGTTTTGTTTTTTTTTTATGTCTCAACAAAGAGATTTTCTGGTCTGAATATAAGAGGCACCTATGAAAAACATCCTTATTTGAAGTCAGCAATGACATTTTCCTGGCATTATTATTTCTAATTCTTTTTGCTAATTTATGTGATGCTTCAAGGACCTCTTCAGATAACTGACCCAATGGAAGCATGCTGTTCTTAGCCACAGAAGGACCTTGCATAAGTACTTTGTAGATACTAGATGGAATGTGGTACCATCCATATGGTAAATTTAAGAAAAAAAAAGAAATTTTTTAGTTTCCGACTTTAT
Source organism: Pherbina coryleti (assembly GCA_943735915.1). NCBI lineage: Eukaryota > Metazoa > Arthropoda > Insecta > Diptera > Sciomyzidae > Pherbina > Pherbina coryleti. The sequence goes on from OX030951.1 coordinate 34,065,433, forward strand.
ATTAGGTTAGGTTAGGTTGACGTGGCTGTCTCCTATGAGACACACTTAGGCCAGTTTGGCCCGTTGTGATACCAGGGGTTAATTATTTCCATCCTATTTGAACCAGTTGGAGCTATTTATGAAGCTTAGTATTCGGTAGACCGAAGTTTTTGAGAGTTCGTCTAGGTCACTGTAGAACCAGTTACCTAGGAAGAGATGGCGCTTTCTGGCCAGCGCTGGGCATGTGCAGAGAAGGTGTGTTGTGGATTCAACTTCCTCTTCATCTCTGAAGCTTCTGCAGAAGTCGTTATGGGGAGTATTCAGTCTTTGGGCGTGGTTTCCAATCAGGCAGTGTCCTGTTAGGACGCCTATTGTAATACTTATTTGGTCCCTTCTAAGGGATATTAGTTCTTTTGAGCGTCTTAAGTTCAGTGTTGGCCAAACTTGACGCGATATGCTGCATGTACTACCCGTTGACCACCTGATGTTGGTGTTTTCAAGGGATAGTTCATTTATCAGTAGTTTACATGTTGCGAGAGGTATTCCAATTTGTTCCTTATCTGTCGATAAGGGTTTGATGGTACCGTTTCTAGCGAGTTCGTCTGCTTTGCAGTTACCCTGGAAGTCTCTATGTCCGGGGATCCAGCATAGGAATATATTGAGCTGCTCTGCCATCTCATTTAGAGATCTGCGGCAGCCTAGGACTGTTTTTGATGTTATTTCAACAGATTCCAGGGCTTTCAAAGCGGCTTGACTATCAGATAGAATACAAATATCTTTTGCTAATATTTCGTTCATCTGTAGCCAAGTGACGGCTTCATGTATGGCAGTGACTTCCGCTTGGAAGACACTGCAGTGGTCGGGGAGCCTAAAGGCATGGTTAATGTTTAGGGATTCAGAGTAGACTCCTCCCCCTACTTTGCCATCTAGTTTTGATCCATCAGTGTAGATTCTAGTGGCATTGTTTGGTGGAGGGCTTCCAATATCCCATTCGTATCTGGAGGGGATTGATACATCGAACTTTTTGTGGAATAAAAGTTTTTGAGTGATGTAGTCTATATTCTTGGGTATTTGAGGAGTGAGTTTCCTGGTGTCAGAGTGTCCTATTGTGCCCTCTTTCCATTGGGAAGTGGCTTCTAAGCGGATTGCTGAGTTTGCAGCTATCCGTTTTGTTAGGATATCTAGTGGAGTTAGATGGAGCAAAGTATCGAGTGCGTCAGTAGGAGTGGTTCTCAGCGCTCCACTGATGCACAGCTCTGCTGACCGTTGAACTTTGCGAAGTATATTGAGGTGTGTTTGTTTGCTTAGTGCTGGCCACCAGACTATAGCACCGTATAACAATATTGGCCTTATAACAGCTGTATAAAGCCAGTGAGTTACCCTAGGTTGTAATCCCCATTTGCTACCCACTGCTTTTTTACATGTGTATAGGGCTATATTGGCTTTTTTGGCTCTCTCGAGCAGGTTGGGTTTCCAATTTAGTTTCCTATCTAAAATGAGACCCAGGTATTTTGCTTGTTCTGAGAAGTTTAGTCTTGTATTTCCCAGTTTTGGAGGACTAATAGTGGGCAAGTTGTGTTGTCTGGTAAAGATCACTAACTTGGTTTTATCGGGGTTAACGCTAAGTCCACAGCCGGTAACCCAGTTTACGAGAGTGTTAAGACAGTTTTGCATAATATCTCGGAGGGTGGACACATATTTACCTGAGGTGACGATAGCAACGTCGTCGGCGTAGGCTATCACCCTGCACCCCTCTTGTTCTAGTTTACCCAGTAGTTCATTCACCGCTAGGTTCCAGAGTAGAGGCGAGAGAACTCCTCCCTGAGGTGTTCCCCTTGGTACAGATCTTAGCGTGGATGCTGCTCCGAGACTCGCGCTTATAATCCTGCCTACTAGCATTTGATTTATAAGTGTTATCAGCGCAGAATCCACCCCAAGCTCCGTCAGCGCATTAGTGGTAGCCCCCGCCTTGATGTTGTTAAAGGCACCCTCTATGTCAATGAAGGCTATCATTGTATATTCCTTCTGATGAAGGGACTTTTCAATGATAGATACTATGGAGTGGAGAGCCGTTTCCACAGATTTGCCTTTGGTATAGGCGTGTTGTGCTGGTGAGATAGGGTTTACTTCTATTTTTTGTCTCAAGTAGATGTCTATTAGTCTCTCGAGAGTTTTAAGAAGAAAAGATGAGAGACTGATTGGTCGAAGGTCTTTTGGTTCCTCTTCGTGGGTGGCGCACTTTTAGCCGAGGCAGACTTGCTACTTCCACTGGAGCCCGGCTTGGTGGCCAGAGCAGCAGTTTCCGTCGCAGGTTTTTGTGTTGGAGCGTTTAAAGACCGCATGTCTGTAGGGCGTTTGCCCAATTGAGCGTTTAAAGACCGCGTGTCTGATGCAGCTGGAGGCTGCATCTCGTTGGCATTTTGAGACTGCCCGTCTTGTATAGTTTTGTTTATATTTAAGGCATTCATTCTGGTTCGTGCGACCACTCCCTCCTCGTTAGGCGAAGAGAGTTAAAATGACAGGCCCTGATACCCATCCTCGAGCGGAATCGGAACCGCATTCAAAAGCAATGCAGCCTTCGCGTGGAGCCCCGATCCAGCCCGAGACTCGGTTCAGGGTCTGCCATTACAGTGGTCAGTAAAAATAGTGGGGAAAAGATGTCCACCGCGCCCTAACCCCAATGCCGCGGTAAGGCCACAGTTACTCCCTGAGGCGGCCAGGTATCAGAGAGGCTCCGACTTTATATTAGTTTTTCTTAAAATTTTCCTTCAGTGACACTTTGTGGCAAAAAAATGTTTTTTTAATAGTATAATAAGATATTCCATAAAGAAACCTTTCTAAAGGGGAAAAAAGGGGAAAAAAGGGGAAAACACTTTCGTTTTTCCATTTTAACTGAGTCAAATATTTAAAAAATGTATTTTATTTTGTATTTTATTAAAAATAAGGGTATAAATATTTTTTATACTTTTTTTCTGATTACTTAAGTTTCTATCCAATACATGACAGCATAAATAACCCACTGAACCATATGCGAAGGTTTTGCGTAAGGTGAGAGTTTTGCGAACGTTTTCGGGTAGAATGTTCTTTTTTAATTTTTGACGTGACGAAGTTACGTTTTACCGCGGAGGTTTCCAAAAAAGTTGAAAAATGCATTTTTTCAAAATTCATGAGCGTTGCATTGAATTGTTACTCGCTGAGTATAAGAGCTATGATGAAAAAAATGGTACGACCGTAAAGGTTAATTTTTTGACATCATTATAAAAACAAAACGAAAATGCAAAACGTCAACGGAACGCGGTGGAAGCTGCTTAAGCAACACAACTGAAAATTTGTTACATGGAATTATTACTCGCTGAGTATTAGTGCTAGGATTAAAAATATGACACCACAATAAAGGCCTGTTTTAAGCCCTCAAAATTAGACAACAAATTTTTGAAGTCATGAGGACATAGAGAGAGCCACTCAAAGATCGACAATTCAACATTCATGCAGCGGCGTTGCATTGAATTTTTACTCGGTGAGTAAATAAGCTACGAAAAATGTTTAAAAAGGAAAATAATGGATTTCTACTTGGTCTACGACAAATATAAAAAATAAATTCTGACGTCACCAGGTCGTGAATACAGCAGCTTATGTAACAGAAATGTAATATCGTTGCATGGAATTATTACTCACTGAGAAAACGAGCTGCGGTAAATTTTGTTTTATTATGTCTCACAACTGAAATAAAAAAAAATTCTTAACGTCATGATTCCAGGGTGGCAACCACATACACCAGTAAAAATGCTACAACCACGAAAAAACGTTGCATGGAATTTTTACTCTGTAAGTACTGGCGTAAAGGTACATTTTAAGGATCGAAAATGAAGGTGAAGTCTTCGGGCACATGATAAAAATACAAAAAAAAAAAGACGGCATCATGAGGCTTCTCATAGAACCGCCTTAAGTGACGCAAATACATCACTTTTGATGGATTAATTGCATTTAGCAAAGGAAAAGTTAATGCACCAAGGAAACGCACAACCAATGGAGAAGCAAATAAAAAAACGCAATAGAAAAAGAAACAACACTAACAAAACCAACACCAACACCAACACCAAAACCAACACCAGCACCAGCACCAAAACCACCACCAACACCAACACCAACATCAACATCAACATCAACATCAACATCAACATCAACATCAACATCAACATCAACATCAACATCAACATCAACATCAACATCAACATCAACATCAACATCAACATCAACATCAACATCAACATCAACATCAACATCAACATCAACATCAACATCAACATCAACATCAACATCAACATCAACATCAACATCAACATCAACATCAACATCAACATCAACATCAACATCAACATCAACATCAACATCAACATCAACATCAACATCAACATCAACATCAACATCAACATCAACATCAACATCAACATCAACATCAACATCAACATCAACATCAACATCAACATCAACATCAACATCAACATCAACATCAACATCAACATCAACATCAACATCAACATCAACATCAACATCAACATCAACATCAACATCAACATCAACATCAACATCAACATCAACATCAACATCAACATCAACATCAACATCAACATCAACATCAACATCAACATCAACATCAACATCAACATCAACATCAACATCAACATCATCAATATCAACATCAATTTCAGCATCAACATCAACATCAACATCAACATCAACATCAACATCAACATCAACATCAACATCAACATCAACGTCAACATCAACATCAACATCAACATCAACATCAACATCAACATCAACATCAACATCAACATCAACATCAACATCAACATCAACATCAACATCAACATCAACATCAACATCAACATCAACATCAACATCAACATCAACATCAACATCAACATCAACATCAACATCAACATCAACATCAACATCAACATCAACATCAACATCAACATCAACATCAACATCAACATCAACATCAACATCAACATCAACATCAACATCAACATCAACATCAACATCAACATCAACATCAACATCAACATCAACATCAACAACAACAACAAGAACAACCAACAACAAGAACAACAACAACAATAAACATCGTCACGTCAAAACCTTCGTGGGTGTCCACGACACAGCCAACTTTTTTTTTTTTCTTATATTATAATTGCAAATTCTTGTAGGGGGACGAAATAGAATGGTTTCACATTTGCGAATATTTATTTTCATTATCCAATCAATGGCATATTTTTCAACGATATTAAATTTAATTTTCAATCCATTATTGATACTTTCAATTTCATAGATTTTACCATTCTGGCAGTATTAAGGTTCTCGGTAAAGAGGTGCAAAGTGCCGAAACCCTTTTTTGAGAAGCATCCCCAAAGATAAATTTTAATGGGATGTTTAACGGTGCGCTGGACAAAATTATTTGACGACGAAGACCAAGCCCGCGGCACGATCGAATAACCCCAAACAGAAGATTCGTTGGAGAAGAGTACGCTACTCCAATCGCAATCAATGTTTTCTGTTGTCCAAGCCATTCTTTTAGTAACTTTTTTTTCGAACAAATGTGGTTTCTCCATTGTGCTTCACCATTTCAAATTATTTGCAAGCAATTGGTTGCTATAACATCGATCATATTTGCTTTATTTATTTTCAAATTCCTCTTATATATCATTCAGACCTTATCTTTGAGTACGTTAGATTTTTTTTAAAAGCCAATTTTTTTGTTCAATGTTATTGCTTGATAAAATATAAGGATGATTTTGAAGTGCATTATTTAAATTAATGGCGCTGACCACATAGCCTTAAATAATTTTATCATGTCAGCACCTAGAATAATGATGGCGTTGTTGGTGATGTTGTTGTTGTTTATAATGCTGTCAACGATGTTGATGTTGATGATGATGATGATGATGATGGTGCTGATAATGGTGATTGTACAGCCACATATTTAGTCAAAAGTTTTTATAATTTAGTTAACTCGAAATGCTGTGAGCAGCGTTTTTGCTGGTGTTCAATTTGTGTAGGCGTGTTGTGCATATTAACGAACAGCGACAAATACGCCAAATTTGCGTATGTTTTACTAAGCGAAATGTGAACTATCAACAACAACAACTACAACAACTACATCTAAAACTATAATAGCAATTAATGCAACAAACAAGCGCAAATAAAGTGTGATCCTTGAAACAAACAATAATTAAATTGAATTAAATATACAGGTTGTTGCATGCGCCTAAAAGTATATCGTAAAATCAAATGCATAAAAACTGCCTTTATGCTAAAGAAATATATTGATATGGACAGGGACATATTTTAAGTATTATAGATACTATAGTTCTCATCCAGGCGTACACAAACAACCACTTTTTGGTTATTCCTTTGCCTTCACGTTTAGCAAACATTGCAATGGCTTAATTGCAACACGCTGTTCTCTTGCTATCTATGCTATCTATTTATGTGTGTATGTACGTGAGATAAATTTTCAATATGCATAATATTAACCCATAATGAAATTAGTTGCCATAATTAGAAATAATGTTGGCCACGTTAGAAGGACCCGTAGCAGCAGCAGCAGCGGTGCTAAAACTGTGCAGGCCGCATAAAGTTGATGTCTAACCTTAGTGGTTTAGGCTGGCTGCCTCATCGTGCCCACTCCACTCACTCAACCACTAAATAAATGTTTGAATGATTGAATACATCAAACGCAATCAGGATGCTATTATCCTTGTAGCATAATCCAGACGTTCGTGGTGTGAGTGCAGCATAATGTGCAGGTGATGTATATTTGCTTGTTGGTTACATATGAAGTTGCATTGCGTTGCATTTGTGTGGGTGTGTGTGTGTCTTTATGTGCATGGAACAAATGTTCACTTGCTAATTCATCATCAACACATCATTACGTAGCAACAAAAACAACAACATCAACAACAACAACAATATTCTAATTAACGTTTCATTTCGAACAAGTTATTCGCGAATAAATATGTTGAATGCAAATTTATTAGAATTAAACATTCGCACTTCACACGCAGCCAGAGCATTAATTAAGCTGTCACATTGTATCTTGTAGAAACAACAATTTGTAATTCAATATAAATGCATTTTGACGTATCTGAATTAATTTCGAAGGATAAGATATTTCTATTAAGATTTTACATTAAGTTGTTCTTGATATGTTTTCATACCCACTGGAATAAATTTGTCCATGATCCTTTTGTATTGCTGGATTATAGGCGGGAAGTGACCCGAAATGGTTTTTTTAAAGGATAAATTTAAATGTTAAAGGAATAGTTAGAATTTATTCGTCTTTCTTGTTTGTTACATCGCGTTTTAGAGTCAAGTGAATTTGTGAAAATTATTAATTTCTATGTTTAAACATAAATAAGTTAAATCCTACATATAAAGAGAGATTTTTAGCTTTTAACCAAGGATTTCAGGTGTTCAAAACCTCATGAACGAACTAGTTCAATTGAACGATTCCCACTCATGAATGATGTGAACTAGTTCAGTGTTTCTCGTTCTTTTAGTTCATTTTAGTTCAGTTGATTTTGCAGCGATTAGGAACAAAACGAACGAGAAAATTTACCAAGCTATGGTTTGAATCTTCGCTTTGTCCAAGCTAACTAAAAGACCTAACGAACTAAAAGAACGACGAACTAAAAGAACTAACGAACGAGAACAAAAATAACTAACAGCTCTATTCTGCTTGTTAACATAACAAGGAATTGTTAAGAAGCTCTTGTTAATGTTCTTGTTATGTAAAGTAAATTTTCGTATTCTGGCAAATCATTAACAATTTGAAAGCTCTCAAAAGCTGTTTAAGTTCACCACGCAAGGTGAAAATGTAAATGCCTTAGATATAAAGCAACAGCTGTTTTTTTATTGCTATTATCAAGTAAGATGGAAAACGTTAGAAATAAATAATTTACGGATTGTTTACAATTGCTTTAAGTTTCAAAATTAGTTTGTTCAATAGCCAAACAATGTTTGAGTGTTTTGCAGCCTTCAAGATTTGTTTTTTATTTTATCTTCTTCAGTATAAATGCTTAAAAGAAGTAAGAATTCATCCATTTTTTATATTTTATTTCCAGAGCAGCTAAAGGCCTAACCAAAATAGACAATTTGCTCCGTAACGAGTGAAGACGAAAATGTTCGCTGAAATGCATTTCAATGTTGTAACCCAAAATGAAGAAACGCAAACTTATCGAAACTAAACGAAACGGTTTGACGAGACGTTCTGTTCCGTAACAACCAAACTTTTAGCGTCTCAACTCGTCAACAACAGCTGTGCAGGTAGTCTTCTTCTTTTTTCAGACGATTGGAGGAGCTCGTTTCATTTTGGGTTAAATGTTAAAACAGACGTAACGATTGCAAATGTTCGGCAAGTTGCAATCGTCTCGTTTCGTCTATTTTGGTTAGGGTATAAGCCTTCTGAAAAATTAAGTTGCTTAGACCCCTTTTACATTGGTCAAGACTTGAAATCAATTCATTGCTATTCCCTTTTAAACTTACCCTCTCTCACGTTGATGTCCGCGTCTTTCATCAACAAACTCACAGACTTGATTTCAAGTCTTGACCAATGTAAAAGGGGTCTTACGCAGTAAGCTTTGAAAACGTGCTGATACTTCCAAGCAGAGTCATAAAAACATGCTCACAAGCTGCTCAATTCTTTTATTGCGTTAGTTAACTATTGAGCAGTATATTTTACTGCAGTATAAAAACAAAGCAAACGAAAATAAAGGAGACAAAAGTATAGAAACGATCTTCATTGATAGATTCTTCATAACTTTTCTTTTTTTTTTTTCTACGTTCACAAATATCAACCACTGAATGTAAAACAACAATAAGCCGTTCCACACTGTGTGCAAATACGTCCTGCGTTTTAGTTCAATGCCATTTGCATACTAGTGATCATTAATGAAACGTTTGCTTTGGTGTCGTTTTCAATGCTGACGGAACAGCAAAAATTATAAAAATTACGTTAGCTCTTTCTTACACTGAAAGGTTTCGTATTTCGTTCGCCCTCACAAACGAAACGAATAAAAAATAACGTTTTTGTATCACCCTCTGAGAAATCGGTTCGAATATCGTTTCGTTTATTTTCGTTCTCTGGTTCAAAATTGAGCCGAACTGTTCAAATAAAACAGCAACGGCTAATTATTTTTCAATATTTATTTTATCACCTTCAAAATAATCATCACCATATGCCAACGTTTCTTCCATTCTTGAAAGCATTTCTGGTAGGTCTCTTTCGAAATGGCCTTAAGTTCCATCTGCGAATTCTCTTTGAAGAATTCAATCGTCGCAAAATGTGTTCCACGAAGTGACAATTTAAGTTTGGGGAATAGAAAAAAGTCACACGGGAACATATCTGGCGCATATGTTGCTTATTGAACGATATTGATATTTTTTTTTGGCAATAATCTTGTACAATGCGCGATGTGTGAGCTGGTGTATTATCTGGTGCAAAAAACAAGATTGTCCTTCCATAATTCTGGCTTAAAACACTATAAAACAATAAAATAATATTGAGCGTTGACCGATTGACCTTGCGGAAGGAATTTTTACAAGTGAGCAACATCACCTTTTTTTGAAACCTGCTAGGTATAATGTAGCTTTGTTTCGTCAAAATCTAAGTTCAGAATATCTTAAAGATTTTATTTGACCAGGCTTAACATTTGCATTAGCATCAGAAAAAAACTATATATACTCTAAGAAACACCAAAGTGACCATTAAGTAAGCGCAAATAGTGTGCATAAACGAACCAATTATTGCATTCGTAGCCCAATTACAGTAGACGCTGATTAGTGCGGATGCAGCAAGTAGCGCCAAATTCATAATTAGATGACTGGCTGCAAATACAACAAATGCAATTGCTGTTAATACTATGACAACAATCACAATAACAGCAACAATAATAACAACAACAACAACAACAACAACAACAATAACAACAACAATACTTGTGGCGCATACTAGCAACCAAAATGTGTTTGTGGACTTGTGTGATGCGCTAATTACATTCCACATCTAATCAGATGACTATCGAGTCAGTTATCAACAATTCCGATTTCAAAGCAACATCTTACTCGACATTGGTACTCTGCTGCCATACCAAAGTATCAAGCTAAGGAGAGAAGTACACTGCAGTCGCTATCCTGAAAAGGACTTTACGCACAAGTGCTTTCATATGCCAAATGATGGTAAAGCGTTTTCTTTTATCGTCCTTTGTGTTAATAGGGAAGATGAGCATGTTAATGATGGTAATTATGATGTTGATGATTATTTTGCTTTTGATGATACTATTAACAGCAACAACCAAAACCACAGCAACAACAACGACAATAGCAACAACAAAAACAGCAATATGACTACAAATAATTATGTAAACACACTAATTTAATTGCATGAAGCAACTCATGTTCATACATGTACAAGTATCAAGTATAAGTATGTATGTGCGCATTTGCTTGTGTATGTGTGTGTGTGTGCTGCATATGTAATGTGAATATAAATCAGTTTCGCGAATAACGCTACACTTCATTTGATTTATCTGAATAGAGGCTAATAAATGAGGGTTATGACTAATTCCATCACAAACGCTACTTTGAACAATTTTTTAGAAATTGGCCTAAAAAGGACATTCTCATTTAAATTATTAGTAAATAAAACTTTTTTTTCTTATTTTAGACTAAGCCAATGCTAATCAGGAAATGCCCCCTATAACTGCGAAAGTATTGTGTTGATTTGGAAGAAGGGTGATAGTTAGTGTTTTGACGTCTGCTTTTACAGTTGACATCTGTCAAAAGTCATTTTTGACAGTGAATTCGAAATCAGCGACCCCAAGAACATATACCTAGGTATAAAATTATATTGTACATTGCCAAAAATTTCATTTTTTTTTTAAAAACGTCAATTTTGTCATCATTAATTAGAAATTCCCAGTAAACAATAATGCCAAAATTCCAGTTTACATAGTTGAAGGTACTCATAAGGAAACCACAACACCCATTGTTCATGTTAGATATGGCATATACACTCAGGCATATTCGTTTAGCCGCACTACTTTTATTCCACTAATTATTCAATATGTGTAAATAAAAGGCATAGCTCTGTGCAACCGTGGTACTAAAGTAACAAGCAGCATGTCTGTTTTTAAAATAAGTAACGGTTGTTTACCGTTTTTGTTTTGTTTTTGTAAAAATTTAGTACGACTGTAAACGCGCTTCATGGGAGGAGCATATTCGTATAGCCGCAGTGGAAAAAATTTAATTTTTGAGAGGAAGTAAATAACAAAATAAAAGATTTTTTTTATAAACATTAAATAAGTAAGATTGCTTCTGTTTTTTTCAAAAAAATTTTGAAAAATAATTAATATTCGTTATTTTAGGTGAACATTAAAAAAATGCCACGTAGTTTACTTGACCGATCAAGAAAAAATTCAAATACATTTTTTTAAAGATCAGGGGTGTTCCATTCGTGAAATTAGCCGAAGAATTTCGCGTTCTGATAAAGTTGTAAGAAATTTCTTAAAAAAAGGAGCTTGTTATGGAATTAAGAAACCAACAAAAGGTAACCAAAAGCTGACAAATCGTCAAAAAAATTTGATTCGAGAGGAGGCTACTAAAAATAAATTAAATTCAACACAAATACAATCTAAGTTATGTTTACCAGTAACGAAAAAACATGTTGCCCATGTTCTACGTACAACACCCAATGTTGTTTGGAAGAAACCAGCGCGCAAACCAATGCTCAAAGAATACCATAAAAAGGCACGCTTAAATTTTGCTCAAAAGCATATGCACTGGACTTCCGAATGGGAAAAAGTTATTTTTTCCGACGAAAAAAAAATTTAATTTGGATGGCCCAGACTGTTATAGCTGCTATTGGCACGATATCCGCAATGCAAGTATCCCCAAATCAAAAAGAAACTTTGGAGGCGGAAGTCTGATGGTCTGGGCTGCCTTTTCCATTGAAGGAAAGTCAACTCTGTGTTTCATTCCTGCCCGAATGAATTCGGAAGTGTACATTGAGATGTTAGACGATGTTCTTATTCAATTTATCGAAGATAAAATGGACGACAGTGTCATTTTCCAACAGGACAATGCGTCCATTCATGTCTCTAAGACATCCATGGCTTGGTTTGAGCAGCGAGAAATCAACATTATGGAATGGCCTGCATGTAGCCCCGATCTAAACCCCATAGAAAATCTATGGGGTATTATGGCACGGGAAGTTTACGCCGAAAAAGCGAAAGGAACTCCATTTTCTACTGTTACAGAGTTGAAGTTTAAGATTAAGGAAGTTTGGACTTCAATTCAAGGAAAAATTCTTCAAAAACTTATTTATTCAATGCCTAATAGGATATTTGAGGTTATCCAAAAAAATGGTGGGCATACTCATTACTAAATTGTTATTATTCAAGCTCTAATTTAAGTGCGTCTAAACGAATATGCCAATTGCTTCGGGAGTTATATTTTAAGTTAATTAATATAAAATATTACTTTATGTTAACATTAAATTTTTTATCAGTATTTTGCAAAAGAAATATTGTTCTTTAACATAAATAAAAAAATTTATTTTAAATATATTTTGTGTGTACTTTACGATAAGTTTTTAAAAAAAGGTATATTGCGTCTAAACGAATGTGCCTCAGTGTACATAGTTCAAAATATCGACATTTGAATGAGAGAATGTAGGTGGGACGTATATGTCCTACCGCCCCGCAAAGGGTTAAACTATTTTTTTTTGAGAGTAAGAATATGATGTATGTATAAGAGTTTTTAATGTGTTTGCTTACAAATTTTTTGATTTATAGAGATAAGTTTTATTTAATTATTTAAATTACTTTGCTTTTTTTAATAAAAATATATTGTAAGTAACATATTTAATGTTGTTGGGCTATGGCCGTGAAAATAAATACAAACAAATTTTTGTTTATAGCTTTATTTTACTTTATTTTGTTCCCGATATTTCGGCTTAAGTTGCAAGCCATCTTCAGGGGCTGAACAAGAAAAAAACATATAATTACATTAACTTCACTTTAAACATTAAACACGAAAAATTTTTTTTTACCATAACAAAATTATAAAATAGTTTTAAAAAGTTTATTTAAAAATTTTTTGATGAAACTGCGTCCAGCAGTTGGGAGTTTCGTCATGTCTCGGAGAGTCTTAAACATCAGCGATGGGATCTTCCATGAAAGCAATAAAATAAGAATAAAACGCATACTCACCATGAATGACTTTCCACCTCACACTATTTCAAACTTGCTCAAAGATTACAAAAACAACATACCAACAAACAACAATTCAGTAGCTCAAGAACCAAAAATATACAAAGGAGTTACTTACATTCAAGGCTTCACAGAAAAACTTAAAAAATCTGATATATGCAACAAAAATAACTATCAACTAGCTCCTAAAACCTACAACACTTTAAAAAACATACACAGCAAAATTAAAAGCAAAGTAGAAGATATGGACAAATGTGATTTGATTTACAAAATAAACTGCAAAGGTGACGGGTCTAACATATGCGGACAAGTATATGTTGGCACTACTAAAACAAAGCTGAAAACAAGACTATCATCGCATAAATCAGATCTCAAATCAAAATATGAACATAAAACAGCACTTGCGTCCCACTGTATTAAAAACAACCATCTTCCGGACTTTGAACAGACAAAAATTTTGCAACAAGAGAGGAACACAATGAGACGGTACACGATTGAGATGCTACACATAATAAACACACCAACAAATCAACGAGTAAATTACAAAACAGACACCGACAACTGTGCGCATATTTACAAACATCTCATTAGACAAAAAATCAGTTGACGACGAAACTCCCAACTGCTGGACGCAGTTTCATCAAAAAATTTTTAAATAAACTTTTTAAAACTATTTTATAATTTTGTTATGGTAAAAAAAATTTTTCGTGTTTAATGTTTAAAGTGAAGTTAATGTAATTATATGTTTTTTTCTTGTTCAGCCCCTGAAGATGGCTTGCAACTTAAGCCGAAATATCGGGAACAAAATAAAGTAAAATAAAGCTATAAACAAAAATTTGTTTATATTTATTTTCACGGCCATAGCCCAACAACATTAAATATATTTCAAAAGAAGGCCGATCAATTTTTCAACATATTGTAAGTAACTTCACAAATTTTACTCATTTTTGCAATCCAAACTTCAACAGAATTACATTTACTGAAACACTTACCAAGATATACTATTTTAATTAAAGTGCCGCGCACTCTTGCCCAAACCCTCTCACCCACTTCTTACTTCGTGGTTGGACCATATCTCACCTACTTCTTTACTGAATTCCGGTGCTTCGATGTCAATATATGCCGAGCTTAAGTATTTTCCTAATAGTGTAATGCCCCTTCATCGAATCCCGCCCATTTTTTTCCAGTATGCTGACGAAAGATCCTACCCACCCCAGTACAAAATTGCATTACCCTAGTGTCAATACATCTTGATCGTCATGTAAAAAACTAAATGAAGTACCACGCCCCATAGCCCAATTCTACCCAATTTTTGCATAGTACTTAAAAAATACATACCCACTCCTGTAACAAATTTCAATAACCATATATATCGTAGATATTTTCTGAGATATATTTACCTTTTTTTCCATACTCGTCACGACCGCATCGAATTCCTCATTGAAAATTTCTTAAAATAATTCAGTTATTTTTTAAACCAAGTATGAGGTCATGGACTTGGTTTATTCAAAATCTGACCATGATACTTAGAAATAAAAGTTTCATAAGGAAGTTCGCAAAAATTTCATGGTTGGCTAAGTAACCTCGAAAGTATAGGCAATTTCATGTAACGCCCGTAATATTTCCTGATGGGCCTGAAAATGGAATATTAACAGAAAAGGGGTCGATAAAGACATTAAATAGCTGAACAATTGTTTAACAAGGGCTGAACAAGGGTTTAATGGAACATGGAAGCCCCTCTTGAGCTAGAAAATCGTTAGCTTAACCTCCCTCGTTAGCTTAGCCTCCTAGATCCGTCACTGCCTGGAGCAATGTCGGGGATTCTGCCGCTCGCGGGCAAAGAGCTTTCTCTGCCACCACACGTTCATAAGTGCGTGTAAGCTGTTAAAGCTTTGAGTTGCTTTTGATACTTCGAGCCAGTGATGTTAACATAATTTGTTGAAATTACTGTGTTGGGCACGAAAAATTACTGTTTTTGGTGCAAAATTACTGTGAATTGTAACAAAAATTACTGTGGAATTACTGTACAACTAAAACGAATAAAAAATCAATAAAAACCCAAAAAAAATTTTAAAACATTATTCATGAACGTTAATAGCGTTAAGAATATCTTTAAAATGCTTCATAAATGAGATAGTTTTAAAAATTGTTGAAAACTTAAATAAACCCCTTTGAATTGGATTTTCGTTCTCATCTGAGCATAAATTTTTTCAAAAATATATAAAATTAATTCAAAATATATCAAAATCAAACAAAAAGTCAAAAAATGTTTGTTTATTTTTAAAAATGGCTGGAACATGCTATAAACTCCTCACAAAGCATTTATAAAATTATTTGCTCTCATTTGAACACAAAACTTATTAAAATAATTAAAAATATGTAAAAAAAATAAAATTAAAAATATATGACAAGAAAATTTGTCAAAACATTTAAAAATATTTACGAAAAACACAATAAAATTACAATTTTTCTATGCAGAGGTTAGCTTCGAAAAATTTTTCATGTTGAAATATCAAAATGTTGACGAAATTGTGACAAATATAAAGTCATTGAATTTATCTAATACACAAACCATTATTTACACTCCCACTTCAAGTCTAAAGTGTTTCTATTTTAACCTCAAAAGCCGCTACAACATGTTTATGAATAAGAAAATTTTAAAGGACTTTCTAACATTAAAAAGCTTTTTAACTATTGAACATTTTAAAGCTATTTTAAAATATTTTTATGAATACGGCTTATAATATACAAACGTAACAAATATATTTTGATACTTAATACATTTAAAAAAATTAAGAATTTTAGATATTATTCATCTAAATGATCGTACATAGATCATCCTAAAAGCGCAAAATGGTTTCTTTGGAATTGTACGGTTGTTAGTACTAGCCATGTGTACACTATATTCTACAAAGTTATCAAGGCCTCGTTACATTTTGCACTAAATTCCAGGGATAGCAAAATTATGAGAAGCACGGAAATGTAACAAATGTGACTTTAGCAAATTTCTTGTAAGAAACTTTATATTTTTGTCCGGTCATTGAAATTACTTGATATTTCAAAAAATTACTGTCGTACTGTATGAGCAGTCAAATTACTGTAGAAAACAGTAATTACTGTGTCGTTAACATCAGTGCTTCGAGCCTTAAGGTTAGTGTTTTTCTGCGCTTCATTTTTTATTTGATGCAATGAAAACAAATTTTTGGATACGTGATTATTTTCGTTTATGATTATAGCTGTCTTATACAAAAGCTTTTAATAAGCTTTGTTGAATGTAATCATTAGTTAGTTTATATGTTCAAATTATTAACTTGGTTTTCAAGAAGATGGTAGTGACGTGATTGAAAATGAAAATAATTGTCTTTTATTTTGTGGAGTAGAACCAATCATGATTTCAAATTTCTCAACATTGTTGTACAGTCAAAACTAGTTGAAGAAGTAGAGCTGATGAGTTTTATAGTTCGACTAAACGAAGACAAAATCCTTGAAATCTTGACCTTTTATATGCAATTACGTAAACGTAAAAGTGGACAAGCTTGCTTTGGCAAGAAAACACATGATCAAAAAATACTTTCTCAATACAAAACATTCCTATAGAATAATCTTATAAAATTTAACACAACCACCTAAATAACTGCATCTTAAAAAGAAAAAAATTTAAATAATAAAAACAGCAGTCATGCATCTGATTAAAACAGCTGCTGATATTCACATCAAGTGACGACGTGAATCAAACAAACATGGCTGGCGTTGGCATTGGAAATGAAATTGACCAACGCAGACCACAAACCCAAAGAATTCATTCACATGTGAAATGGAAAAATATAATCCCACATAGTCGCACAGATACAAATCAACAAACAAACAAACAGACAAACATACACTCACCCACACACACAAGCAGAAGCTGGAAAAAAAAGTAAAGTAGTGCAGAGAAGTAACAAACATTCATACCAGCCAGGCGATCTACTTTCCATACATTCCCACACACATATACCCGCTTAAAAATATTTTGAAAAAAAAAACAAATCCTTAAAACTCAATAAATATTTATGAGATCTATAATAAGTTCGGTTCTTATTGGGATTTTGTTTGTTGCTTACAAACGGCAAAAGGAAACAAAAGTGATTGAAATGAATTTTACCAAGAACAGCCGTGATAGCCAAATTGAACCACTGGAGACACTAAGAAAGTTTGAGAAAAAAAAAAATTATTCTTCTATATACAGAGGTCTTAACGAAGCTCAGTTTATGTTAATATTAAATTATTTTTATATTATTCAAAAGACTTCATGATTTAAAGACTGACTGTAGGGATGCAGATATGAACATCATTTAATGCTGCAGAACTCAAATTATCTTAAGTTTGGGGTCACTTAATGGATCATAAGATTAAGTTAATTTTTTGTCATAAGCGCTTGTTATGACTTAAATAAGCAGTATAATTTGAAGTTCTATTATTTTAAAGAAGCTATTGGCCTCTCATTTAAGCTCGGCAATGAACCCTATTTTGCTCAAAATGTATTCCGCTGAATATGCAAACTATCAATGTCTGAAAAATTGAATTGAAAATTCACAAGATTATAGGGACAAAAAAGGACACAATATATACAAATTTAACAAAACTTTACCAACACTCTCGTCCTATTTCGAAACCATTTCGAAAATTTAATTGATTTTGAATAAGCTACATACATGTTAATTCAACGTAATAGGTATGAAATTCTATCCTCCAGGAATTGCAAAAAGTGTAGACTAAAGATTTTGCTAGCCCATTGAAACCAGGTACAAAATTATATACAACAAACATCTCACAACAAGTGATGAATTGCTTCAGCTTAGATAACGTATCCTAAGTCACATCGCTAGGGTAATAAGAGAGAAAATAAACAGCAAGCATATTTTTCTCAGTTCAATTCACTAATTTTGTTTTTCCGAGCAATATAAAAGCTTTTCGATAAACAACTTTATACGAAATTGTTACTTCGAATTCCAAAAGTCAGTAAAATAAGAGGAAAACATAAACAACAAGAAATTAGCAGAATGAAAATGAAACTTACTTATATTGAGTCAGAAAAGTACTTAGTGAGTTTTGAACTATTGATATACACTAGATCATGATACAATTATACAAGGTAGGAGTGACAACTGACTATTTTCTCACGAGTGTCTTGCACCGACTGTCATTTGCCTGTATATTTTACTTTCTATTTTCTTTTGTACTTTTTTCGTTCTCTAATTTATAC
This sequence comes from Pherbina coryleti, assembly GCA_943735915.1. Lineage (NCBI taxonomy): Eukaryota > Metazoa > Arthropoda > Insecta > Diptera > Sciomyzidae > Pherbina > Pherbina coryleti. Next base: position 34,083,931 of record OX030951.1, read on the forward strand.
TATTTTTGACAGTTGGTGCAAGACGAAAGAACTGTCACTCCTAACTTGTATAATTGTATCATGGACACAACAAGCAAAAGGGAATATACGAAATTGCAACAAGTTACAGAGACCTCTGTGCCAAGATGAACGTGGTTCTTTTATTTACTGATGTTGACATGATATTAAATGCACAAACCTTACACACACATTGCGATCCGATTATTCTTTTAATGCCGTTGTTTATGTTATGACACAAATTTAATCATGAAATAAATCTCATTATAAATTTTTTTGATTTATATATTAAAAAATATGTTCATTTTAGTACATATAATATTGTGTTAATAATATATTCGTAGATATTTTATTGAAAATTTCTTGCACAAACAAGCAAAAAAATGTCTCACCACATTAGAAGATAGTGAGAACTTCAAGCTACTCGAGTCGCATATTTTAAGTTACAGAAACACTTCGGCTGCCGCATTCCTTGGAAAATAGAATTGAAACATCCGAGACGAGTCACCGATTTATCGTATTTTATTACAGAAACAGTGCAAGTGAGAATGACGTCATAATGACATCAAAGTGTGAAAATCTGGTGAGAGCTGCAGTGAGAAAAGTTACAGAAACGAGCAGTGTTGCCAGAAATTTTTGGGGAAAAAGGCTAGATGGGCTTTAAAAAAGGGCTAGAAAAGGCTAGATGGCTTAAAAAAAGGGCTAGATTTGTTTACATTATTTTTACTCTGTGAATATACGTACGTATTTATATATTTACATACTGTATGAATATGATATAAAACAATACCAATAAGAAAACATATTTGAAATTGATTAAAATTAAATTCAGTCTTTCAAGCTCTAAGATGTATATAATACGTGTAGAAACCGTATTTTCGAGTTTTTCAGATTTTTCTTGCTTGCACTCGGCTCCTCAAATTCCACTAATCAGACGAAGCCCCATTGCTGGAGCTGGAAGTACTTTTAGTTTCACCATAAGAATCACCTATTTTCTAACTCATTTCTTGTATGAATTTAGAAACTTTATTGAAATATCTAGTAAATGGAAACCAGAATTGCAAAGAATATTTGTTTTTTCCATTTCCAGGTGAAATAACGTTTCATTTATGAAGTACTGCCAAATATATTATTTTTAGAGCACAGGGTTGCGCTGGGTCCATATCAGAGATCTGCAACAAGTCAATTGAAAATCAAGTAACTTGAAAAAATCAAGTTTTGACTTGACTTGTAGAAACTTGATATGTTTCTACCCTACAAGCCACGACTAGCTTCTGAAAAACGAATCATAAGTCAGACTTGATTCTATTTTATTTCTACACTAGAGGAAAAAATATTAAATTTATCCAAACATTTTGTAATTTATCCAAAAAGCGAGTCATTTTTGCACCAATAACGGATTTACTAAAATCGACTACGTAAATATTTAAAATTTATGTAAATACTTTTTTAATTAAATAAAATATTAAAATATTTAAACTGAATTAATAAAAAATATATTAAAATTATGCACGAATATATTTAAATATCTTTCCAATATATACTATTTGAAAATAAAATTATCGCATTTAAAGAAAATTTATATAAAAATATTGAAATTAAAAACAATATATTTGAATGTTTCCCACGAGCTGCATCCATCAAATGCCATTTGCTTGTATATTTTATTTTTTTTTTTTACTTCTTTCGATCTCTCATTTATACTATTTTTGACAGTTGGTGCATTATTATTCCATCGAAGGTAAAAAATAGTTTAAACTATAATAAGAAAAAGTAAGATAGAATAAGAAGGAAATTATGCAGGTAAATGACAACCGGTTCAAGACATTCGTGAGAAAATATCGAGTTGTCACTTCACCCTACATATTTTCATCACGCGATCACCCATCACACTCACAAATCATCTTGGCCAAATATTCAGGCTATATTACCCTTGCAACATTAACTAAATGAGAACTATAAGAAACCTGCAACTGCAAGAAATAAACTGCAGGAATAGAGTGCGATGCTGTTGCTGCTTGTCGGAAAATGTGTGCACGTGTGCGATGCTGTTGCTGCTTGCTTGTATGGAATATGTGTGTACGTGTGTGGTATAAATAAAATTCAAATACGGGAAGAAAACGAGTTGTAAGGAAAACATTTGATTTATCCACGTAAATATTTAAATAAAATTTATACTCAGGCGTGGATAATGCTAATATGCGTTATTTCCCTTAGTGAACGGTTAAGAAAAATAACCATTCTTACGATTTAAGCCAAAAACCATTCAAAAATTATAATTTTTGGGGTACTGTGAGATTCAAATAAAAAAGCGAAACGCTTCATCCTACTGCATTATTTAAAAATTTAAAAAAAAAAATACTTAAAAATTTTTTATTTGTTCCTTGAGAACCTTCATATTTTTCATAGCCTTGTAGAACGAAAAACTTTGAAGAAGAACTGGCCAGATTTGTCAATTTTGCACGAAGTAACTCTTAGCGTGGCGTCCGTGGCGTAGTTGGTTAAAGTGCGTGGCCACTATGTCAACGAACCTGGAGACCCGGGTTCGAATCCCAGCAGCGACAGAAAATTATTTGAATTAAAAATGATTTTTCTGTACGGCCGCCACCTCTCTGCAGACAATGGCAAACCTCGAGAGCAATCAAAATGCCATGTAAAGCTTCTTGAGAATAAGAACATTCCGTTCATCGCCGTTCGGAGTCGGCGTTAAGCCTGTAGGTCCATTTCTCGGTCAATTGTGTACAAACTTAATAACACGCACAACACAATTGATCATAAGAAGCTAGGTCAAAGTCCTTTCAAGGGCTGAAATGGCCAGTTATTTATTTTTTTTTTTTAACTCTTAGCATAATCAGAGTATACATTTTTATATAAATTTTTATTGACTCCATGGTAACTACCATTAAAAGTCTTAAATATGATTAGAAAACGATATGAATTTTAGGCTCACGAAATTGGACCAAAAAAATAATAATGAATGATGACCAGCTATGGGCAGAGAGCGCTCTGGGAGCGTTGAGAATAAGAATTGAGAGAAAAGGCTTATGTAGCACAGTGATGTGATTCTGATTTAGTAAAAAATCCCGATCACATCCCGATTTAGACCTGTTTATCCCACCAAAATGACACGAAAAACCCACAAAAATCCCACCGAAATATTTATCCCAATAACAATTTTTTTTTGCAATTTTTTAAAAGACAGATGCCCACCTGCTGAACAGGCCCACCTACTACTGAACACTGTGAGTTCTGACGTCTGTATGATGCGCCAATGTGTAAAGTGTCGCAGTAACATCTTATTGAATGTTCACTTTTGATAAATCATTCAGTTGTAGCCACTAGGCCGTTGAGAAATAAATAACGAATATTCGAATAAAACGAAGCTGAGCAAAAATAATTCATCTCTATTTAGTGAATTTCAGAGTGTTTCTTAAGGGCCAAATAGACTACACAGACCGGCGAACAGTGTATTTGGCTGTATTTAGGTCTGTATCTGCACAGATGTCTACGAAAAAATTAAAATATTTTGATTTTCGGCTGTGTTTGCGCAGACCGTCTGCATAGTGTGTGGTGAAATGCATACAGAATTGTAATAATCGCTAAAGTTTTGTTGAGTGAAGACATCTTTTCAAGAAAAATGGAAGTAGAAAAACAAAATTTTATTTATTTCACTTGAAAAATCAAGTCTGCGTAAATTAAGTCTGCGTAGTGTATGGCTGTTGCTACGGCCGGAAAAACGATATGTGTGCGCAGACGGTCTGTGTATTTCATTTGGCCCTTTATCAATAAAAAAGGTGAATATGAGTAGAATTCTATATTTAATGTTTATTTTTCACAATTCGACGAGCAATCGAACAATATTGAGAAATGGGAAAAAATATTTCACGTTATGTCATGATGACGTGCTTGCCCACCTACTGAACGAAACGTTGGTCCACCTTCTGAACAGATTTTCAGAAATCGTGCAAGTAAAAAATTGTCACTTATATGATTGAAATGATTGAAATGATTGAAACACTTATATGATTATATGAATAAGTTAAAATAGTTTTTGTGATTCTCGTCCACGTTTAGATAAAATTTTAGAATGCCGTCGCCTAAAACACAGTTACAAAGAAGAACGAATATAAATTCTGATGCGATGGCTGCAGCCATCAAAGAAACTCAAATCTCCATTGTTTAAAGTTCAGTGAGTCATTGTGAACCATTGATAGAATAAACTTTTTATAAACTCTCAAAAACTAGTGTTTTTACTTCATTTTCTATTTTTTTCAATGATTTGTTTTAGGTGTTCAGTAGCTGAGCCGATTTTTTCAGCGGTCGATTTCGAGACTTTTGCTAAATCGACTGCCAAAATTATATTTTTTGGAAATTTTAAATTCTGATTAAAATTCTTGTTAGTTATTGAACTTAGCTTCCAAATGAAACCAAGAGCTCTGAAAAATTATGTTTTAAACCAAAGGTGTAGCTTCCAAACAAAACGTGTTCAGTAGGTGGGCTTCCTCCCCTACAGTTTTTAACATTATAATAATTTTATAGTTTAATAATGTACACAATAAAGTTTTTTAATAAATATAACAAATTCTCCACAAAAAAAAAAAAAAAAAAAAAAGAAGTTAAACACTGCGTTTTTTATAAAAACTCTCTTAAGTGTGTGAAGTAATCGTAAATTTCTTTCTTTGCATCAAAATGAAACTGAGCTTGTATTTTTGTTTTGAAATGGGAATCTTATTTTCACTAATTTTAAGCCTGTTAAATATACATATAAAAAAACATATACATTTTTTTTTGTGGAAAATTTGTTATATTTATTGAAAAACTTTATTGTGTACATTATTAAACTATAAAATTATTATAATGTTAAAAAATGTAGGGGAGGAAGCCCACCTACTAAACACGTTTTGTTTGGAAGCTACACCAATATACATATATACAAATATACATTTAGAATCAATGAAACACCAATTAAACGAAAAATTTTGAAAGATTACAAAAAAGTTTTAATCTTTAACCAACCAGTTTTGCTAAGGATTTACACTTTAAAAAATTATGACATAGTAAAAAATCCCACTTAAGCATCCGAAATCCCACACGTTCTCATATAGTCCAAATATCCCAAAATGAGCCCGAAATCCCACCAAATCACATCACTGATGTAGCAACACAAAACGCAACAAAAAAAATCATGTAGTGGTGCTCATACCCGATTATGACCCCTAACATAACGTGTCATATTCCAAACCAACGGACTATAGAGTAAGCAACATTTTGCTTGTTGCTAAAAAGACACCAAATAAGCGAAAAAAACTTCTAAAAGATAATTAAATAAAAAATATTGTAGACTGTTTCCAAACAAACTCAAGCGAGGAAGACAGAGTTTTCCAACTCAAATAAAAAAAAAAAAGAAAATACTAACAACGCCTTCCAAAAATCAAATTTTAGGCATGAGAAAGTTCTTTATTCTGGTTTTTCATCTTAAAAAAAAAAATAAAATATATGTGTGTGTGGGAAACTAATAAAACTACAACTGTCGCGCACTTGATAATTACATCAATAGTTTAGTTAGTTTATAAAATTATTTGGCAACAAATACAATAGGAAAGATATAAAAGATACATAAAAATCGTAGAGCAAAACAACAACCGGAAGTGATTATTTCCATTTGGCATTTCGCCATTTTAATCCAATTTAAAATGTTGCACAAATCTAGGGGATTTGGTCGGGAGTTGGTAGAGAGTTGGGAGACAAACAAAAAAGAGAACAACATGAAAAAAAAAAATTAGCAACAACACTACACGATATGGCATTACTTTTTATTGGATTGTGTGGCGAAACTAAAATTTTAAATATTCTATAAAATACGATAATTCAAGTTGGCAGATCCGGTGCAGTATTTGGTAGATTTGGTGGATTTGGTTGCTTAAGCTAAGCCATTAGTTGCAGTCAAGATTACCACTTTAACCAGGCTTTACAACAGAGTGGTATATTGCTCTAGAGTTATGGGGCATTTGTTTGTTTTTTCTTTGTTTGGCGAAAGTATTTTTTTTTCCGTATGAAATTTTAGTGTTAATTTTTGGCGTCAAAATGTAAAATGTGACAAATTTTGGGTGGCATTAAATTTAATAGTATTTTGGTTTCATAATGCGTGGAATTAAAAGAATGTTATATTGTTTTATTATGATGAAAGATTCTTCTCTGATTTTATGAAATTATTTTAAGGACAACTGCTTTTCTGAAAGAGATATAGGTTTAAAAATCACTTTAAGCTTAAGTATGCGAATAACTCATGCCTGAATATTAAAACATAAGATCCAGACAGAAATGTCTTTCCAGAGGAAAGAAATGTGTTTCACTGCGAAAATCAATACACTCATTGCAATCGCTTAAGTTACAAACAAATTGAACATCCTTAAAAGAAGCCTTAATGTATTACCCAAATCCCGTGAAAAATAAGCAATAAACCACTTCACCGACACTCATCGCAAAGAAAAACAAAATCTCACCAAAAGTCGGACAGCTTCAAACATTCAAGTTAAAATCATGAAAAAAATTCCAACCCCGCCACACATAAAAAAGGAGGATTTGCAATTATTTTAGCATTAGACAAATAGTGAAAGCGAAGGATTTGCAGCCTAAAAAACATTGAAGAATGACAAATGAATTCGAATATCGGGGAAGGCAAATACAAATTCAGTCATGTCGACAAGCATGTCACTCCTAATGATCATAAAATCGAAGCGAAAATAAAACCAATATAAAAGTGAACATTGAAAGTGGAATAAGAACGTGGAATAAGACAGTGGAATAGAATTCCTCAAGTTATTTTGCAGTAAACTTGAAACAAAGCTTGACATCAAACAAAGCTGTCGCTTTCATCTGTTTAAATGTTTCAATTTGTAGCGGGGAAAAAAAAAGAAAATAGTGCAAAAAATTTGGAAAAATTTCCCTAAAGGAAGCTGCTTGAACATAAACGAGTACAGATGCTTTTGCAGAAGTAACAGTCGATATGCTGACATTTTGACAAACGATGTCGCGACATTCAATAACCAGCGCTTCACAATGGCACGTCGCAAAAGTATCAAAATAACAACAACAACAGCAAGAACAACAACAACAAAGCGTATCAAAAGCATCAGCTACCCAACGCAGTAGCAGCAAAAGCACTAGCAAAATACAATAAACAGCCAGTGGCAGTGGCAGCAACAACAACAACAACAAACAATGATAACAACCAGAAATATTTATCACCGCCATATTGTTGGCGTATGTGGGTTGTCTTCGTCTTCGTCTCAGTCTTCTGCGTCATCATCAACGACTTAGTCGATAATGTTTAAAAGTGGGTTGGTTGGCGGAATGGATGCGTTTGGCATAAGTTTGAGGCGGCATTGAAGACGCGCCATTAATGTCATCAATGAAAGATTTATTACAAAAGGTGAAGGCAAATAATATGTGACATCATTATCTGGTTTGCGACAAAATATGTGGCAACACACAAGCAGGTATATTGTTGTGTGTACAGCAGCAATAAAAAGAACAAAACAAAACATACATAAAAAAAAAAAATCCATAAACACATTGAAAAACTTTACCAAACCATACATACCGTTAGAGGCATTTTAAAGACATTTTAAGGCCGCAATAAGGTACACTTGGCAGCATTTTACACATTGGCTTAAATAGTGACGGAGCTAACAATGGAAAGATTTTTGCGGGATGTATCTCTTATGACCAAATTGAAATGAAAGTCCTTTTTATTACTCATATCATTACAATGAGATGGAGATGTTGTCGTATACGGTATACCTACGGCGACCAATCGTCCCGAAACCGCAGTTGAAATCCCGCTTTCTAATAATTAATAAAATAGTCCCGCCAAACGTCCAATCCGTCCCACATTTTTCGTATTTCCAACCAACTTTAACCAACGCACCCAATGACATTCCAAATACATATTAAACATATGAGGAGGTGTCCTCAAAAAATTTCAGAAAAAGCGGTATAACATTCAAAAATTGTCCGGCCATCATACAGAACATTCTTTGCTTGCTAGGGACGACCGCATCTACTTAACGAGTATTTTCGTTGTTGAATGATTTATGACATAGGAAACATCTTCAATTAAAGTTGATATGTTGCCCACAATGCTTGTTGTAAAAATAAATATGATCAGTTGTGAAAATTTTTATGATATTCTTCCACAAGACCCAGATTTAATAAAAAAATGCAATTCATCTGAGAAATATAATTTTAAAAATAAATGAAAACTTTAGAAAGTTACGCTTGTTCATTTTCTAATTTAAGTGCACCTCCGTCCTTCAAACTCACACCCTCTATCACCAAGAATGTCCCGCATTGACTTTTCATAAAGTTGGTCGCCTTAGGTATACCATAAATATATAATATACCGATGTTATATAAAGAGTTTCAAGTATAACTCCATGCTTCAAACAAACTCATTAAATGTCTCATGTACTAACTCCGCCTGTTCTCACGAGCAGCCTGTCCTTAGTCAGGATAAAGGAGGATGATCTCTGGCAACGGGTTCGCCCTATTCTGTGAAAATGTAGAGGGCCTACCTAGATCCTGAAGTTGGTCGCCCAATTTGGGGAGTAGGTGGGTCGTTTGACTCGATCAACGATAGTGTATGCCTACGAAGGAATAGTAATGATCTTTAAAATTTGTTAGTACGGGGATATTCTTTACGCTCGACAGACGTACTATTACAATTCCACTTCGGCACATTGGCATTGCTCTTATGGATGTCTTAAAAAGACAAAGTTAAAACAGTGCAAAATATGGTGTATAATTTGGTGTACAAGAGGTGTCAGAATTGGATACTCCGAAGTGAAAAGTATATCTTAGTAGCCTCGGAGTGCCAGTTTGCACAGGTGCAAAGCAGTGCTGACCATGTGTCACACACAGTCAGAAGTTATGTGGTCTATGCTGTAGCACGTCCAATAGTGGTGGTTTTTGCCATCACAGTCATGAACGATGGGTGCAGATGTGTAGGTGTGTGTTGGTGAGTGTCGAGGTTAATCCCTTTTGTCCGGGGAGACTATTGCTTTTAAGGGGAAAATACATAAAATTCGAAATTTTTTGGCCCAAAATTTTTTTTCCTTTAAAAAATAGTTTATCATCTGGAGAATATGCTGTGAAAATTTTAAATCCAAATTCAAACCCTACGTGCCTCAAATCGAACACGTAAGCGAGGAACTAAAACTGGCTTCGAGTGTAGAGCGAAAACTTTAAATCGCTTTTTCTCCACTTTTGATCTTTGCTTTTTTTTCTTGCTTACAAACAAGATTTTAAAAAATATATACAACATATCGGAATGATTCTAATTGCATTCTCTTCAGCATTAAATTCTCTTCGATGTGAACCTACATGTTGTCAAAAACGGTATTTTGACGTGACGAAGTTACGTTTTACCGCGCAGGTTTCCCAAAAAGTTGAAAAATGCATTTTTTCAAAATTCATCGGCGTTGCATTGAATTGTTACTCGCTGAGTATAAAAGTTATGATTAAAAAAATGGTACGAATGTAAAGGTTGATTTTTTGTCATCATTATAAAAACAAAACCAAAATTCAAAACGTCAACGGAACGCGATGGAATCTGCTTAAGCAACGCAACTGAAAATTTGTTGCATGGAATTAGTACTCGCTGAGTATAAGTCCTAGGATTAAAATTATGATACACCAATAAAGACCTGTTTTAAGCCCTCATAACAAAATTAGACCAAAAATTTCTGCTGTCATGGGGACACAGAGAGAGCCGCTCAAAGGTCGATAATGCAACAATAATGCAGCAGCGTTGCATTAAATTTTTATTCGGTGAGTATAAAAGCTAAGATAAATGTTGTAAAGGAAAATGAAAGACTAATACTTTCGCTTACGACAAAAATAAAAAATAAAATTCTGACGTTACCAGGTCGTGTATATAGCAGCTTATGTAACAGAAATGTAATATCGTCGCATGGAATTTTTACTCACTCGGGAGACGTGCTGCGGTAAATTTTGTTTTACGACAGCATAGAAGTGTTATTACGCCTCACAACTAAATTACAAAAAAAATTCTTGTCATCATGATTTCAGGGTGGCAACCACATAATGCATTAAAAATGCTACAACCATGAAAAAACGCTGCATGGAATTTTAACTCTGTGAGTACTGGACTAACGGTAGTTTCCAAGGAGCGAAAATGAAGCTAAGGACTTCGGGAACATAATAAAAATAACAAAAAAATTTACGGCATCCTGAGGCCCCTCAGGGAACCGCCTAATGTGATGTATATGCATAACTTTTGCTGGATTAATTGCATGCAGGAAAATTGCAAGGAAAAGTACAACCAATGAAGAAGCAGATAAAAAAAAGATACAGTAGTTTCGACTATGTCGTAACACAAGACGTAGAATTATTCAATTCGCTTTTGATGACATCTTCTTTAAAAATATTTATTCCATACACCTGAGGATATGACCTTTAAGAGATTGCCGGAGAGGGTTAATATGTATCACCAACCCCCATTACTTTTGCAAAAGGAACATTTTTGCCTTTGACACCTATTCCCTCCGACCACTCCTTAGGGGCACTCCCATACAAATTTTATGCTTTTGTCGATAAAACCGGAAACTGTCCATAAATAGGTAGACAACTTAAACAAGCAAACAAAATTTGTTCAATGCTATCAAGTTCAACAACCCATGTGTCAAAATTTCACTGTCGATAATATGCCCGGATATTTAATTGGCTGCGTTTGACATTTCAATAACAGATTCTGTTAAAAAAGCATGCCCCTCAAAATTACTCAGTATTACTGGGCTACGCGAGTCTGTTAAAAACAACATGCCCCCAAAAGTATGCTTTTTTTTAATTATAAGATTTATGTCTTCACGCTAGATGGCGCTGTCTTCGTCGTCGAAAAAACCGAAAGCCGTCGATAAATAGGTAGCAAGTTTAAGCAAACAAAAACATCAAATGTTTGCTTTATATTTCATGTAATTGTGTAAAATTGATATAAGTTAGACAGTTCTAACATGAATTTTTGTCGCATTGAGGATCAAGCAGACCAACAAGTGCTAAGATCAAAAAGTGCTCAAAAAGTAATGTAAATACCGACACCTGATCACTATCAGCCACCCTACTTACCTCCGAGAACGACGTATTCTACGTCAAAAATACAAAAGCAAAAGCAACAACACCAACACCAACATCAACATCGACATCAACATCAACATCAACATCAACATCATCATCAACATCAACATCAACATCAACATCAACATCAACATCAACATCAACATCAACATCAACATCAACATCAACATCAACATCAACATCAACATCAACATCAACATCAACATCAACATCAACATCAACATCAACATCAACATCAACATCAACATCAACATCAACATCAACATCAACATCAACATCAACATCAACATCAACATCAACATCAACATCAACATCAACATCAACATCAACATCAACATCAACATCAACATCAACATCAACATCAACATCAACATCAACATCAACATCAACATCAACATCAACATCAACATCAACATCAACATCAACATCAACATCAACATCAACATCAACATCAACATCAACATCAACATCAACATCAACATCAACATCAACATCAACATCAACATCAACATCAACATCAACATCAACATCAACATCAACATCAACATCAACATCAACATACTTTAGGCTTTAGGCCCACCAAAGGCTCAAAAAGTAATGTAAATACCGACACCTGATCACTATCAGCCACCCTACTTACCTCCGAGAACGACGTATTCTACGTCAAAAATACAAAAGCAAAAGCAACAACACCAACACCAACATCAACATCGACATCAACATCAACATCAACATCAACATCATCATCAACATCAACATCAACATCAACATCAACATCAACATCAACATCAACATCAACATCAACATCAACATCAACATCAACATCAACATCAACATCAACATCAACATCAACATCAACATCAACATCAACATCAACATCAACATCAACATCAACATCAACATCAACATCAACATCAACATCAACATCAACATCAACATCAACATCAACATCAACATCAACATCAACATCAACATCAACATCAACATCAACATCAACATCAACATCAACATCAACATCAACATCAACATCAACATCAACATCAACATCAACATCAACATCAACATCAACATCAACATCAACATCAACATCAACACCAACATAAATATCAACATCAACATCAACATCAACATCAATATCAACATCAACATCAACATCAACATCAACATCAACATCAACATCAACATCAACATCAACATCAACATCAACATCAACATCAACATCAACATCAACATCAACATCAACATCAACATCAACATCAACATCAACATCAAAATCAAAATCAACATCAACATCAACATCAACATCAACATCAACATCAACATCAACATCAACATCAACATCAACATCAACATCAACATCAACATCAACATCAACATCAACATCAACATCAACATCAACATCAACATCAACATCAACATCAACATCAACATCAACATCAACATCAACATCAACATCAACATCAACATCAACATCAACATCAACATCAACATCAACATCAACATCAACATCAACATCAACATCAGCATCATCAACATCAACATCAACAGCAACAGCAACATCAACATCAACATCAACATCAACATCAACATCAACATCAACATCAACATCAACATCAACATCAACATCAACATCAACATCAACATCAACATCAACATCAACATCAACATCAACATCAACATCAAGATCAACATCAACATCAACATCAACATCAACATCAACATCAACATCAACATCAACATCAACATCAACAACAACAACAACATCAACATCAACATCAACATCAACACCAACATTAACGTCAACATCAACATCAACATCAACATCAACATCAACATCAACATCAACATCAACATCAACAACAACAACCACAAGAAATACCGTCACGTCAAAACCTACGGGTGTGTCCACGACACACTATTTTTAAAGAGGGGAGAAGTAAAATGTTTTTTCCTGCAAATGAACACTTTTAGTTTAAAACTGCCTGTCATTTTATTTCATAATTTCTGCCGAGTTTGTTTGGTTCACATAGAAGATGAACTTATAATAAAAACAAAAAATTTTGGATTTTTTATTTCACACACGAATTACGAGCTCCATCTTGTTTGAAACCGGTAAACTTGAAGATCGAGGCGCTTCGGCAAATACTCCATAAGTCCGCCATTTTGTAAAATTTTTACATAATAAAATTTGTGTAACATCTTCAATACCATCTCTAAATATACGCACAATACCACGATGATTGCTTCTTTCTTTCCTCACAAAAAAAAAATCACGAAAAGCACCTCAGTTTTAACTGTTTACATGTATATCTTCCCTTAATGAATTGTTGCTACTAAAAATATTAGGGAAACATAACGGTAGCTGTACTATTATTTATTGTAAATTTTTCAAGTAATAATTAATTACAATAAAGAAAACCAACCCAATAAGGAAAAACTGAACTTTTGGCTCTGAAGTGTCAGCAACATAATTTTGAAAAACCTCTTTAGTGCTTTTAAATCGTGCTGCTGGCACTTCGGTATTGGCACTTCGGCACCACCAGTGCATAGTGTCAAGATATTGTCAAGATATTCTTCGAACTTCAAAATGCTGCTTTCATCTACTTCAACAAAATCAGGCGAAGAAGTTTCCGAAATCACGCTTGGATTAACTCTTATTCTTGTCGAAATATTGTTTCAATAGATCCCAATGAGGGCACATTTTTTGCAAATATCCATCGCGGACTTTTTTTTGTTGCCCGCGGCTAAAAGGCCAGCGTCACTTTTGTTCTACCAACCCAGTGCGGATGCTAACGATGTTCTTATATGTCGCATCCCATTGGAACCCTTGAATGCTTCACAGAAGTGAAGATTTTGAAGCGATTTTTTTTTATAAAAACTTGCGCTGTAGGTTTCTGGAATCATTAAAGTATGTCTATGAGTTATTATTAAACACATTCTAAATTTTTTGCAGTTTGCACCTTAGTTTGCACAGCTTGCACCTCAGTCCAGCAATGCGTCCTTTTTGAAAAAAAACTTCTTCAATTCCAAATTCCACTGTTCAAATTGAACAAGTTGCTCTTCAATTCCAAATTATATAAAATGAAAAATTTCTTAAGGTTTTGTTTTTGTTTTCTATTCTATTTTATCAATACTTTTTCTCAATACTTTAACTTAACATAATGGTGTCCGTGAAAGGAACCGAATTTCTTAAAGTAGCATTTGTAGTCCGATGAACTGCATCCTGATACAAACTCAACACATGTCAACTAAAAAAAAGAAAAAAAAAAAAAGACTTCTTCAACCTGACAACCATTTCCCAAAGAGAAAATAAAATTATGTCGACTATTCAAATATTCACAACACGTCTTTGTGTTTTCGTAATACCACCACATCGAAATGATCTATCTATCCAGCCAGCAATCCAGCCATCCATCCATCCATCCATTCATACTCATGAGCTTCTCTGGCAACGTGTGTGTTGTTCTCGACATTTGTTCGTATTTCTACATTACTATAGCTTAAAACTTTTCCAATAACTTTCGCTATTTTTGACAGCTACGCTTCATCTTTTTCTGACAACAACTCATAAAACAAGACGAAAACAACGTTGTTCGTATTCTTCACTTCATGGTCGGTCATACGTTTCGGTTTGGTTATACAACAAAGTCTTGTTTACCATTTATTCCAATTTAATGTGAATGTGAGTGCTTGAGTGTTTGTGTGTGTATATGTGTGTAAGTGTGTGTATAAAATATATGTCATGTCCTTGTCAGCCACTAAAGTATCCTTTATTGGGCTTCTTCAAGCTGGTTTGGTGTTGCAAATGGTTACCGAGTATTGAGTTGGTTTGAGTCTACACAAAGTTGGAAAGCTTTTGTTGCTATACAAAAATAGTTTTAACAAGAAACCAAATAAGTTTTAAACCTAAATAACTTAAAAACAAAAATCGATAGGGATGGAAAAAGGAAAACTATGGAAACATATACACCAACAAAGATTCTACTAATAAGTTTCAATGAGGGATTTTAAACGTAGAATTCTCGATGTAATTCACATGTACATACTGCGCTTTGGATGCTGATATTTGAAGATTTTTTGATTGAAAATATATGTACCTTCAAGGCTAAAAAGTCAACATAACTGGAAATATGCTCGAAATAAGCACCCTTCAGCAACTAGTATCCGATTTACTTCTCAAGATAATTATGATTCTAAAGATATCTCAAGAAAAGCTGGCAATTTGCAAGTCGTAACACATTGAGAAAGGAATTTTTTAAAAAGGTAATATAAAATAATTACATCGAAAAATGCGAACTTAACGAAGCGAAGAAAAAGCAAATTTGGTTTCAGGCATTACACATTTTCTGATATTCAGATATTAGACACATCTTTCCTTTATTTCAAAAAGTAGAGTTTTGAAATTTACTTGGAATTTTTATAAAAATTACATAGTTAGAAAATTCCTGGTACGTTGAATTATTGTTTTAATGGTATACTTTGACTTTTTCTTAATAGTACCATCTAGTCAATTAAGCTCTTTCATGCCCGATTTAAAATAGGCGGAGCTATAAATTTTTCGAGGACAAATATGTGTTAGTCTTGACTCAGATATGAGCTGACAATAATTTCAAAGTCTTTGGTGTCCTGGTTCGTTTGTTTCAGGATGGTTATCTATCGGCGATATTGGGGAGTGGTTTGACAACCTAAATACTTTTTTATGTTTTTTTTTCTTTTTTTCATTACTCTCTTACCTTTATTTTTTTAGTTTGTGTATTCGGTTTTATGATAAAACAATAATTTTAATGTTTTTAGACACTTTTTGCGAAAACACTTTCGTCGCGAAATGATCTAGATCTTAATTTTGACAATTTCACTCTACGGAGAAAGGTTACTAAAAGAACAAGCGCACAGCTTACAATATAACAAATAGATGTTAGTTTGCACAACTCATAAGGCTACATAATGCAAAAAACCGCAGGTTAAAAATATGAAAATAGCGGGAGTTAGAAGCCTAAAAGTACTATGTTGCCTATAGGCATGAGAGAGTAAATGATATTCAAGACAAAAAAAAAAAAAAAAATAACTTAATCAAATATTTTGTAAAATAAAGGACGTATAGCCTCTAAAGTTTAAATTTTGAGTTTCAGATTGTTTTTATCTCTGATCTTCGACTCGAATGAAGTTAAAATACCCCCACGGCCGAACTAAAGTACATATATTCAAAGTCTTAAGCAGTCAATAAAATGTTTATTTGTAAAAAACATTTTCGTCATAGTGTTAACAGATAATAATCGCTTTTGTTTTTTGATAAAGGCACTTTGTATGGGAGGTAGGTGTAGTTTTCATCCGATTTGGTTAAATTTCATACTCAAAGTGTATATTACATATCAAAGCTCAAGTGCAAAATTTCAAAATTTTTTAATTTTTGTGGAATTCTAAGAGATTTTACCGTTTTGATAAAGTCACTTTGTATGGAAGTCACTTTTTCGTCCGATTTGGTTCATTTTCAAACTTGATCTCCCTTTTACGTTTTTTAAACGTGTAGGTATAAAAATTTCTTATTTTTGTATGAAAATGAATGCATATTATGCTTCAGCAGCTGCTTATGTTATTGTTGTGGTTGTTGCTTTTGTTTGTGCTGAAGTCGCGAAAGCAACATCGTGTCGTTTGTTGAAGCGAATCATTTTACAAATATTTTTCAGTAACTACTTGTTTTATTGTTGTTGTTGTTGTTGTTGTTGTTGTTGTTGTTGTTGTTGTTGTTGTACATGACAATTAAGTATATAAAATTGCCATGTTCTTATTTATATTTTTACGTAAACATACGTCATTCTCGTAGGTTAGTAGGGTAGTTGATTGCGATCAGCAAACGATGTTTGTCACACTTTAAGCCATTGATTTTCTTAACCGTTCACGGCCCAAAATGGCACAAATCTCTTTTAGTATTCAAACGTTGTGTTCGCTAGGAAAAAATTTTTTAATTTGCCCAAACTTTGTACCCTATGGTATTTTTTCATGCTTTTTCATAATCTAACCTCAGACTTAAAGCCAAAAAAACTGCAAAATGAAGCATGTCATTTTTTAGAAAAGCGTGAATTTGAACATGAAGCGATTAATATGGGATGCTCAAACTCTGTATCTGGTGGTATATTGTGTTCCTCTATAAGATAGAATCAATAGTTAGATGAGATCCAATATGGCGGCCAAAAGAAGTGAGAAGGCTATTTTATAAAAATTAACCAATTTGCACCAAATTCGGTATATATGGGTTTTTGGGTTAGCTGATTATGAATTTGAAGTCAGATTTGTTAAACTCAATATGGCGGATTCAATACAGCGGACAGAATTTTAAAAATTTAACCAATTTACCCCAAATTAAGTATATAGAGATTTTTGGTGTTGCTGAATACGAAAATGAAGTTGAATTGAATTTGTTCGAACATAGAGGCCACGCACTTTAACCAATTACACCACGGACGGATAGAAAATTTAGGAAGGCTTAAAGCCAAGGACCATGGCCTGGCCGGGAATCGAACCCGGGACCTCTGGGGTGGCAGTCAAGCACGCTACCAACTCGACTACAGAGGCCGCCAAATTCTTGGTAACAATTTTACTTCAAGAAAAATTTTTTTTTTAAATATTTTCATAGATGTGTGCTGAGTTTAGTGCAAAAATAACTGAATTTTTCGTTATAAGCATTGCAATATTTTTGTGATAGTTACTTCGTATGTACCGACTTTACACATAAAATTGTATTCTACCCAGAACTTCTAGAGTTTTGAAGATATGTGAAATATTCTTATCGTTATTATAAAATAACGCAAATTGTTTTTCTTCAATTATTCATTTCAAATATTCTTACAGTATATAACATAGAAAAATGCCCACCGTAGGGTATACACAACGAATAAAAAGATAAATATAAAATATTTGCCATAATGTTTTGATGTAGAAGTAGGTCTTACAGCGTGGTTTGTATGGGGTCGTTTCCGTAAATTTTTTCAAGCGCATATAGTGGTTTTGTCAACTCTTTTGGGTAATACATACAGCCTTTAATATTCAGATATATTCCAAGATTTTAGTTATATGGTGAATGAAACGAATATCTAACTTTGGATTTTGTTACTCTTTAATAATGTAACAAAATGGCAAAATTTAAGAAAAATCTCTAATTTTTGTGTGTAAATGGATGCATGAAATGCTTTAGTAGCTACATATGTTGCAAATGTAACATCGTGTCGTTTGTTGGAGTGAATCGTTTTACGAATATTTCTCATTAACTGCTTGTGTTGTTGTATTATTAATATGTGTGTAAAATTTATATGTATAATACATATAACAAAAAACATCGCTTTCCTTTTTGACGTAGAATTACGTCATTCTCGGTGGTAAATAGGGTGGTTGATTGCGATCAGCAATCAGATGTGTATGTGATTTGAACCTTTGGTGAGATTAAAGTACTGATGATAGAATATTGATTTAGAGCCGCCGCACATAACAGACTTTTAGTCGGCCGATAGTTTGATGCTTGACTGGGCGCAACTGACAAGCCAACTATTTAGTTGGTGGTAGGTGCGCACACTGTGCCCGGATAGTTTGCCAATTGCGGGGGAGTTTAAAAATTATTTGGATGTTTTGAGTTTTATAAAATTTTTCGTTACTGACATATTTTTTATTGATTTTGGTGCTGGTATGAATATTAAACATTTTTTTTTATTAGATTATTATGTAATAAGTAGCATTAAACATTTTGCTGGCAATTACGCTATCTTTCATAACAATAATTAAAACTTGTTTATCCCTATTTGCAATCTGCAAAAGGCATCACTTTTCAACGAAAAAATAAACCTCTCTGAAGACAATGGCACCTCTATTAAGACAATGGCAAACCTCAGAGAGTACGGAAACGTCGTACGTGAACTTCAAGAACATTTATATTTATTTCTATTTACAGTGGCTCAAAGTAATAATGGAATAAACTAAAAACTTTCATTCAAATCCAAAGTTAATTTATTTTGATGGTCCAACTGGTAAGTATTTGTATGTTTGCAATAGATGTGGATGTGGTTGACATAAAATAATTAAAATAATTATAAATGAACAGTTCATTGATTAAAAAAAAATAAAAAACAAAATTAATAACAAAACCAAACTTCAAAGTAATAATGGAACACGATTCTTATAAATATAAGGGTAAACATTAAGTTGATAAGCCTTTCTGTTTAATAACAGCTTTCAAACGATTTGGCATTGATTGTACCAGTTTTTGGCAGTAGGACGACTCCATATTCTTCCACTTTTCAATGAGGGCTGTTTAGCTGATCACGTGTAGATTTTGAGTGATTTTTCAACTTTTCCTCCGGGTAGCTCCATGCGTGCTCAATGGGATTGAGGTATGGAGATTGGGGTGGCGTTTCCAACGCATGTGGTCAATTATAAAGAAGCCAAACTTCTCACATTATAGGCTTTGTGTTTTGGATCGTTGTCCTGACAAAATGAAAATGAACTCTCTATGCACAATTTCTCACACTTTCCTTCAAATTATTCTTCAGAATATTCAGATATACGTATTGACCCATTATACCATCGATGATATGAAGCTTTCCACGACCTACAGCTGACACGACACCCCATACCATCACTGAACCCATACCGTGCTTTATTGTGGGGCGAAGGTGGTTTTTCTCAAGATCTGCATTCACCTTTCACCACATGTAGGATGGACTATCTGACCGGAAAACATTAAATTTGCTTTCATCCGTGAAGAGAACTTGCTCCCAATAAGAAAAATCCTTCTCACAGTATGTTTTGGCAAATATGATGTATTTTTTTTTTTTTATTCTCCTCGCTTATAAACGGCTTCCTCCTAGCAGTCCTGGCAGACTGGTGCTTTCGCAGACTGATCCGCACAGTTTCTGTATGAGCCTTTTTTCCAAATATTTCTCAGCCTCAGCAGCTAATTTTGGAGCGCTCAAGTTCGATTTTCGCTTAATTTTTGAAGGAGCCACTTTTCATCAGCGTCATTAAATATTTTCCTCCTACTTGGTTTAGGCTTATTTTTTTATTATGTTAAATACAGTAGTTGGAGCCCGATCAACAGTTTTGGCTATCTCTCGAACTGTTTTGCCATTTTCGTATAGTCGATTTTCTCAGTTCAACTGATGTTATTTTGCCACGCGGTGCCATTATGCAATTTTTACAAAAAAATTTATTTAAAACAGTTATATTTGAAATAAAAAATTACCATCGCGAGACTATTTACCACAATTTTAAGCAGCAGTTAACTTTCTGCAGTTTTTGAAACAAATTGAGGACGGAATCATAGGGTGTTCCATAATTACTTTGAGGTTCGTTTTTGTTATTAATTTAGATTATTAATTTTTTTATTTCAATGATCTGTTAATTCATAATTAATATTACTATTTTATGTTCACCACATCAAACTCTTTTGAAAATATACAAATACTCATCATTTGTACCATAAAAATAATTTTAAATTTGGATTTGAATGAAATTTTTATGTTTGTTCCATGATAACTTTGAGCCACTGTATTTAAAATATCTTTCGAACAGGGATGGAAAAAAACCTTAACGATCGGTTCGTTTTAGATCTGTTCTGCATTTTTTAGCAAGCGCTACCTTTATTCCACCTCATTCGTATATCGCTTTTCGACTCAATCACAAGCGCTACTCTTAACACGCAGAAGAGAGAGAGTGGAACAGAATGGAAAAGTTGTGTTGAAAAAGCACAAAACATTATTTGCTCTGTTGTGGTTTTTGCTCGCCATCGTAAACAAGAACCAAAACCGTACCAAATGTTTCGTTCGTTTCTGCGTTTTTTTGTGCAATCATTTTGCAAGTATCCAAATAATTCAATGAGCTTGTGTGGGAAACGCTAATCGTATTAGGACTTTTTAGGATTCTGTGGACTACTTGGACCAAAATTGATGATTTTTTATTTTAAAATTGAAGATGGTGGATAGGGTTGCCACCTAATTTTTGTATTTTTACGAATTCGGTGCTGGGGCGAACACTAGGTAAAAATGGGTCGCTGAACCCGAATCCGTTGTCAGAATTTCAAAATTGTGTAATTTTTAACCCTATAGGGTTGCCACCTAAAAATATGCTTTTTTAAAAGTTTTAAACACGATCCTACAGTTTTAGGGGGTCGCTGATTTCGAATCTGATGTCAGAATTTTAAAATTCCAGATGGCTGATAGGGTTGCCACCTATTTTTTTTTATTTTTACGAATTCGATGCTGGCGCGAACACTAGGTAAAAATGGGTCGCTGAACCCGAATCCGTTGTCACAATTTAAAAACTATGAAATTTTCAACATCAGCCTATCAGCCATCTTGAATTTTAAAATTCTGACATCAGATTCGAAATCAGCAACCCCCTAAAACTGTAGGATCGTGTTTAAAACTTTTAAAAAAGCATATTTTTAGGTGGCTACCCTATAGGGTTAAAAATTACACAATTTTGAAATTCTGACAACGGATTCGGATTCAGCTACCCATTTTTACCTAGTGTTCGCCACAGCACCAAATTCGTAAAAATAAAAAAAAATAGGTGGCAGCCCTAGCAGCCATCTTAAATTTTAAAATTCTGACATCGGATTCGAAATCAGCTACCCACAAATTTTCTTTGGAAGACGCTGGCGCCAATAACAGTAGCAATAACAAAATCAATAACATTTTTAAACGAACAACTGCAGAACCGAACTGGAATTTGGTACGGTTTCAGTTAGCGATGGCGAGTAAAAACCTCAACACAGCGAATTTTGGTTTATGCTCGAAAAACAATCCGCTACCATTCTGTTCCGATCTCTCATTTCTGCACTATGGTGCTAGTGCTTTTGTTTGAACCGAAGAGGAACAAACGGAATGCAGAGAGAAAAAGTTTTTGATCGCTTTTGTAGCGCTACGTATAAGGTACGGTTTTTTTCCATTCTCTGCTTTCGAAAGACACAAAAATATCGGTGTTCCTTTTGTTAATTTTTTTGTGTTGATTTTTTATAAATTAAAAAAGCCGATCGGGATACTATAACTATTTAAATTCATTTCAATTGAAAAATTTGTTGTGTAAGGTGAGATTCTAACTCGAGATCTACCGGTTCATAAAATTTGCACAGATCGATGGAAGAACGTTATCGTGTTCGGCCTCACCTTTCATAGTTGAAACGCCAAATGACTATCAAATTGAATTCAATTAACATTTTCAAAATGCTAAGCATATTTTTCGTATTAGCTCTATAATCTTCATAAAAAATAATAGCATAGACTTTGCACAATTTTGCTAAAAATGCAATTCAAATAGCAGTCTGAGGATTTATTGCTTATCTTTTTTTTTATAAATCATTTTAAATCTTTAAATTTCTCTCTAGAATAGAAGCAAAAACTAATATGTATTTCATATAATGTCTTAAGACCACAGTTATGTTCATGTCGATAGATGGAAAGTGTCTCGGCCTAAGTCTACTCTAAAAGCTTTTCAAGTCAAACTAAGGCTCAAGGCAATACAATTAATCGTCTTGCCCCTTCTATTTGGTATCAAACGGTGTCAGTGTCTTTGCCCAACAATGAACTCACTGCCTTATCAACCGTTGTATGTGGTGCATTAATCAATTTCCGGCCTTCTATATAAATACATTGTGCATAATTGAAAATACGGAATTTTGGAACACTACGTAAGCAATCAATCGTTGAATACCAAAACGACCACAACTCCAAACACAACAACCCGGTCGTGAAAAGATGTTAAGAAGTTGAACTGCTGGACGTCTTGGAGCGGGCGTCTCAAATAAATGATACGTAATGATACGTTAAAAAGTGGTGGGTGTGTCAATTAATTCCATAGCATCACGAGACTGCCAACATTGTCTGCTCCATACATCACATGAATTTTTTTGCGGGTTACACAGCTGACAGCTGATAAATTGTTTTTAATTAATTGTGCTCAAATGTCCTACACATGGCAGGATTTAGCCGTTTTCTCTCAACTGGCTCGACTGCCTGTTATTTCAATTAATAGGCGATGCAAAGAGTTGAGTGAACAAAAAGAAAATATTTCAACACAATCTATAATTTATAAAATTTTCACTACACAAGCTGCTGCTACTGCTACTGCTGCTTAATAGCAAAACCAATTAAAATGTTGAATGCTGCTAAATTGCTGGCAAAGCCAAGCTTAGTTGTATTAAAAAAAAAAAATGGCAAAATATTTGAAACTATAAAATTGAAACTCTTACGCCTACTCAAAAACGAAAATAAAAAAAAGATAATAAAACTGTTGCATTTTTTACAGATGACTGAAAATTGAAACAAGCTTCAAAAACAAAAACAAAAAAAAAAAGAAAAAAGTTCAGTTTCCATAACTCGATTTTCGCTAAAAACACAAGTTTTTAACTCGATTTCATTTATTGACTGACTAAAAGCATTTCATTGTTCGGCAACCGGTTCGTGTCGTGCCAGTGTTGCTAGTGCCTGCAAGTGGCTGAGTATGTGTGTGTGTGTGTCATGGCACCCTTATGAGCCAACATTTGTCACACGCAGCATTTGCCGGAAATGCCCAGAGTAAAATGCAGCGTATGAAAAAATAGTACAAAATGGCGTTGCATGAAGAAAAAACTTCAACATGGCAACGCTTTTTGATTTTTAGTTTTTTTCTTTTGTTTTTTTTTTTGTTTTATTGTCCTACATAGCTTAAGTTAGTCACGATCATTTAAGCCGTAGTTGATTTCAACGTTGCTGCTATTGTTCACAGAGGCTGTTCGAACAAAAGTGCACCGACACTCAATAAAAGTTTTTTTTTTCGTTTTTGTTTTTTTCTGCAAAATAAAGTTTTCGTCAAACTTTTGCGTTGTAATTCAATTTGCCTTCAATGCTTCGAGTGTTCAGTGCCTCAGTTTCGAAATTTTTTTAATTTTTATACTGTTAATTTTCCTTTTAGATGGGAGAAGTTTCAGTGTTAAAGAATTAAGCTGGTTATAAAAAGTGACAAGCAAAATATCGATATCAGTAGTTTAATATTTTTTGCGCATTCAATATTTTCTTAACCCTTAAATTCTGTTGTTGGTCTGTGAGACCACATCCAAATATTTAAAGTCTATTTTTTTGTCTATTTATCGATTGGAAAATTCAACAAAATAAGTTCATCCAAAATAAGTTCATATGGTTGAAAAAATAATTATACTAAGTTTTATTGAACAACAAAATACTCGTGGTCCAACAAACCAACAACAGTATTGACATTCATTAAAATTTAATGCCTATCAAAAACTATCGTTTTTGGAAAATGAGTTCAAAAAGAGGAAACAAACTATTTTTATGAACTTCGAATTTTATTTTATAAAATCTTTCGTGGCTTGAAAAGACAATTATATAAAAATGTCAGGGAGGAGCATTGAATTGGTAGATTGAACTTGTGTCTCTGGTGATCGAAGTATTTCTTGCTTATTGTTGCAGTTATGTTTCTAAAATATCACTTTTCTCAAAAACTTTTCTTGTACTTCAAAAGGATGTTATGACCTTAAAAATGTTTGTTCCTTTTTTGTCTGGTTACTCGTATGTTGAGCAGCCGAAACCATTCTTTGGACATGCCACCTACTTTATGTGGCCTCCTAAGGTTAAGAGATAGTCCTTTTCATGGATAATTTTCATAATAACGATTTTTGTCAAAATGACAGATGATTTAAAACTTTGTAGTGAATTTTAGTATTTAGTATTTATTAAGTATTTCGTTTCCTAATACAAAAGATATAATAATCTTAATATAGTATTAGCAATATTTTGGATTAAAATCAGTATAGATAACATAATATTAATTAATTAATTCACAAAAATTAACTTAAAACTATTATAAAAGTATAAAAAAAAGAAAAAAAAATAACAGTGAAAAATAACGAAATAGCACAATTTATTGAATCATTATAATAATTAAAGTGGTTATAGTCATGTCATGTCATGTCATGTCCGGCCAGCCGAACAAGTTTTGATGATTAAACAATTTTTATGAACCGATAAGTGAACATAACATACAACAGACTTTAAAAAAAAAAAAAAAAAAAAAAAAAATATTGAAACTATTACAACAAAGAAAAATAATTATAAAGTTTAGCTTTGAATTGCACAGGGTTAGTGAAAGATTTAATATTAGTAGGTAGAGAGTTCCACAGACGAATAGAAAATATATAGAATTGTCGTTCTGAAATAAGATGAGTATGCCTTAATTGTATAATTTGAGTAGATCGATTAGATCTGAGAAAGTGTAGTCGGTCATGTAAATATTTGGGTTCTTTGTAAACAATTATTTTTTGTAACAACACAATAGTTTTGAATTTTAACAAATTGTCGAAAGTCATATTGAAAATTTGTCTAAAAAACGTGGAAATGTGATCTGATCGCCTCAGTCCGAAAATGTAACGTGATATGTTATTATAAATAACGTTGAGTTTATGTCTGCTGAACGAGTCACAATTAGCGAATAATTCACAACCATAAAGTAGAGTTGGAATTAAATATGTTTTTGCTAAAAGGACCCTTATTCTGTGAGGAGTGAAATATTGTGTGGCCCAAAGTGTACGGAGCATGCCGTAAATTTTACCAACGGTGCAGTTTATATGATCTTTCCAGGACAGGTGTCTATTGAAAACAATACCGAGATTTTTTGCAGTATCCACAAAAACAATGTTCGATCCATTTAGAGTCAATGGAGGTATAAGAGATTGGTCAATTTTCTTTTTATAAATGACAATGCATTTAGATTTTTTTGGATTTAAACACAATCCGTTTTTAAGCGCCCAGTCGTTTATTTTACAGAGGTCTTCATTGACGTTTTTGACACAGTTGTTCATAGAGTCCAAGCTGCAACTTGCATATAGTTGAACGTCGTCAGCGTACATGTGTAATTTACAAAAGTTCAACACTCTGGACAGGTCGTTAACATAAATAGAAAACAATAAGGGCCCTAACAGAGAACCTTGCGGTACACCTCTTGTAACTGCGATAAACTTCGACGTAATATTGTTCACAAATACCGCTTGAGACCGATCTAGTAAATATGATGACACTAAATTAGACGCAGACAATGAACATTTATACATATTCACTAACTTAGAAGACAAGACATCGTGGTCAACTGTGTCGAAAGCTTTCGAATGGTCAAGAAGGGTCAAAAAAGTAACTTTGCTGGCATCACAATTCACTCTAATGTCTTCGGTTACATCAATCAATGCTGTTATACAACTTCGCTTCGGCCTGTAGCCGGATTGTCGGTCGGTTAAGAGACCGTTATCGCAAAAATGCTTGCTTAATTGCTTGCACATCAACTCTTCGAAGACTTTAGAAATGAACGGTAGAATTGCAATTGGCCTATATTCGTTAACAGTTTTCACGATTGGAATTATTTTAGCTTTTTTCCAGCTAGATGGGTAGACTGATTTTGTTAATATAGAATTAAAAAGAAAAGTAAATATTGGTAAAAGTCTTGGTAGCAAAGCTTTTATAAAAACTGGATGAATTTCATCGAAGCCAACAGCATTTGATTTAATGGACAAAAAACTACTAAATACATCGAATTGGTCAACACAACTAAAACTAAATCTAATATCACAGTTATTATCACAGATGGAATTTTCATAAACATTGGTTTGTATCACAGGCATAGGAATATTAACGAAACTGCTGTTAAGCTCGTCAACATTTATTGCACTTGATGAATTAGTTTTCTTACTGACACCAATGTCGCGAATCAAACTCCAAGTCTGAGTTTGATAAAAATTGAGTTTTAGCTGCTTTAATAGCCCAAGTGACTTTGTTCCTTTTTTGTTTAAATTGGTTATGGAGTTCTGAAGTTTTAAACCGCTTCCAGCAATTGTAAGCAGAGTCGCGTTCTTCAATTAGTATTTTTATAGTACCGTTAAACCAAGGGCGATCACTTGGCTTAACTTTCTTTGTTTTCAATGGCACAAATTTATTGTACAGTTAACTTAAGCATCTGTTCATTATCGCAACTTGCTCGTCGACGGAGGAGGTATAATATATTACATTCCAATCAATTAAATTAACTTCAGATTCTAGTTGTCTATAATTAATATTTTTAAAGTCTCTAAAGCTAAAAGTAGTCGTTTTATTGCACAATTGAAAGTCATATGTTAGGAAAATTAAGTCGTGTTTTGAAAATATTGCACAAGAAATTTGGTCATAAATTAAAAGTTTTGATATGTCATTTAATAAAAAAAGGTCAAGTAGGGTATTAGAAGTTCTAGAAAAATGTGTAGGTTCAGTCATGTTTGCAGAGTATAAGCCTAGGGAAATCATCTCATTAATAAAATTATCTTCAGACAAAAGGTTACTGTTGAAGTCACCAGCTATTAAAATATTCGTATAAGACAAGGACAAACATTGAACAGATTCTAAAAATGATGACATGTCGATATTACGATTGCGCCTATAAACGGAGCCAACAAGTAATTTTTCAGTGCCAGACATAATATCAACGAACAAATATTCAATAGAACTACCTATTTGAGATTTACAATTTAATTTACACGTAATTTCACTTTTTACATATATAGCAGCACCCCCGGCATGACTCAGGCGATCAGTTCGGAATATTTTATAACCGTTAACTTTAAATAATTCATCAGGCATATCAGGAACGAACCACGTTTCCGAGACACATATAACATGAACATCAGAGTTTTCAAAAATATATCTAAGTTCATCAATTTTTTTTACAAGACTTTGTGCGTTAATGTGACAGACGTTTAAACCAGTTTTTTGTTTACATAACACGCGAATTAAAGCATATGTGTTGTCAGTAATTCAAACCCCGTTACTGTTTTAGCCAAAAAAAAAAAAACAAAAAATCAAAAATATCCACAATAAAAGGTTATCCATTTTAAATTAAGAAAGTAAATTTATAAAAAAAAAACACATTAAAAATGCAAATTTGGATGCAATTCTTATTTCGTTATAATGCTTGCGTCTGCATTTAAATGTCTTCCATGGGAGTTTTCACAGAACCCGACACTTTTGAGGTAATTTTCAATGATTTTTGTGCAGAATTTGGGCACTATTTAGCTCGGTCATGACTATTATTTATTCACATAAATACGATATTTTGCATAGCTCCACAAAAACAAGTCCAAAGACGTCAAATCACACGATCTCAGAGGCCAATTGACATCTCCAAATCTTGAAATGTACTTCATCCTGGAAATTTTTGTTGCAAGAAAACCCTAATTGTTGCTGTTATGTGGCTTTTGGCCCCATCTTGTTAAAATCAAATATCGTCCTGAACCATCTTATATATATTATGCAAACTCGAATTTTGTCCGGTGTAAGGCTTTTTAAGTACAAGTCCAATCTTAATAAATTTAGTATTTCTTGGTAGGCTTAGACCTGTAGATGTGCAAACTGGACTTTTTATGTCTTAAAAATTTATATTTTTTAATTTATAGCTTATTAAAGTTTGCATATAATTGCATATAACTGTTGTTGTTATGTTACTTTTTCTTTTCTTAACAGAGCATGAGAACAACGTTATCAAACTCAGAGCAAAACTATTCGCTGCTCACATTTCGCTCTCTTCTGTCTCTTCGAAATAGAGCGTCTATTAACAAAAAAATGAAAGTCAGAAAATTATAAAGCTTTCGCAAGCCGCCCGCGCTAAACGCTCGCAACCAAGATACAAGGTGGCGCAAAAGTAATCCTCCTATCAGAAAATGCTATAAATTTTGCGATTGGCCCCTAATGTCAGTTCTGTTTTGACATTTGTGTAGTAAACACATGCGAAATACACGTTAATAAACAATGTTACACTGCTCCAGAACGCGGAATATCACCACCACCAAGAGGAAGATGATTTTTCATCAAAAATAATCATGAGTGATGAGGCCCATTTCCATCTTAGCGGGTACGTAAATAAGCAAAATTTACGCTTCTGGGGCACTGAAAATCCGCGTGTAACCCACAAAGAGCCATTACACCCCCTCAAAGTCACTGTATGGTGTACTGTTTTCGCTGGAGGAGTCATCGGACCTTTTTTCTTCGAAGACGTCGAGGGCCAAACGGTTACTGTGAATGCTGAGCGCTACAGAGCAATGATCAACGAGTTCTTTTTGCCGCAACTTGATGAATTGGGATTGGAAAACATGTGGTTCCAACAGGACAGTGCAACGGCACACACTGCACGTGCCACAACCGATATGCTGAAGGATGCATTTCCCGGGCGCCTAATCTCCCGATTTGGCGATTTGCACTGGCCAGCAAGATCGCCTGATTTGACCGCTCCAGACTTCTTTTTGTGGGGCTTTTTGAAGTCGCGGGTTTATGTCAACAAGCCTCAGACTCTTGCAGCTCTTAAAGACAACATCCGTCAAGAATGTGAGGACCTATCGCCGGAAGTTTTGGCCGAAGTGATGGAAAATGTCATAAAAATGGCTCAAATGACAATCAACTGTGGCGGCGGCCATTTACATGACATCATATTCTCGACTTGATGTAAAAAAAATTAAAAGACCAAATAAAAATAATCCACAAGAAGAATCACAGTTTTTCATTTTTTTTTTAAATTACAGCCAAAAAACTTCGGAAGGTTATTTTTGCGCCACCTTGTACATACAAGTTTTCTTATTGCAATTTTCCGCTCACATTTCACTTTATTCTGCCTCTTCTTCATAGGGCGCTTGCAAACAACGACAAAACTCTTAGAATATACGCTGAACACAATGAACGGCGTCAGCGGTCAGCGCCAATTATTATTATTTTTATAGTTGATGGGTGCAGCAACGCGCACCGGTGGTCGCTAGTAACTTTAATTTCATGCCAAAAAAAAAAAAAAGCGGTTAACAAACGCCAATAGCGCTCAAAATTGCCTGTAAGGGTTGCTCCTTGATCGTTGTCAAAAAAATACGAACCAATGACAACACCAGACCATAAGCAAACCAGATATTTACTTCTTGTGTATACTTATAATGACTTCTCCACAATCGCTGGGGATTTTCAGAGCCTCATATACGGTAATTTTTTTTATTCACGTATCCACCTAGCGCGGAATGTTCCTCATCACTGAAGGAAATTTGGTTCGAAAAATCAGAATTTTTTTTTTTGTCGAAATTGTAAAAGTTTTTACGCATTGTTCGGTGGTAAACCGTTCCTTATTGTAAAATGTCAAACCTTTATTTACAGAAAAACGAGTTTGAACGACATTTGATTTTGCTTTTCAAAATTATGATAAACGCAGTGGACTTCTTATTCTTCAGGTCATTCCGGTCAAACTGACATAAAATTTTGGACATTATTTAGACTATTTA
Organism: Pherbina coryleti; assembly: GCA_943735915.1. Classification (NCBI taxonomy): domain Eukaryota; kingdom Metazoa; phylum Arthropoda; class Insecta; order Diptera; family Sciomyzidae; genus Pherbina; species Pherbina coryleti. Next base: position 34,114,382 of record OX030951.1, read on the forward strand.
CACTCATAATGTTTTGGTGTACGTGCGCTTATTGTGCTGTTTGAAGTGCTTTTAAAAATGTATTCTAGCGAAAAAATGGAATTAAGCAAGAACATTTTCGTGTGATTATATTTTACAACTTTCCAAGTAAATTATTCGAAAAAGAGTAAATCATCAAAAACTTCTGTATATCGGTCGTACACAGGAGTCAAGTTGGACCGTACCATTCGCTAACTGACGAATTTCGTGAAGGGCGTCTAAAATATGTTGTTGTGTCACTTGTCATGTGACATACCAAGAGATTGAGGCATTCCTGGGCATTACTTCCACCAACTAACACACCATTTCACGTGAACACATGAAAAACATTTGATCCACCAGCAAACACACCAATTATCGTAAGCACATAAGTAGTTGTGAAAAAAATTTGTTCACGTTGGATTCCACATAACTTCTTTTTTACGTTTTCTGTCACCTGTTTCTTTTAAAAAAAAAAATGGTTATGTGGCCACGATACCACTTGAGACACGTAGAACGGTCAATTCGTAATGGTTCACAATCATATGTTTGTCAAAAGTATTCCGTGAATGCCATCAAGGCGATGCGAACTCCCACACATAGTTCCAACAAAGGCGTTGTTGAGAACTCAGAACATGGAATTAATGGGTGTTCCGCAGTACAGTCTTGATTTAGCACCCAATGACTTCTTTTTGTTCCCGCGCATCAAGGACAAACTGAGTAGACAGCTACTTTCAATGCCCGAAGAAGCCGTTGAGAACGCATTCCAAACGATTGGAACCTCAGTGTGCTCTGCCCAATCCACAAGAAAGGCGATCCCACAATTTGCGCCAACTACCGTGGGATAAGCCTTCTGAATATCGCATATAAGGTCCTGTCGAGCGTACAATGTGAAAGACTGAAGCCCATCGTAAACCAGCTGATTGGACCTTATCAGTGTGGCTTCAGACCTGGCAAATCCACCATAGACCAGATATTTACGCTACGACAAATCTTGGAGAAGACCCTAGAAAAACAAATCGACACACACCATCTTTTTGTCGATTACAAAGCCGCCTTCGACAGTCCAATAAGGAATCATCTATATTCCACCATGTCTGAATTTGGTATTCCTGCAAAGCTCATCCGCCTTTGCAGAATAACACTGAGCAGCACCAGCAGCACAGTTAAAATCGGGAAGGACCTCACTCCTCCATTCGAAACCAAACGAGGTTTCAGACAAGGTGATTCCTTATCGTGCGACTTTTTCAACCTAATGATGGAGAAGATCATCCGAGCTGCTGATTTGAGACGCAGTTTCACGATATTCTAAAAAAGTATTATGCTGCTGGCGTATGCTGATGATATCGATATCATTGGCCATAATACGCGCGAAGTCAGCGCAGCATTTTCCAGGTTAGCGAAAGAGACGAGTCGAATGGGTCTTGTAGTGAACGCAGATAAGACGAAATACCTAGTGTCAACAAATAAACAGTCCCAGCGTCTTGGAAACCACGTCACTGTTGACAACATCTCCTTCGAGGTTGTTAAGGACTTCGTCTACCTGGGATCCAGCGTAAACTCTTTCAACGATGTCAGTATTGAGATAAAGCGAAGGATAACTCTTGCCAACAGGTGTTACTTTGGGCTGAGTAGGCAATTGAGAAGCAGAGCCCTTTCTCGACGGACAAAACTCACGCTCTATAAGTCACTAATCATGCCCGTCCTATTATATGCAGCACAAACCTGGACGTTGAGCAGTTCTGATGAAAAGTCTTTGGGAGCCTTCGAGAGAAAGATCCTTCGTAAGATCTTCGGTCCAATCTGCGTCAATGGCGAGTACCGAATTCGATGGAACCACGAACTGTATGAGCTGTACGCTGACATCGATATAGTAAAGCGTATTAAAATCGAGCGGCTCCGCTGGCTAGGTCATGTTGAGCGAATGGAAAACGACGCTCCAGCGAAAAAAAAAATATTCGATTCGGTGCCCGGTGGTGGTCAACGCAGAAGAGGACGCCCACATCTTCGTTGGAAGGATCAGGTGTTGGATAACCTGACTACACTTGGTGTTTCCAACTGGCGCCAGCAAGCGCAAAACAGAAATTGCTGACGCAATTTTTTATACGAGGCCAAAACCGACCTTCGGTTGTAAGCGCCAGATAAGTAAGTAAGTAAGAAGAAGCCGTTGATGCGTTCAAAAACTATGTTTTGGAGGTGTCTTTAGCGGAATGTGATAAATATTATGACAAATGGCTGGAACACATGCAAAAATGTTTTTATTAATCATAAAGGAGAATACTTCGAAAATCAATAAAACTATTTTCAATAAAAAAAGAACAGGTTTCTATATTTATTCCCGAAATATCCCTACGGAGAAAATAACCGGTTCTGAACCTATCACGTGATAGGTCCCCAAGGGAGAGGGATCAGTTCCAATTCTGACACCAAAATATGAAACCGACCGATCACTTTTACACGACGTTGTCATTGGCAGGGGTCAATTGCTACCTGCTGCGTCACCTTGGACCTGTTCCGTGTTCGGCCTCGAAGAACACATTTGTGACCTATCCTATCTATCGAGTAGTTCGTGGATCAATTTCGTTTGTTCGCTAAGCAATCATTGGATATTGCCCTTACTTTACTAAATAATTATTCTATGACAGAAGCAAATTTTTGTTTCTTTCCAACTTTGAATTTCCACACGATACAAATACAGTTTTGAATTAAAATAGATTCTGTGTACACTTGCATCATATAGGGTGTTTTTTTAGAGGTATAGAACTTCGAATTGAAATAAAACACAAGAAAATCGTTTTAATGTCCATCAATTTGGCTTTATTGGAAGGATAATTTTATGCCATTAATGTTTAAATATGATTTCGGGCATGTGGCCGCCGCGGCTGGCTCGAATAAAGCCAATTCTACAGGTCCAATTTTCAACCACTTTTTCGAGCATATGGGGCCGTATGTCGGCAATAACGCCACGAATGTTGGCCTCCAAGTCCCCTAACGTTTCTGGTTTGTTGGCGTAGACGAGCGACTTCACATATCCCCAAAGAAAATAATCCAATGGTGTCAAATCACACGATCTTGGTGGCCAATTGAAAGGTCCATTCCGCGAAATTATGCGCTCATCGAATGTTTCCTTCTCTAATAAATCGATTGTGACGTGCGCTGTGTGGCATGTAGCGCCGTCTTGTTGGAACCACAACTCATCCACATTCATGCCATCCAATTCGGGAACAAAATAGTCGGTTATCATGGCTCTATACCGGTCTCCATTAACGGTAACTGACTCTCCAGCATTATTTCGGAAGAAGTATGGCCCAATGACTCCACCAGCCCATAGAGCACACCAAACAGTCAGTTTTTGTGGATGTAATGGCGTCTCAAGGATCTCATGTGGATTCTCTTCACTCCAAATGCGGCAATTTTGCTTGTTGACGTAGCCATTCAACCAAAAATGAGCCTCATCACTGAACAAAATTTTGCGATGTAAACTTCGCGAACTGAACCATTATTTTCGAAATAAATTTGCACGATTTGCAAGCGTTGTTCTTTTGTCAACCTGTTCATGATGAAATGGCAAACCAAACTGAACATAAATGACATTAGAGTTGCCAGATTTGACCACAAAATGCCAGTTTTATCTCTATTCGAAAAACAAACCCCTAAAAAATACACCCAGTATTAAATTGGTCTCGTGCTGAGTAAAATAAAATCTGTCCCGTATCAGGCACAAAGAACCTCGTCCGTGACTAGTTATATAAGACCTGTACTGTGATAGGTTACATTTCTGCTGTCACGGAATCAGTCATTTAAGAGCAATTGACTTTGCCTTCTCCGTAGGGATATGTAGCAACTTTCATACAAACGTTTACCCAATACAGACTCACCCTAGATCGGCTCGTAAGATTTTGATGAAATGTGTGTTTGTTTTTGTGAATTAGATCAAATGTGTACCTGGGAGACCAAAGGAGTTGATAGAAGAAAACTTACCTGGATATGACATGGGTATTTATATACCCGACAGGCATTGGTGTGAAGATTTTACTTTCACTTGAATATATTGCTAAAAAACACCGCGTGCTATTGTATTGGCATTTTATATTCATATATTAATACATGGGTGTCCGCAGGGGCTAAAAGGAGTGCACTTATAAAAAGAAATTTTTTAAAATAATTTATACCAAAATTTGAAAAATACGTACACAACAATTTTAACTACTTTTTACACCCAAAATACTGAGTGAGTTTGGTTAAGAGTTTGGAAAAAGCACTTTTGAGAGAAACTTATTCGAAAATGTTTAAAAATGAAGAAAATTGTGATATGCATGTATCCAGCGGGTAATCACATTGTTACATTTTCGCCATATAAAAGAACATTTTTAAATTTTGAGAATATGTACAAATTTTAAATGGATATTCCGGAGCAGTAATGTGTTTATTTCATCTTAAAGTGGAATCAATTCTATCACATTAAATTGAATTTGTATTTACCATACAAATTAACTAGACATAAATAAATTCGTCAACTGTCAATCCTCATTACATTGCAGCACTTCAGGTTATTGACAAAACTTAACTACAGTGCCGACAGAAACGATTACGGCTGTCAGCTAAAATTTCAATTTTCTATTGAACCCATTTCTGCTCAGCTCAGCAAGCTGTGGGAATCCTGCATTCAGATATTTGAGCCAAACACCGCTCTCAAGTAAGGATATCTCCCTCGTATTTGAGGTCGTCTTGTTTGTTTAGCTCAATAGAACTTGAGGGCACAATTAAGCCAAAAATAATTGCAGCCGGTTCGCTGGGATGTTAACAGCTATCTGAAGGTATTACGGACAGCATATTTGGACAGACTGGGACGTGTCTGCTGCGTATCGACGGAATCGTTGTTGTTTGGTGTTCCGCATTAAAATTGAGAGACAATGAAATTGCATTAAATTACCGGCGAAACCAATGCGCCAAGTCCAACCCTACCCTTTGTCAATTCCCATAACCAGCTTCCTACGTCGCATCATCATCATCGTTCCTTAAAACCTTAAGTCTGTTAATGTTGCTTCGGGTTTGCTTTAGTCTGGCGATCGTGATGCTTGATTGCAAACCTGTTCTTATGTTTTCAGCAAACTTGTAGCTAGCATAAGTTTGGCTACAAGCAGCGCTGTCCAGTCGGCTGTCTGGCTGCCTGTCAGGGATCCAAAATGTTTATTTATTGACGGCATAAATCAATGCAATTTAAAGGCGAACATGAAAATTGCGTTTCACGTTTTTCCCGATTTTGTTGGAGCATATAATTGCTTCAATGAAATTCAATGATTGTGGATCGATATAGTTGTGTTTGAGTGTTTGTGTAAGTGTGTGTATGTATGTGTGTGGGAAGTTTCAGCAGCATTGGCAACACTTTTACTTTTGTTGGTACCCTCCTCAATTTGTTTGTTTGTAAACAAAGCAATCCATTCATGCGAACTTTTGCCAAAGTGTTTGTTTCATGGGTGCGCCTGACTGTCTGTCTGTCTGTCTGTCTGTCTGTCTGTCTGTTTGCCTTTAGTTGGGGTATGTATCTTTAGGTTGAGAGTACATCAAAGCATTTTGCCTGTTTGTACTGTTTCACCCAACTGCTTATAATTAATATCGCTAGCAGCTAAAAATGTTGGCGCAAAACTTTAAAATCAATGAAGTTCCTTTAGTGCTCTGAGTGGAGCGGCATGTAGCGCGGAATGTAACGCATGAACTGTCATAATTACTGTCAAATGTTGCTGCAAATCGCATTGCTCACATGTGTTTATGGCAGAGTCAGTAGTGACTATATGGTTGATGTTGCTGTTGTTGTTTTTGTTGCTACTTTTAGTGCTGCTGCCGCCGCAATTGTCACTCAATAAACTAAATTAAGTTATTCTCATCTGTGTGTGAATTGGCGTCAAGAGAAAAAACATTTGCGTTTGAAGTTGACAGCACTTCCGCGGTAGAGATTTATAATATCACTGCTAAAAAGATTTACGACTAATAAAAATATTATTCCAATTGATTAAATTGGATTTTGTAAAAATTTTTAATACATTTGATTAAAATTTTGAAGAAAAAGTAAGAGAACGTAAAATTCATCTCGAATCGATAAATTTATCTCATATCAAGGTCAGTAATAAATTGAATATGAGCGTAAAAATTTAACTTCACAAATTTTTTTTTACAAACTTTTTCTCAAGGTAGTCTCAAAAAACAAAATATTTGATGTTGCTGTAGCACTCTCGCGATAAGCTTTGATGTGGTTGGATGTTTTGGGCTTTTGGGAGTGTTTAAATTTAATGGCTATTAGACCATAGCGAGTAAAAAAGTACGCCACCCATTATATGATCTCAAGCATTGTTGAAAGAAAATTTGGAAAAAATGGTTTGGGGTCAAGCACCCCGTTCTAGTACATACCCACCAGATCCCAGTTTCTAACATCCTTATTTGTCATTCTAAGGTCATCAAATTAAAATTCGCAAAAAAAATCATTAAACTTTTCCAAAGAAAGTATATAGATTATCCCTGCACAACTATTTAAAAAATTGTTCGTCATATCTTCGATATTTACAGTTCGATATTAAAGAGTGATGTATCGATATTTTTGTCTCGACCACATTTTTTGTTCTAAAGGTCATTGGTGTCAAGATATCACCTTCTACTAAATAAATTACAAAAATAAGAGTCAATTCAAATAAAGTGTTTTTGAGCTGTTGCCCAAACCTCGGAGGCCCCATCCCAAATAATTATTTTTAAAAATTGTACATTAAAGATGGGGCGCGGTGTACTTTTTTTTTGCCTGTAAGACTATACGTTCTGGTGGCAATGCTGCCTAGACATCATCAGAGTAGATGTAGGATTTTCTTATAATATCCCAATGTGCACAAAAACGGATGCGGATCCGTTTCGAATCAGTAACGAGTCCATCAGCGGCGGAATTTGGTCATTTATGTTTCGACTGACTCATTTCGAACCCATACGCGGGTACGTATGCTTGCGGGTACGATTCGTTGGACCAAATTTTCGATGACTCGGCCACACATTTCGGTCAAAACGGCTCTTCCTACGTCGTCGTCTTGTTGGCATAGACCAATGACTTGACGTAGTTTAGGTTAGGTTAGGTTCTTATGGCTGAGCCGGCTGATTTCCAGGCATGAGATTTCGGTAAGTCCATTTAAGAAGGGATGGCCCAGAGTTTCCAATATCCCTTTACTTAGCGCTGGACATTCGCAGAGGAAATGCTGGACATTTTCTACCTCTTCCTCGCATTTGCAGCTTCTGCAGAAATCATTTGATATAAGTCCCAATCGAAGAGCATGTATTCCGATTAGACAGTGACCCGTGAGGATTCCTAATATTTTTGAAAGGTTTGTCGTGCTTAATTTAAGTAGTGATTTAGTGCGTTTTAAGTCTTAGCGAGGCCACGTTAGCTAAGCTACCCTACATGTGTCAAGGTGTTTCCAACGTACTTGTGCAAGACTCAAATAATTGTTCTTGCACTGGAGCTTATAGGAGGACATGGGTATACCAATAAAATCCTCATTTAAGAGGATGTTCGAGGTCGTACCCTTCCTTGCCAATTCGTCAGCCATATTATTGCCCTCGATATCCCTATGACCGGAAACCCATATGAGGTGGATCCTGAATAAACTTGCCATCTCGTTAAGCGATCTGTGACACTCAGTGAGAGTTTTAGAGTTATCAATATGCGAGTTCAGCGCTTTGAGCGCAACTTAACTATCTGAGAATATGTAAATAATCTTTCCCCTAAGGTCTCTGACCTAAGATCTTAGCGGTTTCATACATAGCCATCATCTCCGCTTGGTAGACACTGCAATAGTTTGGGAGTCTAAAGGAAGCTTCTATTTCCATATCTTGGGAGTAAATTCCTCCCCCTACCTGTTATTGAAGCTTTGATCCGTCTGTAATGATTTTAATTCCGTTTATTTTAAGGGGCGTTTTGTAAGCCCAGTCAAGCCGTGAAGGGATGAGAACATCATAGTTCTTTTAAAGATTTAAACAAGGTACACAGTAATCTGTTTTGTCGGGGACCAACGAGCTTAGAATTACCGTGTGACCGTAGCTGTTACCTATCCAATTTCCAGATTTCTTAGACTGAGGGCTGCTGAGTTAGCACACTCTCTGGCAAAGATATCTAGAGGAGGAAGGTGAAGTATGACATTTAGAGCATTAGTTGGGGTTGTGGATAATGCACCTGTAATACAGAGACATGCACTTCTTTAACTTTTGCAAATTTCTGAAGTGCAGTTGCCTTATCAAGGGCCCTCCACCATACCAGGGAACCGTACACAAGTATGGGACGGACAATTGCCGTATAAATCCAGCGTACTATTTTCGGGGAAAAACCCCATTTTTTACCTATAGATTTTTTACAGGCAAATAGAGCTACATTTGCCTTTTTAACGCGCTCCTGTTTGTTATCATTCCATATAAGTTTCTAATCCAGAATAACTCTTAGGTACTTCGTGCTATCACTAAAGAGCAACCTTGTGTCATTCAGACGAGGTGGCACTAGGTTAGAGATTTTATATTTCCTAATGAGGTCTGTTTTCTCTGAGTTTACGCTTAATCCACAAGAGGACGCCCATCTCGAAAGGATTAAGAGTGCTCTTTCCATGAGTTGACAGAGTGTTTGAGGAAATTTTCCGTTAAAGACGAGAGCGATATCATCGGCATATGCAATAACCTTGTAGCCTTCCCCCTTTGCAACAGATGCGCAACAGTCGGTCAACCGTCACGAACCATAGAATTGGATACAAGAATCCATCTTGCGGAGTTCCCCTGCTTACAAACCTACGGGTAGAGGATCTTCCCATTTCTGAGTTCACCACCCTGGCCAATAGCATCTGATTGATAAGACTCACGAGAAAATCCTCCACCCCCAGTTCTGAGAGGGCTGAGGTGACCGCACAGGGAAGAACGTTATTAAACGCTCCTGATAAATCTAGAAAGGCGACAAGCGCGTATTCTTTGTTCTCAAGTGCCTTTTCGATTGTAGACACAAGTGAATGGAGAGCTGTTTCTGTAGATCTGCCCTTTATATAGGCATGTTGAGTTTTTTGAAGCCGTTCGAATTTCGGTTTAAAAAGAAGTCCAATGAGTCTCTCCAGTATTTTAACTAAAAAAGGAGGAAAGGCTGATAGGCCTAGAGTCATTTGTTTTAGTGTGAGAGGACCTACCCGCTTTTGGTATAAAGATAACTTTGGTTTCTCTCAAAGCTGTTGGAATATAATTAAGGAGTAGACAACCTCGGAAGATTGCCTGAAACCGGGGTACTATTGCATTGAAACTATAGTGGAGTTGAGCTGATATAATACCATCGGGACCCGAAGATTTATAGGGTTAGAACGAGTAAATCGCCCATCTTAACTTCTGCTTGCTGATCAGCTGCTCATTTTGTTGAGGTGTAAAGTCCAAGGGGGATATTTGAACGCTGGAGTTGTCAGTGTACATAGTTCCAGGAAAACGTGCATCCGTAAGAGTATCTAATGTTTCGACGCTTGAGTCTGTCCAGCTACCATCTTCCTTTTGGGGAAAGCTTGGTGCTGTTGGAGACTTTGATAATATTTTCCTAAGCCTTGAAGCCTCGAAAGTACTTTCTATTTCTGTACAGATGGAAGACCAAGAGGCTCTCTTAGCTTTCCTGACTGCAGTTTTGTAACCACCTAGTTTGGATTTATAAGTTTTCCATGAGTCCTCACTATTGCTATTGCCTCCCGAGACCACCATACTGGTTTGACGTAGCCTCAAAGAAAATAGTCTAGAGGCGTTAAATCACACGAACGAGGTGGCCAATCGACTGGCCAATTCCTTGAGATAACACACTCATCAAAATTACTCTTCAATAAATCGATTGTTACGTGTGCTGTGTGGCTTGTGGCACCGTCCTGTTGGAACCACATGTCGTCCAAGTCCATATCTTCCAATTCGGGCCAAAAATTATCGGTAATCATGGCGCGATAACGATGGCCATTCACAGTAACGTTACGATCGTTATCGTCGACGAAAAAATATGGTCCAATGACGCCGCCGGCATGCAAACCGCACCAATCAGTTATTTTTTGTGGATGAAATGGTGATTCATGCAGCACATGTGGATTTTCACCCGACCAATTGCTTATTGACGAACCCATTGAGCCAAAAATGAGCTTCGTCACTGAAGATGATTTTGCGATGAAATTCATCATCTTGGCGCATTTTTTCCAGAGCCCAATCGGAGAACGTACGTCGCTTCAAATGGTCCATCGGTTTCAATTCTTGAGTCAGCTTGATCTTGTATGGGTGTAAACCAAGATCCTTACACAAAATTCACCATAAAGTGGTCTGGGTTATGCCCAATTCTTGAGAACGCCGTGGAATTGACTGGTTTGTATCGGTTCCTTCGACCAACCCGTTGTCTCACTGGCACGACAACATCACACAACTCAAATTTTTGCACTAAACTTGTTATTGTCTGTCTAATAGGGCAAGAATTAGAACCGAAACTTGTAGTTAACGCTCTTAAAGTTGCGATCACCGACTCCGAATTTCGGTAGTACATTTTTATAATTTGTAGACTTTTTCGTACGAGTACTTTACCATGTGAAAATGTTGTGTTTACTAAATAAATTGACGGTGACAGTTCGATGATTAGTGAAAGGGTGCGTTTAGAAATTTAACTCAAAGTTGTCAAGTCCCTATTGGAAAACCCTGTACAAGTTGCGAAACAATGGTTTGCGCACTAAGTTCCCTATTCGCGTAATTTTGTATTTAGGCGACACTTATTGGCTACCATCATTGATTTAACACCGTTAGCTCCATTAACACCTCCATTTGTTAAGAATAAGGTATACGCTTACAACTCTGAATAGTTGGGAACGCTTACTATCCGCAAACAATTCCAACTCTGAAAGCGAACTTTGAAGTCGCCATCATCGAAATAGTGCCCCAATTTAGCGAAAGAGTGGTCGAAAATATCGAAAGAAGAAAAAAGGTCACGGAGCTATAATTCCATGCAACGTTTTTCCATTGTTTCTACGCCTCTTTATGTATACACTTGTTATACTTGAAGTCCAGAAAATTCCCGTAGTTACTCGAATGCCGTTCAACAACATTTTGATCCTTGTCGTACTTCTTTATATTCTTCTGGAAGAATACATTTCTTCTCTTAATACATCTTCTTTTCAAACTCAAAACATTAATTTTCAAACTCATTTTAAATTTCAATATTTAACTACTTCCTTGCAATCAGGAAAAAAATAAAAAAACGATCAATCATGTGCTCATTAAAATCAGTTTATACGATTTTCTGCACTTTGTTTACTTTCGATTTTACTGATTTTACTGATTTTTGTTTTTTGTTTTTTTTGTTGATTTTCATACACATTCCCAAAGTAAATTATTTTTATATTTTTTTTTGCACTTGTTTGGCGTGAGCGTCATTGATGAATTGCAACTTATCGCTCATATTATCGCAACATGAAGCGTTTGAACAGCCGGCTGGCAAACGGCGCTAGAAGCGGCAAGCTCATAATAATCTTCACATGCCAAAAAAAAAAAAAAAAAAAAAACAGGGAAAACACCACAACATCATCAACAACAAACAACATACACATGTGCAGAGGGCTGCGATCAATCATCATACATTGGAAATGTCATCAATCACAAACGGGTGGCGGTGGCAACGCTCTGTTGTTGACTTCAAATGTTGTTGCCGTTGTTGGTGGTTGCGGCGTCAAAGGCGTCACATGTCATCAGGCAGCGTCAAAAATTGCAGCAAAAACAAAACAGTCGCCCGCCCGGCTGTGAAATAGAGATTTTAATCGCTTGCTTTTTGTTACTGCTGTTGTTGTTTTTGATGTTGTTGTTGTTGTTGCCATTGACACTTCATTTTGCAATGAAATTTTGTGAGAAATTGTTGTTGGCATTATTGGAAATTTGAGTAAAGCATCACGAAAAAAAAAACAACATTAGCGAGAGCGATAAACGCACGTCAGCAGTGCATGAAACTTTCGTGTTGTTGCCACATGGTTGAAAGTAAAAATTCAAAAACTCAACACATCATGAGTCGCAACTTTTAATAAATTTGTTTTTTTTTTTCAAACACCCAATCAATAAACAATATCAATGCTGCCAGAACTGTTTCAAATTCTTTGTTTAAATAAATTCCTCAAACCTTGTAACACTGTCTACTCCAAACCAACTCCAACGGCAACTCCAGTCATTATCGCTTTGTTCTGTATGCACAGTAATATTGTGTGTCATTCAAACAAACGATACCTTAATGAATGTCACTGTTAATACCAACATCATCATCATCATCATCGTCAACAGCATCATCACCAGCATCAACAGGTAGCCAGACATCAGTAGTCATCACCAAAAGACCCTTCATTAAATTCAACGCCCACAAAATACCTCAAGTTAATTACAAAATTAAAAAACGAAAAAAATATATTGAAATTTTAATCAATTAAATGCATGTCCACCTCACAATCAGCGTCACTTAAAAGCATAATGTCACAAATATGCTAATGAGCCTGTCGGTTAGAGACCAAAAGTATTCGATAAAACAAACCTGTTTTGTTGCCAGTCAATAAGTGAGTCAAAATTTCTTTTTAATTTGAAACAAAGTGTTTGTCCGTGCAGCCAACTAATTGATAGCTTCATTAAAGATTCCGAACAATTCTGTGAAAAATCGAAGTGTATAATTTTGAAACATCATAAAAATCATGAAATTTGCATAGAAATGAACGAATTAATTAGTTTTAAATAAAATGGTTTAATAGTTCAATTTAAAGTTATGATTTATAATAGTGTGGTAATAAAATAAACGATTCAATCCATAAAATTTATTTGGATTCTTATTTTCGTTACTAAATCGGTCAACATCTTCAAGCAAACTATGTCAATTTAACCATAGACCCGTTTACATGTTTTACAACTTAATCCCGTTTATCTGGGTCATATTGACCCGTAGTGTATTTTGTATGGAAATTTTCTATTTTTCAATGAGATAAAATTAAAATGTGCTGTTATTGTTTCTACAAACAGTTGCAATTTACATAAGATTTATAAATATCCGATAAATCCGATTCGATTGAGCTGCATTTGATGTGCTAGGCATGGATGGAACTGCTCCATCATTATCATCCTTATCCTCCAATATATCAGGTTCTTTGTATTTGTGATTAACATGCACGAACATAATGCAAAGGTCAAAAAAGCAATGGTCACACTCAGCAAACGTTTTATTATCCTTTGTTTTGCTGTTTCCCTTATATGCTTCGTATCTACGTCGTAGTTTCCAATCCAGTAAAAACTGTGAATGAAACAAGAAAGAACAAGATTCATTTGAAATGGAAATTATTTATTTATTTTTTACCTAAACTTGTGGCATTCGAAGCGATTCTGTAAGGCGTTTTATCTTCATACCAATCAAACTCAAACAATTCTTAGGCCGTGTGCTTTCCGGAAACTTTTCACTCTGATGACGTAATTTTGACAGTCTGAATGAAAATATTTGGCATATGTGAGATGAATATGACTCAAAAATTCATGTAGCCCCAGGACTAGTATAAATTTTGATAATCGGCAAGAGAATTTTTGACACAGGCAAAAATAGAAAAAAAATTTAGCGCTTCCGACAGCATAGCAACCAGAAGTGGAAAATATTTGCATAAAATACTGTTAATTTTTAGTATACACTGAATCAAACAATTGCACATACAGCAGTTCATTTTCCATTTAAAGCTATATTTTTTACAAAATACGTTTTAAATATCGAAAACTTATATTAATATTTATTGGATGATATTATTACATTTAAAAAACAATTTAGAACATTTTCTGAAAATTACGCTTCATTTATAAAAATTATTTAAAAAAGTAATCTAACTTGAACTCAAAAAATTGTACATCCATTGCTTAAATATCTTAATTTAAGTATTTTATAAAGAACTTAATAGCTAGTATGGTATCCATTTGCATTAATGACCTCTCGTAAACGGCGTTTCATCGATTCCACCAATTTGGATATATCGTCCAGCGATATTTTATTCCACTCCTCTAGGATAACTGTTTAAGCTGCTCTCGGTTGGTTATCTCATGCTGTCGTACTTTACGCTCGAGCAAATCCCAAAGATGCTCAATAGGATTTTGGTCCGGCGATTGAGGGGGATGTGGAAGTATCGATTTGGAGTTGTAGATAAGCCAAGTTCTGATTAGTAGTGAATTATGTTTGGGGTCATTACCTTGGACCAGCATGAAATCACAACCGAGTTTCAATTTTTCAGCACTGGCTCTTAAATTATTTTTTAAAATTGATAAATATTGAAATTTGTCCATTGTAGTTTCAACGAAAGGTAAGTTTCCAACACCATTAGCTGCCATGGCACCCCATTCCTAACATGTCCACCTCAATGTTTAACGGTTGGCTTTACATTTTCTTTATTAAGAGAAGTATTAGGTCTTCGCCAAACGAAATGACGTCCATCTCAGCCAAAAATATTAAATTTGCTTTCATCAACAAAAACAACTTTTTTCGAGAACTTTTCAGGCTTTTTTATATATCCTTTTGCATATGTTAAGCGTTTAAGAGCATTATTTTTAGATATAAACGGTTTCTTGCGGGACACGCAACCTTTGTAACCATGTGAATGTAAACAATTTCTTATTATTTGCGGATTAACGGATGGACCTCCACGTACTGCAAGGCTTGCCGCAATTTTTGGGGCACCAAGTTTTGGGTCCGCTATTACCATTCGTTCAATTAATCGCTCCTCTCGCATCGACAATATTTTTTTCCTACCTTTTCCAGATGCAATATCAAATGATTTATTTCGTTTAAAATTGTTTACAACAGATTGGATTATTGAACGAGGTCTATCAACAATTTTACTTATTTCTGAATAACTTTTCCTTCATTTTTTTAACTTAACGATTAATTTTTTTACGTCTATAGGCACTTTTTTGTGTATTAAATTAATTTTTAAAGAATTTTAATAATCTTTCTTGTTAAATTCGGAACTTTCTTAGTTCAACAGTGTTCAGATTTCGGTAAAATTTTGGGTATTTTTCACAAAAATCGCTACAAATCTGCTATGTTTAGAACATTTTTAAAAAATTCAAAACTTTGGGGCCCCAGATATCTTTAATTTGTTCCTACTTTGGGGTAGTAAGTGTTTTGGATTTAAGATCTACTTGAATCAAGCTCCCTGAATATAAGTTTCGAAAAAAAAATTTTTTTTCGATCCACCGGAATAGTCAGGCTTTAATGGGTTAAGAAAAATATAATTTTGAGCAAAATTCATATGTAAAAAGTGACCACATTAGAAAAATAGGAAAAATAAATTTAAATAAAACAACAGTGTGAGATATCAATTCTGGCTTAATTTTGAAGCTACATTCATGCCATTATAAATTATTTGATGAATCGGTCCAATATGTGCGGCATTATCCCGGCAACAGTGTATCCGATGTTGGCGTCCAGTTCGTCCAGAGTGGTTGACTTGTAATGCCGTGCTTATTCTTGGCAAACATGTTTGGTGAGCTTTTTTGTTAATACTCTATTTTGCTCAAATGTTTATTTCATGGTATAATAATACAAGGTAGCATTGACAGTTGCTTGGGAAACCATCTCCTGTCAAAAAATATACTCAAAAAGAGAGCGATCACAATCGGCCATTGAAAACACAAACAATGTTGAAAACGTTGAAGTGAAAACAAACAACAACCTCAGCTTCTGCAGATGCATTTTCACAAACAGCGGTTTTTGACAGGAGATGTTTTCTTGTAGAGGAGAAAATAAGCAGTTGTCCATGCTACCTTGTATTATTGCTCTACTGCTCTACTGCTACTGCTCTATACCGAGAATCATTGGCAGTAACGGTGTCTCTTTGCTCATTTCGAAAAAAATAAGGTCCGATGATGCAACCATGCAATAAACCGCACCGAACCGTCAATGTTTGCATTGTGGATTGCGGTCGCCTCCAATAACGGTCATTTTGCTTGTTGAATAACCGCTAGGCATACATTGATGTAAATTTTCCGTGATCCATCTTTTCAGATGAAAAAAAAATATTATAATCGTTGTTGGCCATATTTGGAGAGCACGGTGGATGAGCCTGATGCAATCCCAGTGTATGCTTAGAATTATTAATTTCTGTGATCTAATCCATATATGATATGTATCAGATATATATGATATCGCAAACCCTCTTTAAAAGAGACACAACTCAAAATTTTTAAATTTTGACTTTTTAATACAAATCAACTCGTAATGCACATCTTCATCGACTATCAAAAGTTTGTTTAAATCTGATTGCTCTTTAATTTAAAAAAAAATTATTTTGTGTCCTTCTTTTGTATGAAGTTGCTTGAGAAACGAAATAGTTTTTCCAATTAGTGATCAATCATCTATTTTTGGTCAAAGATAGCATAGAACCTATTCAAGACCGTATGACCCACCTAGGAAATTAAAGAGCCCAAGTCTTAAATAAGTCATTAGAGCCCATGTTACCCCAAAACTTTCAATGGTGCAATCTGGACCAGACGAAATCCTGTTAGAATCTTTTGTCCAAAGAATCCTTTGTTCGTTTAATTCGTTTTTAAAATAAAAGCGTGTAAAAGTGGTACTAACACATTATAAAAAAAAAAAAATGAATGAATATGAATTTGCTTAATATTTCTACAATATTGTATTCGTTACTTCCGCAAAATGGATTTTCGGAAAGAAAATAAATAATAAAAATAATATGACAAAGATTTTAACATAAGTTGATAAGTAATACTATTACTTGAACCGAATTAGAAATTGTTGCATATTTTGTAAGTTGATGATGTCATAACAGGTTTGACATTCAATAGTTAAGAGCCTTTTTTGTGCAACCCTGGAACTTAGAGGAACTTTCTTTTGATATTGATCACGTAATTTAAATTATAAATCGCCATGTGTGACTGCATTGTGATTGGTGTAATCAGCTTAGCACAGTAGATTATTAAACACAAATTTAAAAAGTGCAAACATTTCGAAAAAATAGCAACGAGAAATTATATCTCACTCAAGTGTTAAAGATTTAAGCATGATTTAAAAAAAAAAAATAAATAAAAAAGAAACAATCAACCTTTTGGCGCGGCTGTAAATTACTTAGTTCAGTTGAGCGTTAAATATTTTGAGTGCATTCGTACGTCGTGAGACAAGGACAAGCCTCGAACTTCCACATCAGTACATTTGCTGATGCGCCATGACAACCCTTTCGCAGTGCAACAACAACAACAACAACAACAACAACAACATTAACAAAACTGCCTCAACAACAAATGAAAATTAGTTCCGTCACAACGTCCATCATTGGCGTTGTCCAGATCATTGTTGTGATGGTTTTGCACGTTGTTGTTGGTGATGGTGATGATGGTGATGGTGGTGGTGGTGGTGGTGGTGGTTGTATTGCGAAGGTAGTTCGTACAACAGATAACCGGACACACTTTCAGCAACACCAATACATCCCGTCATTATAATTGGCAAGCGCAGGTGTTAAATTGATGCCAAATTCTCACAGAAGCTTAATCCGTTTTGTTGTTGATTTCTGACAGTTGAGGCAAGTTGAGCATCATCATGACTGATTAAAAAAGAAGCGGATAAACGTAACTACACATCGTTTATGCTGAAAATATGTGAATCGGTCTCAAAGCTCTAAGTTTCATAGTTCACCCAGACAAGTTAGACGATTAATGGGGTGCTTAACAGTGCACAGCACTAAAGCGCTATCGATGCGTATTGATGATCAGCCAAGCGTTGTGACAACTTTAATTCTCAAGTTGATGTCACACACACTCATAAGAAAATGAAATAAGTAAACTTTATCATAATTATCTTTTATTTTGTTGAATTTCTAAAACCATTGCTGAATCCTGAAAGTTATCTTTAAGTTCTTTAAGGTGATAAGTTTGCTAAAAACACATAAAAAGGACTGCAATATCGACATTACTGCACACTGCAATGCACAATCTAAACATTTTGAATGCACTCATCGATTTATTGTAGTTTACACAATTTTACAATCTGATAAAGTGAAATTATGTTCCTCTAGATTAGGCATCAGGGAAATGAATGAATTTGAAGTCTTCAGTCTGGCACAGACATCAACTTGGATAAACATAGTGCACTATAGATTTCAAAACACAGCAAGACGCTGCATGTGTGCAGCTCATGTCAATCTGTTGTCACTGGTGGAGTCTAGCGGGTGCTTTTTGGGAGGCAAGAAACCCTGCATAGTTCACATAAAACCATTTGGCGGATTTTACCAATAAAACTGATCTAAATGTTAAAAATTTTAAAACTTGACATATTCTCCTATTTGACTAATTCATTTGCATGTGTTTGTACCATTTATCCCATTTCGCTTGAGACACTTTCAAAACAAAGTTCTTTAATGCATCAACTGCTGCTTCTGGCTTCGAAAATTGTTGTCCACGAAGCTTATCCTTGATGTGCGGGAACAAAAAGAAGTTATTGGGTGTCAAATATGGACTGTACGTCGTCTGTTCCGTTAATTCGATGTTTTGAATGCTCGAAAACGCCTTTATTTGAACTGATGGGTGGGATGTCGCATGTCTTGATGAAGAATAATTCTTCTGAGCTTGTTTATTTTTCTTATTTAACGAATATTTTTTATTTTTTCACGTGTCTCAAGTAGTACTGTGGTAAAAATTGAAAAAGTTTCTGTTTTTTTTTTTACAAAATGAAAAAAGAAAGATCCGGTCTTAGTAGTAGTGGGTCCGGTAGTAACCCAGTAAAAGTAAACTTTTGAATTAAAACTCGTTTCTTTATACTAATAAATATGTATTGATTTTTTAAGGTTTTTTATATTGTAAAAATATTGGAATTTCTCAAGATTGACACAAAAATTTTAATCTTTTTCAAAATTGTTAAAAAAATCTTAAATTTTTCCGTTAAACTTAATCTTTTTTTCATAAGAAATAGAAGGTAATGCACTTCCAGTATCGGAAAGTGCAACCCTGGCATTTGGCAGCATGGTGTATTCTCCATTTGGATTTGCATTTTCATCCATACGATGTCCAGCTCACACAAGAATTGACGTCTGCCGAACATGAACAGAATACCACCTTGATCAAAAAGTTCCCCGAATCACCACCGTGTGATTACGCCTTTTTTTTTTAGGTGGCCACATCAATCATTTTCATAAAATTTTCAGCTTGATAGCTTGAAATTTATAAAAGTGACGCCGTATAGAGTAGACATGGGTAACGCTGCGCTGCGTTACGCTATTGCGTTGAAGCACTTAAATGCGTTACTGAGCTAATTCACTTCTTTTAAAAAAAGTAACGCAATAGTACAAATGACGCTTAAAGAAAAATAAGAAAATATTTTTGCAGCGAGCCAAAATTGCACAATTTTTATGTCGCCTTAAACATGGAGATAAAATGTTCGAAGCGAACAAGGTCGAAGAAGATGCTGTTAAGCATATGAAGTGTGTTTGATTGTGATGATGCTTTGCCGATCACGCAATGGTTTTTTAAATTTGTCGAACGTGTTCGATGTTAAGAGTACAAACAAACTTATATCAAACTTTAAACTTGCTGCAATGCCAGAATCCTTTGTTGTTTTAGTTTTGTTTGAAGCGCACTCTAAAAACTCACCGCATTCAAGAAATTGCCCACATAACGCAATTCAAAAACAGCTTGCGCAGATAAACATGTTGATAATACAGGTATCATAATATTTAAAACTGCTTCATAACGCAATTGCGTTAAAGTATTACGCTGCTACAGTGAACTGAGCTTGCGTTAGTGTAGCAGCGTAGGGTTTTTTTCCAGGTTACCAATCTCAAGTTGTTTTTTTAACTAAAATCTAAATGACGCATCTTAAGTATTTTCGTTTATATATTTTTACTTTTTTCTATTAATTTATTCACTACTTAATATAAAGGTACAAATTTTCATGTTATTTTATGAACAGAATTTATTTTATCTGCCATTATTATTATATTGAATATGATTTTAATAAAAATATGAAAAATTCAAGGATAGAAAATAACGGTTATTTTTTAATTTTTACATCAAAAGATCAAAATAAATAAAAAGATGTAAAATAATTTTTAATATAGCAATATGAAGCTAGTGAGTCAGAGATTCCGTTTTTGGCATGATTTATTTTTCATGATTTTTAAGAAAGAAATCATCTTCATTCAATTATTTGTGATCGATTCTTTTTTCGATCATATATTAAAATTATTTTTGATCCTTATTTTTTCGATCTGAAATAAAAATTATTTATTTGATCGTTATATTTTCAATCATAAATATAAATTATATGTTATCGTTATTTTTTTCGATTAGAAATAAAAATCATTTTGTGATCGTTATTTTTTCGATCAGAAATAGAAATGAATCAATTATATATATTTTTCTAATCAGAAATAAAAATTATTTCAAGATTGAAATAATATCGAATGAAATTTCAATCAAATCAATATTTACAAATAAAACTGTTTTGAGTTAAAATAAAGAAGTAATTGCTTCGAACCCACGTTACCAAGTTAGCTAGTCGTCTTAGACAAGGATTTGAACAACAATTTTGACGAAGATAAGGACAAGATCTTATAAATGGATTTGGAAAAGGATTTGGATTACTACTTTGACAAGGATTAGGTAAGGCAAATATTTGGTCAAGGATTAGGACAAGGATTAGAATAAGGACCAAGACAAGAATTTGAATAAGACCTTAGACAAGAAAATATTAGTAGGATTAGTAGACAAACTGGCAGCATGAAATGGTTGCAAAAAATAGTAGTAGAAAATATTGATGGAAAATAGTACTAGAACACTAAGGAAAATATTAGTAGAAAATAGCTGTAGAAACTAGAAGTACAAAATATAAGTAGTGTCCCATCTTGTTTCGTTTTCAAGATATGGCGTTTTTTTTAATTTTTTAGGTTATCATAACGACCAACCCCTCTACCTGTGCGTCGAGATTTTGATGCCATCCACCCTCTTTAGAAAAGCCAAAACCACTTTTATTTTTTCCTATCTTCTTTTGTTTTCGAGTTATACCGGTTTTTTAAGTTTTCATTTTATTATAATTTATATCTTTATATGCATGTTACTTTTTTGATCGATTTAATATAGATCCAAAAATAATTTTTTTAATCTGATCGAAAAAATATCGATCAATGATTGATTTTTATTTCTGATCTAAAAAATATCGATCAAAAGTAACTTTTATTTCTGATCGAAAAAATAATAGTCACAATATGATTTTTATTTCTGATCGAAAAAAAATAACGATAAAAAATAACGATCACAAAATGATTTTTATTTCCGATCGAAAAAATAACAAAAAAATAACTTTTTTTTCTGATTGAAAAAACGACCAAAAATAATTTTTATTTCTGATCGAACAAATAACGACAAAAAAAATAATTGTTATAAAAGGATTGATTGATAGCGATAATCGTTATTTGCGGTTTGTACAGTTTTTTCTATAGATTTTCATTGCTTTTAAGGTACATGACATGAAACTAACATCCAACTTCCAACTTGTCTTGCATACCAGAAATGTTTATGTACATATTGTTTGATATCTGATACTCACGTTGAATAGCATGCAGTCATGCTTGAAGTATAAATTTTTTTCATTTTTGGTTAATGCTAAAAATACGCTATATGTTCAGTAATACTTCATATTAATTGAATAATTAAATTAATTCATAAGCAACATGAGTCTTTCTATAGATAAATTGTTTCAGGATTTTCTAATTAATTTCATTTATGTTTAATAAGTGAAGACAATATGCGCTTAGCCCAACTTGCTTCTTCACCACAAAACTCAGCGCATTCAACAAATTGACCACATAACGCATCGCGCTATCCAAATCAAAAACAGCCTGCGCTGGTCTTGATGATACAGATATCATAGCATTTCAAAATGCTTCATGGCGCAATTGCGTTAGCGCATTTCGCTGATACAGTAAACTGCGCTGGGGTTGTTGTAGCAGCGCAGCATATTTTGCTGCGTTACCCATGTCTAGTATAGAGTACATCTGCGATTGTGCGTGTTTTCGATTTTGGTAGAATTTTAAAAGTGGAATTGAATTCGCAACAACGAGTTTGTATTTAATTTTGCGTTAAAAACAACTTCAATGGTGCGACGACATTGCAAATATTAGAAAAGTGTTTATCACACAGCCGTTTATCAGTGGTACTAACGTTTTAGAAGTGGCCATGAGTTCTTGAACTATGATAAACGCAGTAGCAGGCAATCGACATAGAAAATCGACGAAAACATCAACATAATCAAAGAATAGACGATCGTAGACCCCAAATTGACTATTAAAGAGATGGCAGAGGAGTTGGGCATTGCTTTTGCATCCGTTTGAGACATTTTGTTCACTGATTTGGGCCTCAGACGTGTCGCTGCACAGCTGGTGCCGAAAGATCTGAATTTCATGCAAAAAAGGGACCGCGTTGACGTCGCAAAAGACATGATTTTCAAGGCCAAATCCGACCCAACATTCATCAAACGGATCCATACTGGAGACGAGACGTGAATTTATGAGTATGACACGCGATCCAGACATCAAGCGAGAGAATGGCGTGCACTGAATGACCCGCGACAGAAAAAACCACGTCGTTTTCAATCGAAAAAGAAGACGATGCTCAAAATGTTCATGGATTATAAGGGTGTTGTGTATAATGAATTCCTTCCACAAGGTCAAACAGTCAAAGGAGTATTATTTGGGCGTTATGAGACTTTTGCGTGAAGCAATTTTCCACAAAAGACCGGACTTGTGGGCAAACACCTCGTAGATTTTGCACCACGATAACGCACCGTCGCACAATGCCATCGTTATCCGGGAAAATTTGTCTAAAAACGAAGCGAATACCATTTAACACCACTGAATTCACCTGATTTGAATTCCTATATAAATTCGGGGAAATTTTTGATCAAGGTGGCATACCCCGATTGGGTACTGAAACAAAAAGCATTAAATGCTGATTTTTTGAAGCAGTGACGAGGACCATTTCGCGCTAGATGGATACGTGAATAGGCAAAATTTTCTAATAGGCAAAAATTCCAAAGCAGTGACGAGGACTATTTCGCGCTAGGTTGATACGTGAAGAGGCAAAATTTCCGTAATTGGAGCACTGAAAATTCCCAAGCGATTGTGGAGAAGTCATTGCATCCGCTAAAAGTGACTGTCTGGTCTGCTTTATGGTCTGGCGGTGTCGCTTACAGTCAATTCTGAGCCTTATGGATTTTTGTTAACCGTTTTTTTTTTCCTGAAATTGAAGATATGGATCTAAACGATATTTGGTTTGGAAAAGATGGGTCGCACAACAGCACCAATTAGGGCTTTGTTGCAATAGAAATTTCCCGAAATTTCCCGAAATTTTGTTGCAAAGAAAAATTTTATCGAAATCTGAATTGTTTTTATTTAGACTTAACTTTCCCAAGGAGAAAATGAATAAACCTTTACGTAATTTGACAACACCACCTGAACTTGAAATCCCCCGAAACTAATCAATTTAACTCCGCCCATGTCTTCAATTTAGTACCTTTGCCTTGTGGAACTCTTCATTACGCACATACCTACGTTTGTGTAGCACGACATGCGTAAGTTATGTCCCAACAAGACCAGTGGAAGGTAAAGTAGCTAAGCTGACACTTGTACGCATTAAAGTGAGCGGATGTGTCAGACTTCAAGCATAGGGAATGCATGCATCCTGAAACATATGTAGGAATCCAATGCGTTGCCTTTATTGTTGTTGATCTAAAATTGATTTACGAAAGCCAATAAAATACTGAAGCTAGACAGAAATTATGTTAATGTAGCATTGAAACTATTTCCATTGATTTTACGAAACATTTTCACAGCCGCTAGCCAGCTACTTTCATTTGTTATGGACTGGGTCTTAATAAAGCTTTCAATCAATAGTAAACCATCAACTTCTAAATCAGATCTTATTTTGGTTATTTGTTTATTACTAATTATAAATTCATAGTTTTATTCTTAAAGTCGTAATATTTCCAAATTGTTCAAAAAATCTGACTATACTCCCTAGATCTCCCAAATCATGTAGATTTGTGTTTTAATCGCAATCATGATTGCTTTTCTTCTAATGTTCAATCAGATTCATTTTTAAGAAGAATCACTACACAGAAAAAAAAGAGTAGAACTTTTACCTAAAAATGTAGTCAATTCAGCTAAAGTAATCCGGTGATTTTCAGTCAACGAATTTGATTAGGTGCGCTACCAATTTCTAAATGTTAATTATATGCAATTATATTGGGTAGTTTAACTGCGAGAGTAGCTAAAAAAACCTAAATATTTAGGTGTACCTTCAACCATAAAATAGATAAGACACATAATTTATTAGAAGAATAAGCTAATTTTTTTTAAACTATGACCACTTCAGATTAGGCAAGCCACCTACTAAGTGTAGAAAAATCATCTAATTATTTAGATAGCATTCCCACTTAAGAGTGGGAATGCCGTGCAAAAAATATGCAAAAAATATGTTTTTTGTTTTGCAATTTCTATTTTGAAGTGAAACTTTCCTCCCTCCTTAGGTGACTTTACTTCATTTCGTCACATCATAGAGAAGAAAGATTTGTTTTATAGTAGATAGAATGAGAGAGATATATACATTGTATAAATTACTGAAAAATTTCTTTGCCACCGCTGAGATTCGAACCTGTGATCTCAAGATTTCAACAACCAACGCCTTATCTATTGAGCTAAATTTCCAATCCAAAAATTTATTCTAAATACCAATTAATCAAATTGCTGTAGATACCCAGTGGAAACATAATTTCAGAGTTGTGGACCTCATATTTTTATATACATTTTGTTCACGAATTATCAAACGGCGTAACAGCACAGCGGTTGGGCTGCACAGAAATAAAAAATTCAAATATGGGAAAAAAACAAGTTGTAAGGAAAGCATTTGATTTATCCACGTAAATATTTATATAAAATTTATACTGAGGCGTGGATAATGCTAATATGCGTTATTTCCCTAGTGTACGAACAAATCGACAACTTGCATTAGGTAAAATAACTAGAAGAATTAGATGATTTAATAAGCAAAATTTTAGTTGAATTAACTAATTTCAATTAGGTGAATTACCTAATGCATGATTGTTAAATTAACTGTGTAAGTAGAAAAGTTGTTGAAAAGATTAGGTGAAATAGAAACTTTCACATTAGCTAAACTAGATTAGGTAATAAATCAATTCTTTTATTTTCTGTGTAGCACACTTTAAGATTATGTTTTCCGAGAATCTTTTATACTCACAAACATAACCATGGCTGGCCCCCTATGGACAACAACTTGTTTGGCTTGGTGGATCGAAATGGTTTTTATTAGCGTGCAAATGTTGTAAGTCTTGCTCTTAGTCAGACTACAACAATTTGGAAACATAAATTGAACATGGTGTCAAACAAGTTTACAACAAGAAACATGGTTTTGTGCGTGGCACGCATCTATAGTGACCGCAATCAAGCATTGCATCGGGAATAAATGGCATGAATGGAAGGAGTTTCTTCGGTGATTTGGGTTATCCATATGGTGCGTGCCGCAAGCATGCTTTAAATGTTATCATATCGAAGCAATATTATTGACCATTTCATTGTCTGTGTGTCTTTTTTCTTAATGGTCTCTTGGTTCTCTTAAGCAACTATGGCTCGATAGAACTGTTGGTTTAAAGACCATTATTCAACAGTTCATTTGAGGATGCAGATGCTGAAATATCAGAAAAATACATTGTATTATTGATAGCAAAAACTAAATATGTCACTGACAGATTTTTACACAGATTTATTAGATTACAAATTTTTGTAAGACGACCAAATTTTTAACTCCAACTGTACAAAATTTTGATCGGTTTCCAAAAACGATGATTGTTTTTGAATTTTAAAACCAAAAGTTGACTTATAAAAAAGGAGTTGACTATATCGTGAACAAACGCGCAGGTTTTGACGTGACAGCGTATCTTTAACCTTGTCCCTAATCTTATCTTTGTTTCCAAAACATTTCATTCTTCTCATCCTTAAGGCCTGAGCAAAATAGACGAAACGAGACGATTTCAACTTGCCGAACGTTTGCAATCGTTACGTCTGTTTTGAAATTTAACCCAAAATGAAACGAGTTCCTCCAATAGTCTGAAAAAAGAAGAAGACTACTCTGCACAGCTGTTGTTGACGAGTTCAGACGCTAAAAGTTCGGTTGCCACGGAACAGAACGTCTCGTCGCAATGTTTCGTTCAGTTTCGATCAGTTACGTATGTGCATTTTGGGTTTTAACATTGGCTTACATTTGTTCGAACTTACTCGTTATGTCTCGTTCTGTCTATTTTGGTTAAGCCTTTAGTCTTATATTTGTCCCAATAATTGCCCTAATAATTTAATAAATTCATGCTTTAACCCATTTTTTGCGGATGTTAAGAAAACGCAACGCAAAAAAGTGTCTAACAATTTGACACCTAAAGCTTACCTGATGAAAGCTTTTCATTAGCTTAATACTTATTTTGATAACCAATGAAATTATCTAATCGACCTGTTTTTGGATTTTAAACAAAAAAATGGTTTTTATGGTTTTTTTTTAACTAAGAGAATCGTGTATTTTCGAAAATGTGAAATATGAAATTTCAAGTTTCTAGCTCAATTGGAACTGGTAGGTTAACACTGGGTTAATCCAAGTGGCGGCCGTGGCCGAGTGCGCTTAGAAGTGCGTGAAGCACTCGATGACCATTTTTTTGTTCGAATTCCTTTCTTTATCCTTGCCCCAATTCTTATTTCAATCTTTGCCATAAACCTTGTCCTTGCTGTATTGCTTTTCCAAATTCTTGTTCTTATACTTTTGCGAATCTATGCTCTATTGTTTTCAGTGAATTCTATTCTTTATTCTAATCTTTCTCTCAATCTTTGTGCTAGTCCTCTCCCAATCCTTGTCTAGTTACATTCTTGTTCTAGTCAATGTCCAATTACATGCGTTAATCTTTGTTCTACTCCTTTTGTTATTTCTGGTTCCAATCCTTGTCCAAATCCTTACCCTCATCCTTTCTTTCGTTATTGTCTTTACTTTTATACAAATCCTTGTTTTAAAACTTATCCTAATTTTAATATATTAAATTTTTCTTTTCGTTTTTAATTTTGTTTTTATTTTTATTTATATTTTTATCTGTATTTTTGTTTTTATTTTTATTGTATTTTTATTTTAATTTTTACTTTTATTTTTATTTTTATTTTTATTTTTATTTTGTTTTTATCTGTATTTTTATTTTTATTTTCATTTTCATTTTAATTTTTATTTTTATTTTTATTTTTATTTTTATTTGTAGCGTTATTTTTATTTCTATTTCTATTTCTATTTCTATTTCTATTTGTATTTCTATTTCTATTTCTATTTCTATTTCTATTTTTATTTTTATTTTTATTTTTTTCTATTTCTTTTTCTATTTCTATTTCTATTTCTGTTTCTATTTCTATTCCTATTTCTATTTTTATTTCTATTTTTATTTTTATTTTTATTTTTTTTTTTTGTTACATTTTTATTTTAATTTTTATTTTTATTTTTTTTTTTTTGTATTTTTATTTTTATTTCTATTTCTATTTCTATATCTATGTCTATTTCTTTTTCTACTTCTATTTCTATTTCTATTTCTATTTCTATTTCTATTTCTATTTCTATTTCTATTTCTATTTCTATTTCTATTTCTATTTCTACTTCTACTTCTACTTCTATTTCTACTTCTACTTCTACTTCTACTTCTACTTCTACTTCTACTTCTACTTCTACTTCTACTTCTACTTCTACTTCTACTTCTACTTCTACTTCTACTTCTACTTCTACTTCTACTTCTACTTCTACTTCTACTTCTACTTCTACTTCTACTTCTACTTCTACTTCTACTTCTACTTCTACTTCTATTTCTACTTCTATTTCTATTTCTATTTCTATTTCTATTTCTATTCCTATTTCTATTTCTATTTCTATTTCTACTTCTACTTCTACTTCTTCTTCTACTTCTACTTCTACTTCTACTTCTACTTCTACTTCTACTTCTACTTCTACTTCTACTTCTACTTCTGCTTCTACTTCTACTTCTACTTCTACTTCTACTTCTACTTCTACTTCTACTTCTTCTTCTACTTCTACTTCTACTTCTACTTCTATTTCTACTTCTACTTCTACTTCTACTTCCACTTCTACTTCTACTTCTACTTCTACTTCTACTTCTACTTCTACTTCTTCTTCTACTTCTACTTCTACTTCTATTTCTATTTCTATTTCTATTTCTATTTCTATTTCTATTTCTATTTCTATTTCTATTTCTATTTCTATTTTAATTTATATTTTTATTATTAATTTTATTTTAATTTTTATTTTAATTTTTATTTTTCATTTTATTTTTAATAATTGCTCTTCGAAGGGCTTTTTTTGTTTGGTTTCTGTTTTTACTTTTGGTTTTGCTTTTGTATTGTTTTTTTTTCATTTTGCTTTCTCTTTGCTTTTTCTTTGCTTTTGTTCTTCTATAATATCACATTGACATTTACCAAAAAGTCATTCAAAAGATTCATCATTAAAGTAAATGAATCGTTCAAACGATGGTTACTTCAAGCGGTAAATATTTATTCAGGCTACTTTAAGCGAGTACCTGCAAAGCCTTATGAAGCTCTTTTTTAATAATTTTTTTTTAGTTCATCATGTGGCCGATAACCTCAGTTTTACTGCCATTTCAAACAATTTACCGTTCCGCCAATAGTCACCGAGTTAGAATGCCATGCAACGTTTTTCCATTATTGTTGCATTTTCATTACATAAAGCGGTTGCCTACGTGGTTTCGTAACTCCAAAACTCTTTTTTATTTTGTTATGAGGTCAAAGAAACAATTTTTTGCTATCGTAAAATAAAATATTCTGTTCCACTTTTAAACCGAGAGTAATAATTTCATGCAACAATATTCCCGTTTTGATGTATAAATTGCTGCCTCCATAACGTCACGACTTATTAATTTATAATGCTATTTTTTTCGCAAGGCCATGTTAAAATTTGTCCTTCTACTTTCATAATATTTACCGTAGTACATATGTACGTTATGAGTATACTCAACGAGTAATAATTCCATGCAAAGCTATTGCATATTCGTTGCATTTTTTATTGGGAAAGGAATTGGATGATGTTTAATTTTTTTTTTTTATTATTATTGTCATAAAGTCAAAGAATTAACCTTTACTGTCGCACTATTGGTTTTGTGATAGCACCTATACTAGAGGTGTCCTTATTTATATGACAAAATTTAAAAATAAATAAATGCAAAAGCGCTGGCCTGATTCTTATTCCTTGAGATCTAAAACAAAAAAATATTTAATTTGGTACCGATCCCATTATGTTTTATGGACCCGGAAACGGTCAAAAGTAGCCATATTTATTGTTTTTATGGGAAAAAACGTGAATTTCATGGTTTTTCACTTTTTTTTTAACTAAACGGCTTTTATTCATAGCAGATCTGTAATTAATAGATATATATCCTTCAAACAATAATACTTTCTATAAAAATTAATGAAAAACGACTTGTTTTTATGATTTTTTATAATTTTTAAGGTTTGTCAAATTTTAAATTTTATTTTATTACAACCGATTTTTTGACACAAGGATATTTTTTCTTATAAGCTTCAACCAACTGAAGAACCAATTGCATTTCATCTTCATCATTTGTCAAAATTCTATTAAAATCTTGAACGAATTTTTTACAAGACAAACAGATCACGACAGAAGCTGCAGACTTCTTCAAAATCAAATTCCATTTCACACGGATGTTTTTTATAAACTGTGCAGACAATTCGAACCGGCTGAAAAAATGTTTTGTTTTCTCTGAAACGAAGTCCCTCAGAGTATATTTATGGAAATCTGATAAATTAACATAGTTTCTTCCATTTTTCAGCTGTACAGCAGGTTCTTTGATTTGTAGTTTTTGAATCATTGCTCGTTTTTCTTCCAAAGATACCGTTGAGTCAAAAAATGCCAAAGCTACTGCTTCATCAGCTATATGTTATACCATAAGTGATTACTCATTTTTTGAATAACACAAGCTGAAATTGCGGAATCTGTTTTTGCATACTCTTTCGTATTTTCAATAAAATTCAGGTCTTGATATGGAGCTAATATTGCATATCTACATCCAAACCAAGCTTTTATGTAGATTTTAACCAAAAAAATGTAAATGTCTCTTAAGCCACTTTTTTCAGTTTTGGTGAGTGAAAACTCATCTCGAAACAAAAATATTTTTAGACAGTATATCGCTTTGAACATCCATCGGGCGTGACTTGTTGCACTTGGTATTTTAAATTTAAAATGCCCATCTCCAAGAAATATCAATGCAAGTTGAACAAACTCTATATAGTCTGCGCGATAGTGTGATTTTGTTAATTGATTTTTGCAAAACTCTTTTATGTTCTCGCGTTCATTTGAAGTTATTTTTAATAAAACAATTTCATCCTTAGTTCCACTTATAAATGATTGTTGGTTTAAACCAAGCCAAGATTTTGAAAATAGTTCAAAAATAGAGACTTTTGGTCCAGAAGTTGACGAAAGCTTAATTTCAAAAACAGCACGCAGCATAATCTCATATACTTTATGATGCCTTCAAGGTAGGTTGATGAGGTTGTGAGCCATCTTATTTTCTAAAAGGACTGCAGCTCCCGAATTAATACCTGTATTTGAGGAAGTTGTGTCAAATGATAATCCTTTCACGTTATTTACAATATTCCACTAAATTAGTTGATGAACAAATCTGTTATTTTACCACCGGATCAGTTACATATTTTTGGGGCACCAAGAAATGGCTGTGCCATTGTGGCTAACTTAATATAAATTCACTATTATTACAGTCGAATTTCCTTATAAGAAACTTCTATACAACGAAATCAATAAAACTTGGGAAAAAGTTAAAACATATTAAGGGGATTCCCTAAACGTTGAAAATTGCAAGTGTAGAAAAACAAAGTCTCATCGCTAAAAATTTTGACTAAACTTGTGTTTAGTGATCAAATTAAAATTGTCGCAACGAAGCAGCTCTTCCCTTGAAATAAGTTATTAATATAAGTGAAGAAGTGAAGGCGTAACAAAACGAAGATACTGCTTAGCAGTTCCAAATTCCCCGCAGCAGTTTATAAACATTCTATAAGAAGTCAGTGTTTTTAAAATAATTAAGAAGGAGATGAGGAACAACGTATCGAATAATGTGTTTTATTCTATTAATGTATGGAAGGATTTTGTTATGAAAGAAAAGAGGAAAGTTTTGAATTCAAACTAAACTTACTCAACTCAATATAAAAAAAAAAAATAAAATAAAAAACTTGATAACATCTGTAAATTCGTTTTAGAGAAATTCGACTGTATTTGACATAATAAAATATAACTCTGTGTTAAACATTGAAAAGTTATTATTAAATAATTAACAAAAAAATAAACAAAGCTTAGTAATGGCAAAAATGTAAAGAATATTTAAAAACTCTCAAACAAAATTTATTTTAAAAGAATGTTTAAGAAATATTCGCTAATCAACTTTTAGTGAAATTATTTCAACATTATAGAATACTTACAAGTTATAATACTGATTTACAAGATTTTACTATCGGTTTTAACGATAAAAAATATTCAAATTTGCATTTTGCACATAAAAACACTTGAAAACTCAAGTTTTTTTCATATATAGCTCTAAATTAGAATTTGCGATCATTTCCGGGTCCATCAAACGTTGTCGGATTTGCATCAAATTTTATATATTTTAGTTTTAAACCTATAGGAAAAAGAATCAGGCCAGCGCTCGACGAAATTTTGATATGTAAAAATAAGGACACCTCTAACCTATACTCAACAAGTAAAAATTCCATGCAACGCAGTTGCATTTTGGAAAAATGTATTTTTCAATTTTTTTTGGAAACCTGAGAGATAAAATGTAACGCAAGCATGTACAAAAAATAAATGTAAAAAAAAGTTAATGAAAATTACTACTGACTAAATAATTAATTATGAATGAAAATTTAATTATAAATTACATCTCAACAATGATTAAAAACAATTCGAATAACTTAAAGATGAATAATGAACAAGAAATAAGTAATGATTACAAATTAATAATGAATAAAAAAATTGAGGAATAAAAATTTAATAATGAACAAAATTATAATAAAATAAAAAGAGAAATGAATAAAAATTAAAAAACAAGAATTAAAAAAATTATTATGATTACAAATACATAAGTAACTAATATTAAATAATTAATTAAAAATTAATAATGCATAAGAAATTAATAATAAATTAAGAAATGGCTTACAAATATTAAGAAATATAAATAAAAGAATATGGCTTAGGAAAGGCTAGTGAATTAATGTTAAAAATGAATGAAAAATTTATCAATATGAATAATAAACAACGGTAAAGAACTTTTACCGTTGTAACGGTAAAATAGTAATTGCAAATAGTTAATGAATGACAAAAATGAATAATTAAAATTGAATTGATTTTAAAGAAAGGACTTTTTTATTTTGTATAACTAAAATTTAACCCATTTAGGATGACGATAGATCGTAAATTACATTTGACTTAGATTTTTATCTGTAAAAAACTAAAGGTAAACCGCGGAAAACTAGAGTGTTTTTGTTTTTTTTTTTTCATTTTTTTTTTATTTAAGTTCATCTAACCTGTTAATTATAAAAAATTACTACAATACGAGTATTTTTTTACGTCTCATCACTTTCTTGGGTATTTAAATACCCATTAGGCAGAAATGGGTTAAATAACCAAACACTCTAAAAATCACGAAATGAGCTTTTCCAACCAACCCTAATAAACCGAGTTACATTTTGGAAGGTTTGTGTCTATGCTTTGCTATAAAGCTTTCTATTCGGCATGGGGTTGTTTCCTGCTGTTGTTACTCTTGTGAGCTCTTTTGTGACTTTGTCACAAAAGTATCTCTAGGATTTATAAGGATGCTATAAAACTAAATTTACGATAGTCATAATCGAAACCTTTAAAAACTTTAGCTGAATTAACCGTGCTTGTATTTCTCCACCTTAATTTTTTGAAAATATGGTAATACTACAGAGTAGTATAGAGTAATAGAGTAGTAATAGAGTAATAATTTCATGCAACAATATTCCCGTTTTGATGTATAAATTGCTGCCTCCATAACGTCACGACTTATTAATTTATAATGCTATTTTTTTCGCAAGGCCATGTTAAAATTTGTCCTTCTACTTTCATAATATTTACCGTAGTACATATGTACGTTATGAGTATACTCAACGAGTAATAATTCCATGCAAAGCTATTGCATATTCGTTGCATTTTTTATTGGGAAAGGAATTGGATGATGTTTAATTTTTTTTTTTTATTATTATTGTCATAAAGTCAAAGAATTAACCTTTACTGTCGCACTATTGGTTTTGTGATAGCACCTATACTAGAGGTGTCCTTATTTATATGACAAAATTTAAAAATAAATAAATGCAAAAGCGCTGGCCTGATTCTTATTCCTTGAGATCTAAAACAAAAAAATATTTAATTTGGTACCGATCCCATTATGTTTTATGGACCCGGAAACGGTCAAAAGTAGCCATATTTATTGTTTTTATGGGAAAAAACGTGAATTTCATGGTTTTTCACTTTTTTTTTAACTAAACGGCTTTTATTCATAGCAGATCTGTAATTAATAGATATATATCCTTCAAACAATAATACTTTCTATAAAAATTAATGAAAAACGACTTGTTTTTATGATTTTTTATAATTTTTAAGGTTTGTCAAATTTTAAATTTTATTTTATTACAACCGATTTTTTGACACAAGGATATTTTTTCTTATAAGCTTCAACCAACTGAAGAACCAATTGCATTTCATCTTCATCATTTGTCAAAATTCTATTAAAATCTTGAACGAATTTTTTACAAGACAAACAGATCACGACAGAAGCTGCAGACTTCTTCAAAATCAAATTCCATTTCACACGGATGTTTTTTATAAACTGTGCAGACAATTCGAACCGGCTGAAAAAATGTTTTGTTTTCTCTGAAACGAAGTCCCTCAGAGTATATTTATGGAAATCTGATAAATTAACATAGTTTCTTCCATTTTTCAGCTGTACAGCAGGTTCTTTGATTTGTAGTTTTTGAATCATTGCTCGTTTTTCTTCCAAAGATACCGTTGAGTCAAAAAATGCCAAAGCTACTGCTTCATCAGCTATATGTTATACCATAAGTGATTACTCATTTTTTGAATAACACAAGCTGAAATTGCGGAATCTGTTTTTGCATACTCTTTCGTATTTTCAATAAAATTCAGGTCTTGATATGGAGCTAATATTGCATATCTACATCCAAACCAAGCTTTTATGTAGATTTTAACCAAAAAAATGTAAATGTCTCTTAAGCCACTTTTTTCAGTTTTGGTGAGTGAAAACTCATCTCGAAACAAAAATATTTTTAGACAGTATATCGCTTTGAACATCCATCGGGCGTGACTTGTTGCACTTGGTATTTTAAATTTAAAATGCCCATCTCCAAGAAATATCAATGCAAGTTGAACAAACTCTATATAGTCTGCGCGATAGTGTGATTTTGTTAATTGATTTTTGCAAAACTCTTTTATGTTCTCGCGTTCATTTGAAGTTATTTTTAATAAAACAATTTCATCCTTAGTTCCACTTATAAATGATTGTTGGTTTAAACCAAGCCAAGATTTTGAAAATAGTTCAAAAATAGAGACTTTTGGTCCAGAAGTTGACGAAAGCTTAATTTCAAAAACAGCACGCAGCATAATCTCATATACTTTATGATGCCTTCAAGGTAGGTTGATGAGGTTGTGAGCCATCTTATTTTCTAAAAGGACTGCAGCTCCCGAATTAATACCTGTATTTGAGGAAGTTGTGTCAAATGATAATCCTTTCACGTTATTTACAATATTCCACTAAATTAGTTGATGAACAAATCTGTTATTTTACCACCGGATCAGTTACATATTTTTGGGGCACCAAGAAATGGCTGTGCCATTGTGGCTAACTTAATATAAATTCACTATTATTACAGTCGAATTTCCTTATAAGAAACTTCTATACAACGAAATCAATAAAACTTGGGAAAAAGTTAAAACATATTAAGGGGATTCCCTAAACGTTGAAAATTGCAAGTGTAGAAAAACAAAGTCTCATCGCTAAAAATTTTGACTAAACTTGTGTTTAGTGATCAAATTAAAATTGTCGCAACGAAGCAGCTCTTCCCTTGAAATAAGTTATTAATATAAGTGAAGAAGTGAAGGCGTAACAAAACGAAGATACTGCTTAGCAGTTCCAAATTCCCCGCAGCAGTTTATAAACATTCTATAAGAAGTCAGTGTTTTTAAAATAATTAAGAAGGAGATGAGGAACAACGTATCGAATAATGTGTTTTATTCTATTAATGTATGGAAGGATTTTGTTATGAAAGAAAAGAGGAAAGTTTTGAATTCAAACTAAACTTACTCAACTCAATATAAAAAAAAAAAATAAAATAAAAAACTTGATAACATCTGTAAATTCGTTTTAGAGAAATTCGACTGTATTTGACATAATAAAATATAACTCTGTGTTAAACATTGAAAAGTTATTATTAAATAATTAACAAAAAAATAAACAAAGCTTAGTAATGGCAAAAATGTAAAGAATATTTAAAAACTCTCAAACAAAATTTATTTTAAAAGAATGTTTAAGAAATATTCGCTAATCAACTTTTAGTGAAATTATTTCAACATTATAGAATACTTACAAGTTATAATACTGATTTACAAGATTTTACTATCGGTTTTAACGATAAAAAATATTCAAATTTGCATTTTGCACATAAAAACACTTGAAAACTCAAGTTTTTTTCATATATAGCTCTAAATTAGAATTTGCGATCATTTCCGGGTCCATCAAACGTTGTCGGATTTGCATCAAATTTTATATATTTTAGTTTTAAACCTATAGGAAAAAGAATCAGGCCAGCGCTCGACGAAATTTTGATATGTAAAAATAAGGACACCTCTAACCTATACTCAACAAGTAAAAATTCCATGCAACGCAGTTGCATTTTGGAAAAATGTATTTTTCAATTTTTTTTGGAAACCTGAGAGATAAAATGTAACGCAAGCATGTACAAAAAATAAATGTAAAAAAAAGTTAATGAAAATTACTACTGACTAAATAATTAATTATGAATGAAAATTTAATTATAAATTACATCTCAACAATGATTAAAAACAATTCGAATAACTTAAAGATGAATAATGAACAAGAAATAAGTAATGATTACAAATTAATAATGAATAAAAAAATTGAGGAATAAAAATTTAATAATGAACAAAATTATAATAAAATAAAAAGAGAAATGAATAAAAATTAAAAAACAAGAATTAAAAAAATTATTATGATTACAAATACATAAGTAACTAATATTAAATAATTAATTAAAAATTAATAATGCATAAGAAATTAATAATAAATTAAGAAATGGCTTACAAATATTAAGAAATATAAATAAAAGAATATGGCTTAGGAAAGGCTAGTGAATTAATGTTAAAAATGAATGAAAAATTTATCAATATGAATAATAAACAACGGTAAAGAACTTTTACCGTTGTAACGGTAAAATAGTAATTGCAAATAGTTAATGAATGACAAAAATGAATAATTAAAATTGAATTGATTTTAAAGAAAGGACTTTTTTATTTTGTATAACTAAAATTTAACCCATTTAGGATGACGATAGATCGTAAATTACATTTGACTTAGATTTTTATCTGTAAAAAACTAAAGGTAAACCGCGGAAAACTAGAGTGTTTTTGTTTTTTTTTTTTCATTTTTTTTTTATTTAAGTTCATCTAACCTGTTAATTATAAAAAATTACTACAATACGAGTATTTTTTTACGTCTCATCACTTTCTTGGGTATTTAAATACCCATTAGGCAGAAATGGGTTAAATAACCAAACACTCTAAAAATCACGAAATGAGCTTTTCCAACCAACCCTAATAAACCGAGTTACATTTTGGAAGGTTTGTGTCTATGCTTTGCTATAAAGCTTTCTATTCGGCATGGGGTTGTTTCCTGCTGTTGTTACTCTTGTGAGCTCTTTTGTGACTTTGTCACAAAAGTATCTCTAGGATTTATAAGGATGCTATAAAACTAAATTTACGATAGTCATAATCGAAACCTTTAAAAACTTTAGCTGAATTAACCGTGCTTGTATTTCTCCACCTTAATTTTTTGAAAATATGGTAATACTACATCACTGTTAAGCGGAAATAATTTGAACATTGATAGGAGATAGAAGGTGTAAAATGTTAACTCCGGCCTAACCTTTGGAATCCAAAGTTTGGATCATGACCATGTTATTGCTTATTTCCAAACATGGTCTCTTATATTTAAAGTAACAAATTAGAAAAATCTAAAAAATGCAAGCACTTAACGGTAAATAAAAAAATGTTTGCTTTGTCTCACATATTTATTAAAATAAAAAAACTTTTTTCTTTGTTGGAGAAACGCATTATCTTGTACTCATTAATTATGTTGGTAGCTTGATAGCTTGAAATAAAACTATCATTCAATATTTATAGACGGATATATGTATTTATACCATTGTTTTTATTTGTTAATATTATTAAATGTTGAAACTGTGATGATTTCTTTATTTTTTATATGCATTAAACATAACTTCAAAACATACAAACTCGTCGCTCTCCTGGCCATATTCGATAACTGTGTGCACCTTATAGGTTCCTTCGGCGTAGCGCATGGGTATATTTATCATGACGGTGGTTTGAAACAAAATGTTGTCATATAACTGCAATAAATTTAATAAAAAAATAAAATGAATATGATGAGTTTTTAAAAAATGTCTCCTTCTCTCTCTATCTACATATATATTATATAGTATCTTTATTTTTCTCTCTTTTCGTCAAAAACAGTTAAGGTTGATGATAATTAAAATCCTTGATCATGCTATTTATCATCTTTCTGAAATGGTCTTATTGTACACTTAGTATACTTACACCAAGTGATGGTGGACATGTCCGTTTATCTTTATCTATTGTCTTGGTATATTGATACCATATCTCTAAAGGGCTAAACAAAGCCGTACAAAAGTCATCGCGTTTTATAAAGAAACTAGTGCTGGTCCATTCACTGCCAATCTTTCTAAAGGTATTTATATTAATCTGTGAACGAAAACAAAAATATAAAATTTATTTAAATCTAAATATATATATAAAATAAGTTTAATTTGAGTTACCTTTGCTAAAGTGTCTTTTGGAAAATCTTTGATAATTTTTATCGGTCCTGATATTAGAACATCACCATCGGGCCTTACAGTTCTATCTATATTATTCAAATCCATCCATATGGTAATGAAATTATTCGGAAATTCCGAACAAGGTGTGAATATATCATCGTTTATGAATTCTATATCATAGTCGTACGTTAAAGTGTTCTTCGGTAACTAAGAAAAAATTTGATATTTTAATTTTCAATATTTTTCAATATTTTTTTTTTTCAACTTACAGCTAATGTTGACAGCAGAAGTTGTGAAGTAACCACTAAAAAACAGACAAAGCAATCCATTTGAAATGGTGTTGAAAGTTAAATTGCTAACATTTTTAACACTTACCTGCTTTTATAGCACAATTAGCCTGATTTAATAGCGAAAAATAACGTGTAACAAGCTGGAAAAGCAAGATAAAAATCAACTAGGAAACTGTGTTTTTCTAAAATACTTCAACACTTAATTTAACCCAGCTTCTACACGTAAAGAAAAAAAAACAACGTTTATGGCCAGTTTGCCGCAAACAAACTTCGTTTGTCATGCTTGAGATCGTTATTTGCAAACGTTTCTACAGTTGTCATAATAATAGTCAGTTGCGTGAAACGCACCATTTATTTGCAGGAAATTAATTTCGTTTTTTTAAGACACGAGTGATTTTTAAATTGCAGCAATTGAATATTTTGTTTCTCCCAACTGAAAACTTCGATTGTTTTTCTCTTCGTTGTATAAACATAACGCTTATAGTTCAGAGTTACTTTTTGGACAAATGGTTACTATAAAAGAAAATTGGTAATGTGCTTAATACGCGAACGGAGATTGCAACAGAGTTGCGATGAGTGCAATCTATAAGAAGATGGACGGACATAGGGAGAAAGATAATTAAGATAATAAATAATAGCTTGCGGTATATGTATATGTAC
>OX030951.1:34158646-34346146 GCA_943735915.1 Pherbina coryleti
GGGCCGGAGAGGATTAATATGTATGACCGACAGGTCAAAAGCAAAATTCAAAATAAACGCTATAGAAGAGGCAAGCATAATTCGCATGCTGACTCTTTCCACGGAGTTTGAGTTCAATGCCTTTTGCAGACCAGTGATCATAAATGAAACGTTTTCTTCGGTTTTGTTTTCTATACTGACACGTTAACAAAAATTATAATAATTATGTTAGTTCTCTCTTCCACTGAAAAGTTTTGTGTTTCGTTCGCCCCCACGAACGAAACGAATGAAAAATAACGTTTTTGTATCACCCTCTGAGAATTCGGTTCGGATATAATTTCGTTTATTTTCGTTCTCTACTTGTAGCTGCTATCTCTGAGATCGCATCATGGTATAATAATATAAGGTAGCATTGACAACTGCTTATTATCTCTTCTACAAGAAAACATCTCCTGTCAAAAACAACTGTTTGTGCAAATGCATCTGCAGCTGCTGAAGTTGTTTTTCTTCACTTCTACGTTTTCAATATTGTTTGTGTTTTCAATGGCCGATTGTGTGCGCTCTCTTTTTGAGTATATTTTTTGATAGTAGATGGTTTCCCAAGCAACTGTCAATGCTACCTTGTATTATTATACCATGAGATCACATGACGTACATTTTTTTTTTTTGTTTTTCGTTAGGGCTCAAAACCATTCATTACTGTATTATAATATTTTTTATCATTGCACCTACGAAACAAATTTCTATTTTCGTTGTTTACTTAAGCAGTTGGACGTGGTGGGGTCCCGATTACGTCATTATTTTGTTTTTGTTTTTCTTTTTTAATTTTTGTCACGAGGTCAAAGAATTTTATTTTACCGTCGCACAGAGGGTTGAACATCACTTTTCTCGGTATTAATTCAAAAGTTTTTTTTTAGCTTTCTAAATAGTATTTGGTATCTTATGAAAGTGCATAAAATTCTACGTCACTAGCTGTAATTTTTTTTTCGTTTGATTGATTGGTTTACTGACAGTTAACTGTCAAAGTTTGCAAATTTTTCTAATTTCGGCGCGAAGTGCAAAAAAACATTTTTTTGGTATTTTCAAAGAATTTCTTATTTTTTTTTCTCAATATTATCAAAAGTTTTATGATGGAACCTTCAACTTCAGGTATTGCTCTATGCAATGAAATATAAAAAGTGGTGTGAAGTTGTGTAAAAATATTTTTTGTGATGAATTGAAAAAATGCCTAAAAAGTCCATATTTTTGATGTTTAGATGGACATATAGTTGTGTCCGAATTGTTCTATTATGAATTTTTTTTTTCTTCGTATTATTTAGAATGTGTACTTTCTAAAAATATGAGTTTAATCGTGCGCATATTTGCGCGTTAGGCAGAATTTTGATTTTTGTAAACAAAGTGAGGTTGCGGACGTCTTATTTTGTACAATAACAACGATTGTGGTATTTCTTCTTTCTGTTTTCGTTTTACATTCGTGTTTTTTTTACTATTTTTGTTATTGTTAATGTTTTTGTGATTGTTGTTGTTTGTGAAGTGTCATTTAACTTATTAATATAGTGATGAAATGATGCAAATAGTTATTCGGATTAAAAAAGTTATTTTGTGTTTTTTGGTGTTTTACTAATTTTGTTTAATAATGAAATACAAATAATTATTTATTTATGATTAAAATTATTTTATTTTTTTTTTAATTTTTTTTGATTATTTAAATAATTATTTGTGTAATATTAAGTTAAAATTATAAAAACAAATGCAGCAGAGAAAATACGATTGAAGACATCTTACATAGGTTTCTCATAACTTCAGATCCTCTAATTTCCAGTATGAGGCCGTTGCCTAAACGAAAATTAGAATGTTTACCAAAATTAGCAACAGAATTGTTAATACAGCCATCTTTGCAAACACAAATATATAATCAAGGTGTTGATCATACCGAGAATGATATTGTAGAACACGATGAAGATGTTTACTATTACGATGATAGCGATTCAAGTTATGATGAGGATGAGGCTTCTTATTATAAAACTTTGTGAATTTTTGTTTATAAAAAAAAAAATAAAATTCTTGTTAATTCTTCATTTAATGTCTTTGATTTTTTTTTAGGTAAAATAAATTTTGATTCAGATTCGTAATCAGCGACCCCAAAAACCCCTGTATACTAAATTTGAAGTTCCTAAGCCCTTTAGTTTAGAAGATAGCCTGCTCATGGACGCCATTTTGAAGCCGCCATTTTGAATTTGAAAATTTTGACTTCAGATTCGTAATCAGCGACCCCAAAAATCCCTGTATACTAAATTTGAAGTTCCTAAGCCCTTTAGTTTAGAAGATAGCCATTGACGCCATCAGCGTGACTAAATCAGCGACCCCAAAAACCCCTGTATACTAAATTTGAAGTTCCTAAGCCCTTTAGTTTAAAAGATAGCCTGCTCATGGACGCCATTTTCAAGCCGCCATTTTGAATTTGAAAATTTTGACTTCAGATTCGTAATCAGCGAACCCAAAAACCCCCTTAGTGAAAATTTTTGTCTCGATACTTAGCCCCTGTGAATTGATCTCCATTTTTGGGGTCTCTGAACCCACTGTGCGTCGTACTATAGCTTTTTTTTTCATCGAATAATAACTCAACTCCGATGGCAACCTCCGAGGTAAAACGTAACGTTGTTACTTCAAAAACAAAAACAAAAAACAAAAAAAAATTTCTTAAACATTATTTCAAACTCAACGGCAACTTAACATTGCTGATGACATAAAAACTTTTTAACAAAAAAAAAAACCGACTTCAAAATCACTACAAAGTAAAAAATAATTTTAAATAATTTTTCCTATTCATTTCTTGGTCATATTTTAAAAGCTATTTATATGTATTATAATATTGGAAATCTTATCATTTTCATTTTTTCTATTTTGTTTTATTATCATCAATATACTAATTGCTTTATGTACATAAAAGCTTTGAAGTCGGCGCTTATCTTACTATGTCGAAATCTTTTTATTTTAATTTTTTCTAATGTGTTTTATTATAAAAATATTATTAACTTTATGAATATAAAAGCTTCTTAGCGATTTTTTTCTTTCAATTGGCAATTTTTGAGTACGCTGAATGTAGCCAATGTGTTCCATGCATTATTTGTGCAGCTGTTACACACTATGTCATATTCAATATGAGCTTTACAAGCTCACCCAAACCAGTTTAGTGAGAATTTTAATGTGTACAAAGCTTTTAAAATTACTACAGTGTCACCAAGGCACCAAATAGTGCACGGATGGTAAAAGATCATGATTGTGTGTCAAAGATGAGCGCCGACTTCAAAGCTTTTATGTTCATAAAGCAATTAATATATTGATGATAATAAAACAAAATAGAAAAAATGAAAATGATAAGATTTCCAATATTATAATACATATAAATTAATACGCAAACATCGAATGTTGTCGTACACTTTTTCAATATTTATTTTAGAATAAGGACAATGAAACACACATCATTCGAAAGGTACTGCACCATAGATGTGCCGAATGATGTTAGATTTTAAATTCATGACCTTTGACCCGAAATATTAACGTTGAAAGTTTATATCAATTTTAGTTAGGGATCTCAAAACTAGGAAGAGGTAAAATGAAGAATGTGATATCAGATGAAAGGTCTGGCTGCACAGTATGATTGAATATAAGATTGGTGACCTTTGACCTCAAATATGAGCGGAAAAAGAGCATTTATTAAATAAAAGCTAAACTATAAGAGATGGAAAAACATGATATAAGAGAGAAATTTAGACATTCATAAGATGTGCAAAATATACTTTGGTATTTTTCACCATCGTTTACGGTTACCCTACAATAGGCACTTTTTCA
The DNA here is from genome assembly GCA_943735915.1 of Pherbina coryleti. Classification (NCBI taxonomy): domain Eukaryota; kingdom Metazoa; phylum Arthropoda; class Insecta; order Diptera; family Sciomyzidae; genus Pherbina; species Pherbina coryleti. The sequence continues at coordinate 34,162,478 of OX030951.1, forward strand.
TGTAACAAGTGTCAATATATATTGTGATGGTAGAATTGCTTACAAATAGTAAATTTTGAAAAATTTCCGTTATTTTGACATCAAAATTATTGTGATATCTCCAAAACTATAATTGTTCTCAGTACAACGTTTTTTGTATATAAAATTCGCTGATTGAGAAAAATAACGGTATGCGAAAACTTTTTTGCTAATATTTTCCACGAATAGTATGTTATTAAATTTCCCGTTATTATGACAACAAAAGTATTGCAATATTTTGAAACTTGTAGATTTTTTCCATGCAATGCATTTCTTAAAGCAATGTCATTGCCTCAGAATGAGAAAAAAATAATTGATATTTCAAATTTTGATTTTGCATGCAAATATCTCAGCCATTTTTTAATCGATTTTCCCTAAATTTTCTTTGTCTGAAAGTTTAATTAAATTACTTTTGAGGAATAAGAAAAGATTTACCGTTATCTCACTAATTCAATTTCTTATGCTGTTTTCAAAAACACTCTAAAATATTCAATTTTTGCTTAAAAATTAGACCAGACATTCTTTTTTTGTAATTTTTTTTTTGTTTTTCTATTTTCTTCTCTCACACACTTTCATATACCATATCATTTATTTGCAAAAATTGCTTCATTTTGACACATAATTTAATTAAGTGTTTCTATCATCGAAAATCATGAGCTACTCTCTATGATTTTTTTGATGAAAATTACATTTTTCAAAATGTTGTTTTTGTATTTTTTATAAAGTTCTACAGCTAAAAAAATAATTTCTGTGAAAAAATTTTTCAAATATTTCAAACCACTCCAAACTTATATACACAAATATATGTTTAAAGCCATTTCCTTATCTACTTTATATATTATATATATTATTATTATATCTATATATAAATAGGCGTAGGTATAACAATGAAGAACCATTTTCTCCTGTATCAACTGAATTTGATAATATTTTTTTTTTAAATCAATAAGAGTAGGGAGAAGGAGTGCACCGGATATCTATAGGGGCACATCCCATACAACCCAAATTTGGCATATCGAATAGCTTTAGGTATATCGAACAGGTCACACAGTCTTAAAAATCGGTATTCGGCCTCAAATCAGTCGTACGTAGGGGCATGGCACTTTTCAGCAGCCCAAATTTTGGGTAAAACTTTTGAACTATAAATCAATATTCAATGAAACGAGGTAGGAAATTCCTATTTAATCGTGTTCTTCCACTGAAAAATTTGAGCGAGCTTTAGATAAAGGGGCGTGGCACCACCCATACAATTCAGAGTTTTTACATCGAATAGCTTTGGAAGTAAATGCCGTAAAACAATGGAACTCGAATATGGAGTTCCCACTTGCTGATATCCTTCTACTTAAAAGTAGAATATGGGAAGTAGGGTACTGGGACGGGCATTGGAAAAAGGGGTGTGGCACCATATACATAAGTCAAATTTTTGCTATTGAATAGCTTGAAACTAAAAGTCACAGAACATGGAAATTCAGAGTGAAGTATTTTGTGAATTCCTGCTGGTGGTGCGTATGGTGCGTCATGAGTTCAGTTACGTTTGCACATGAGTGAAGAAAGAAAAAAATGTTTTCAATAAAAATAAAAAAAAAAAAAATCAATTTTTAAATGGTCGAATTTAGACCAAAGGCAATACTAGTACATATAAATAGCTTTTAAAATATGACCAAGAAATGAATAGGAAAAATTATTTAAAATTATTTTTTACTTTGTAGTGATTTTGAAGTCGGTTTTTTTTTTTGTTAAAAAGTTTTTATTTCTTCCTTTTTAGAGAATATGAAATATTGTATGTAATAGTATTTTTGAGGAATATTTCAAACTTGAAAGTTTGTTCTTATAAAATTTATTTTATTAATTCCTGAAAGTTTGTTGGGTATTTTCCATTTCTGTTTCTTTACAATTTTTAGTGCCACGTCCTTTCTATAATCCCGCCCACTTTATTTACCGTACCTTATAATGATTCTAGCTAGCCCTGTGCCAAATTTCAGTTTCCAAGTATCAATATTAACCGTAATATAGTACTTTCCTGTGTACAATCCCGCTCACTTTTTTAATGATTCTACCTGCCTATCTACCTGCATACCAAATATTAATACGCTAGTGTCAACATTAACTAAGATATAGTATTTTTATAATATTGACACGCCCCTTTGTTGAATAACGCCCAATTTTTTGGCCGTAATTTGCAGTAACTGTACCTACCCATGTACTAAATTTCAGCACCCTAGTGTCAATATTATTCGATATATAGTGTGTTTCTAATATTGCCACACCCCTTTGTCGAATAACGCCTACTTTATTTACAGTAATTTTAAAAAATTGTGTCTACCCCTGTACTAAATTTCAGAAGCCTAGTGTCAATACTATTCGAGATACAGTGTTTTTCCAATATTACCACACCCCTTTGTCAAACAACGCCCACTTTATTGACTGTAATTTGTAATAGCTATGCCTACCCACGCACTGAATTTCAGCACCCTAGTGTCAATATTATTCGATATATAGTGTGTTTCTAATATTGCCACACCCCTTTGTCGAATAACGCCCACTTTCTTTACAGTAATTTTAAAAAATTGTGGCTACCCATGTGCTAAATTTCAGCACCCTAGTGTCAATATTATTCGATATATAGTGTGTTTCTATTATTGCCACACCCCTTTGTCGAATAACGCCCACTTTCTTTACAGTAGTTTTTTAAAATTGTGTCTACCCCTGTACTAAATTTCAGTACCCTAGTGTCAATACTATTTGAGATACAGTGTTTTTTTAATATGACCACACCCCTTTGTCATATAACGCCCACTTTATTGATCGTAATTTTTAATAATTGTGTCTACCTCAGTGTTTTTACTGTAAATTTCAGTACCCTAGTGTCAATATTAACTGAAATACAGTGTTTTTCTTATATTGACACGCCCCTTTGTTGAATATCGCCCACTTTTTTAAAAAAGGACCTCCGCGTTCATGGTATCTATCTGTTGACAAAAAATTACGGAAATCGGGCAAGTGCTTTAGGAGTTATCGATGTACATACATTTAAAAAAAAAAAAAAAAAAAAAAAAAAAAAAAGCGCGGACAAACCAACCAAATTGAGAACCTCCTCCTTTTTGAAGTCGGTTAAAAATCAATGTGCATTGTGGGTGATATTTCAGCGTGATATACAAGAGTTTGGTTTGATTCATGCTTTGTCACGTAAACCAGAAATTGTCGTTGCACAACAAGACGCAGTCTTATCTAGATTGGTCGTCGTCTGTCGTTGACATACAATTTATGTTGCTCACAATCATGCAATATCGCCATCAATGAAATGCGACAACTGACTGTGGGCGTTATTATCGATGAAGCTGGCTGCAGATCGTTGATCATTTTATGCCGTGTCACACTGTAAATATATGCGCTTTAGATTAAAAAATAAAAAAAGCATATAAATGATTTTTAATTAAATGACACCTTAATAAAATAAATTTTTATTAATTTAAATATGCATACAATTGTTTGAATAAATACATGTAAATGATGATCATAAAAATTTTATATGAACTCATTAATGAATATTGGTAACGGCTTGGCATGAATATCTTACAAGATATCAAGCTAAATAAAAAACTTCTTTGCTGTATAAGAAAAAAAAAAAAATCAAATCCAATGTCGTATTTTGGTTAGTTGGGAGCAGGGCAAGTACAATCGGCAGCACATGTGTTCCAACAAAATCAACTCAACTCTTTTTGTCAGATATCCAAGCCAAGTGTTTGCTGTTTATTTTTGTATATCTCCTTCTGCTAGCGATTTGATATTTTTGTATCGCAAGATCTTGGTTACTCTTGCGTTTTGCCGCCTCAACAATTTTTGCATTTTTATTTTATTTTTTCTTATATCCTAAGGATATGTATTCTTATTGCAAATAAAAAGAAAAACAAAAAAAACATTGTATTTATTTTGAGTGGCTACACGTTGCCTTCATTTTCATTCATGGAGCATCAACATGACGACGCATCGCGCATCATGAGCACGCATCTGCAGCTAAGAGTTGTCATAAGTTCTGCGATTTCAGTTGAATGATAAAACTTGATGGTGCGTCAGGAGGGCCGAACGGTTGGTTGGTGGGATTTTATTAGCAACCATTAAATTGCACTCGCAATTAAATTTAGAGTCAAAGAATAATATTTACGTTGGCAGTAGCGAAATCACACTTTGACTGAAATCGGCATTCAACTCGTTTTGGCAAATTAAAAACGAGCTACATTTTCATATATTTTTAATTTTGTTTTTTTTTTTTTTTTTTTTTTTTTTGAAGTGTTATGATATTTTGAGTCATGAAATTTAATCTTCTTGCCTCATAAGAGAGAAAATAAAAGGGCCTATATCATGCTTTTGTTAGTGATTGACATAATTTGCTTCAGTTGCAACGAGCGATTCATGAAAATTAACGTCCAAATGAAGTACTTTTTAGCAATCAAGTAAGATTGTTGGTGAAGTTTTCATGCTGTCACTAAAATTATTATAATATTCAAAGCATTTTGTATAGCAATGAATATTAAAATTGGTTTTGAAAAAAATGTTTACTATGGATTCGATGTAGAGCAAATGGAATAAATATTGGAGGATAAAGGCCACTTTGAGCCTTGAGTTAGTCACAAAATCTTGAGAATAGATATAACTATTGACAAACACGTAAAGAATCGCCAGTTTGCCGAAAAGGAACTTTGTTTGTCGTGCTTGAAATCGTTATTTGCAAACATTTAAACGGATGTCATAATAGTAGTCAGTTGCGAGAAACGCGTCATTTAGTTGCAGGAAATAAATTTCGTTTGTCATAAGCAAGAGTGATTTTTAAATTAAATAGTTGATAAATTTGTTTTTCCCATTGAAACCTTCGTTTGTTTTTCCCTTCCTTGTATAAACACAACGCTTATAGTTCAGAAGTACTTTTTGGACAAATTGTTACGTTATAAGGAAATTGGTAATTGCTTAATACGCGGACGGAGAAAGCAATAGAAGTGCGATGAGTGCAATCCGTAAGAAGACGAACGGACATAGGGAGAAAGATAATTAATATAATAAATAATATTGACCGAAATGGCTTGCGGTATATATAAGATATATTTTTAAGTTGACAAGTGAATATTCGTTTGCGGCAAATACAACTCGCAAACGAAGTGTAGTTGGTGAATTTATCAGTTACAGTAAACAAAAATTTCTTCTTCTACGGGAATAGTAAGTGATCTACAGAGATTGTCGCTGATATCGGTCCTGGAGTTGTAATTTGTACTGATAATTGTGAATATCGGTGGTCTTCTAAAAGGATACCATGTTCAGAAAATGTTGTATTCTTGGATTTAGGACAGCAAAACGATCCCTATGGCTATATATTAAAGTTTTCGCACTGAGTTATTCTAACAGTAGAAGAAGTAGTGTTTGAACGTTTGTGGAGGTAGGCATTTCGTTTTGTGATTATGACTTTTTGTTAGAGAAAATATTTTTGGGCTTAAAAAAAATATTATTATTCCTTTCAACAGGTAAAGAAGAGCTAAAATATGTCGACACAATTTCTTATAAATATAATAATGGCCGGCCTACGCCAATAATTGTTAAAAGAATTGATTTTGGTCTCATAAAACGGGTACACAGTGAAAAAGTTTGGTTTTTCTGTTGTGCTTTAAGTTCTAAGTCAGTATCAGAGATAACAAGATAGGAAACTTTGATTCTATAGTCAATTTGGTTGATTTTGAGCCAAAATGATGCTTGTTATTCTCATTTTTCATGCACTCACGTATTGGGTATATGAATTCACCTCAAGATTGTCAACTGTTGTTGAGTATTGACTAACAGCTGCTTTAAGTAAGCAATAATATTGCTTTATTTTCGAAGCTTAGATAAATAGACATTGGATATGGACATAAAGTTAATATAAAAGAGGCGGAAACTTAATTTATGCATGCAAAATCTCTCAACTGATAACATATTACCTTAATACTGTCAATGAAAATGCCTTGAAAATTAAAAAATCAACTCTGATGCTTATCCCGCACACAAACCTTCAATGCATGTTGAGTTTCTTCACGGATTATACAACAACCAGCCTAAACTTGAACCAGAAACTGACTTTATTTACTTAAGGGGCTAACCCAACTTGCAGTGCAAAAAATAGGTTTTTTAATGAATACGAAAACTACTGAAATTGTTCAAACGATCATTATATCATATATTTTTTATTGGAAAATATTGTATAGTCTTGTAAAAAATAACTATAAAAAATGGTGTTTTTATTTTTGCGTTTTGCGGTGATGAACATTGAGGCGAATTGGATCACCTGAAAGAGAAAAAGGCCAATAAATTTAAACTTGTGTAAAACTTGTGTTCGATGATCGATTCATTTAAAAAGGATGCAAAGTATAGTATATAATTGGTTCAATTTTCACTAAAAATACTGTCGTTTTTAAGCTATAAAACTGCCATTTTGTATAGAAAGAAATATCTATCGATATCGAAAGAAATATAATATAATATAATAAATATAGCGCCATATTTTCCGAACCCATATGGAAGTTCTTCCACCGACGATGCTATACAATTTAATATAAATTTGCTATTGACTTTTCATCATTCTCTCTCATGAGTGCACTCGGTCACGCAACTCTCTCATAGAGCATTCCGGGCATCGTAATTTTTTTCCACATATATGTGCATATTGTGACCTCCTAGGGCGTTCAATAAAATTGACTTGGATAATAAATAAAACTTGCAGTTCAAATATAAATTAAACGGCAGAAATACACACGTCTCGAGTTGTAGAACCTTCGAGCTAAACTGACAAATTTAAACAATAAGAGACATCGAAAATTCATATCTAGAAATTCAGAACATTATTGAATGCCAGAAATACAAGTTGAATACCAGGTGTACGACCCTTTTCGAAGACATATAACTTCACAGATAGTTATGCTTCAAAAATATGCAAGAAAAAAACCCGACGAACTTCAGAGTTACATGTGTGGGTTACCCCTTATTTGTTTATGTGTTGACCGTGGTAAGTTTGTCTACACTGAGTGAAATTTTACACAGTCGTGAGAACCCAAACCAGATAAATAACTGAAACTAGGACCCAAACTGGGTGAGTTCGTCAACAAAACGTACGAACTCAACTATGATATTGACTTTGTATTGACTTCAATTTGACATAAACCATGCATAGTGCTATCCCTTTCACAGCAAAGTTTCCAATCTTGTTTTCTCTGGTATGCTTTGAGCGTTCATGCGCAGGGCCGGCCCTAGAGCCGAGCTAGTAAGGCCAGGGCTCGGGGCGCATACAGATAGAAGCGCCTTACATATTTTAAAAAAAAATATATCAATCAATATATATGGAAATATATATGGCGACCGTGGCATGCATGTTAAGTGTGTAGCTTGCATACCTGCAGCGAGAGATTGATTCCTACTCACGACAAATTTTTTTTTAATAAAAAATTTTCTGATCGGTCATCACCTCTTTGCAGACAATGTCAAACCTCAGAGAGTAAACCATGCCATGAAAAGCTTCTTGAGAGCATGAGCCGTGTGGAGTTGGCATAAAACATGTAGGTTCAGTTCTCGATCAATTGTGCACAAACATTTTATAACACACACAAGACGACTGTTTGAACGATGATGAGCAACTTAATATTACTACAGCCACAGCAGCGAAAAATAAGTCAGAAGCCACAGCTATATTGCACAAAATTAAAAAAATATAAATTTATCTGCTCTTTAATTGTAAGGTATGATATTTTATTTGAAATAAATGTAACTAGCAAAGCATTTCAGGCAGTTAGTTTAAACCTCAGCCAGGCAGTAACGTGGTTATCAAAGAGTATAATGTTCCTTGCAGACTATAGAACAGATGCCAAATTTTCTTGTATTTTGGAGGAGGCTAAAATAATTGCAATTGATTTAGATATTGATGTACAGTGTGAACGCGCACGAGTTCGCCTAATAAGGAGACAGGAGGTAATTTCAGTTTATGTAAGGCAGATACCTGCCGTATAGACTTAATTCCACGTTGCCCCATGGCAGTGGGGTCGAGGTTCAAGGAATTGATGCCTAGGAGATAAATATTCAGGACGTCAGAGCTATGCTAATATCTATACGACGTCCATCATACCTCTCCTAGGCGTCACTTCCATGACTCCAGACGCAACCAACGTCCTGTCATAGTAGTTTCAACACCGGTCGCACACCACACTTAAGTGTATATTTAAATTAATAAATATACTGTATGGATAGCACCAATGCTGGAACGCAACTGTACCAATTATGGATGATTAGTTGGGTCATCATCCATATTTATTGGTGGAAATCGAGACCCATCTAACATCTCTGGCAATTTGAGGGCATTGCCACCCGGTTGAATAAGCGGAACTCCACGCCGATCTCACAGACCTGTTCGCGACATTGAACTAGTCAAACGGTCCATCTACTTCCCAGATTGGGCGACCAACTCCAGGATCTGGGCAGTCCCTTCTCATTTACACAGGATAGGGCGAACCCGTTGCCTGCGACCATGCTCCTTTTTCCTGGATTTGGACAGGCTGCTCGTGAGAACAGGCGGAGTTGAACAGGCGGAGTTGAATAAGGAGACAATTTGATTATGAACAACGTGACGAAGTGTTGGATGATCCAATGCCAAACTTTAAAGTTAATTTTTTTAACAAGATCTTGGACAACGCGATACAATCATTACGTGATCGTTTTCAACTTATTCATGAACACTACAGTAAATTCGAAATGCTATATAACTTTTTCATTATCGCCAATATAACGGATGATAAAATACGAAAATACGATATTTGACGAATTAAAATACCTTAAAAATCATTTGTCTTCAGATCGCTGTATTCTCCTATTGAAATTATAAATAATTTATTAGAAAATAATTTAACAACCGCATTGCTAAATATATATATTGCATTACGATCGTCTTAATGGTTAAGCTACCCTTTCCATCGAACGCGATATAGTAGGGAAATTGGAGCTGGATGATCTTATCAACAATTTTGCATCCAGTAAAGCTCGGAAAAAACTGTTGGTGTAAATTAAAATAAAATTATTTATGGATAATATAAGTTCTCTCCTTTTTATGTAGATAAAAAAACTCCGCCAACATAATGAAGGGCATTATTTAGATAGCGGTTTGAGATATGTTAATTTTCTTATTTTGATTTAAAGAAAGTTTTATATATTTAATTGTATGCCTTACTTGTTGTACTTAAAGTTCGAAAAATACCGACCAAAGCTCAATTTTATTAAATATTGAATTTTATATAAAAATATAGTTGGGAGTTGTATACATAATATGTAAATAATTGTGTCTTATTATTCTAAATTTAACTTAAATGAAATTAAAAAGAGGTTTCTTACTCTTTTTTTTTTCTTGTTAAAAAATATGGGGCGCAATTTAGACCCTTGGTCTAGGGTGCCACAAATTCTCGGGCCGGCCCTGTTCATGCGGTAGGGGTGTTGCTCGCTGTCTTTTTGTTTATTAATGTAAGTAAATATTTTCCAATGTTTTAGGAAAAATATTCATCACTTTACCTTTTTTCGATCTTTTCTATGTTATAATAGCAAAAAACAAAAGCAAATATAAAAATGAAACCATTATATTGAAAATCCAACACTCGATAAGATTTCCTTGCACCAAATGTTGTGAGAGCTTTAAACAACGTCTTGTTTCAGTGTAAAGCTGCGCACTCGGAAAGCTCTTTTTGTTGTTGTTTGAACCGTGCGTTGATCACCACTGTCATAAACTAATATCTAAAACATTTTTTCTATCTTAGTTCTTTTATAAACGTTTTAATTGAGTTTGGACAATATGAATTCTATAATAGGTTGGTTATATACATTTGGTGTATATATCATACCAATTTCTTGTGCACACTTTGGTTTTAATATGACAAGCGGCCTCGGTTGTGTAGTTGGTAGCGTGCTCGACTGCCACCCCAGAGGTCTCGGGTTCAAATCCCGTCCACGCCATGGTTCTACGCTCAAGCTTTTCTGTATTTTCTATTATCCGCATTAGGGCGTATCGAAAAATTTAGATCGTATTCTAAGAGGTCTCAAAAGTTGCATGGGGTTGTCAAGATAACCCAAAAAATTTTAACGAAAAATAAGGATGTCTTCCTGTCCCGCAAGGACAAAGTTGTTTTTTGAGGAAACCGGAAAAAATAACGACCTTAAAATGCTTTGACTTTTATAAAAAAAACTACGTATGTCTTAAAGCAAAAGTAGGTATAGGCTTAAACTAACAATATATTGGTGAACACGATGCCACTCACGATTTTTATCCACAGTGTCCTGTGTGAAGGATATTCGAAGCAAAAGTTGTAATCGAGATAGCACAGAACTTTTGATTGTTACCCAATAGTCTAAATTTTGGTGGTATAAGGTGGAGTGACAACTCGGTATTTTCTCAAGAATGTCACACCACTCTACATGATTTCATCATGCATCGCACTCACCACTGGTCTCACAAATCATATTTTCACAAAAAGAAAATAAAATATACCACTAAATGGCGTTTGATAAGGGCGCAGTTCGTGGGAAATATTCAAATAAATTGTTTTTCAATTTCAATATTTTTATATAAATTTTCCTTAAATGCGATAGTTTTATTTTCAAATAGTAAATATTTGAAAGGTATTTAAATATATTCGTGCATAATTTTAATATATTTTTTATTAATTCTGTTTAAATATTTTAATATTTTATTTAATTAAAAAAGTATTTAAATAAATTTTAAACATTTACATAGTCGATTTAAGTAAATGCGTTATTGGTGCAAAAATGACTCGCTTTTTGGATAAATTAAAAAAGTTTTTGGATAAATTTAATATTTTTTTCCCTTAGTGTATTTATAGGTTTTGACTATATTTTGTATGGTAGGTTGTATGGTAGGTGGGCGTGGTTTTTATCCAATTACGTTTATTCTTTCAGAGAACATTGCTGCTAACAACACATACTCAAGTACTTGTTTTTGTGACCGTAATTGTCTAAGTTACGATGAATTTAGTTAATAGTTTCTATGGGAGATGGTCGTAGTCGTTATCTGCTTTTGCCCATCTTTTGGAGCATGATTTTGTTTTCCTTTAAAAATATTGTGCACAAAATTTTGTTGCTGTACCATTATTTCATATTTTAGCCATCGTTTTTAAATTTCGCACCACTGTGCGGCGCTTCTTCACTCATGGCCCCCCATGAAAACATGGCTTTACTGCACGACAAATTCGGTTAACAATTAATTCCACTAATCGGACTGGTGAAAGCTTAGTTGCTACGTAGTATACAATGTTTACATGGGAGAGGCGGTTACGATCTATATTTTTATATTTTAAAGGGATGATATACATTATTTTTTTTGTTATAAAAAAATTATAAAGACCGTTATTTGCAAAACAATTCGTGATACACAGAAAAAAAAGAGTAGAACTTTTACCTAAAAATGTAGTGAATTCAGCTAAAGTAATCCGGTGATTTTCAGTCAACGAATTTGATTAGGTGCGCTACCAATTTCTAAATGTTAATTATATGCAATTATATTGGGTAGTTTAACTGCGAGAGTAGCTAAAAAAACCTAAATATTTAGGTGTACCTTCAACCATAAAATAGATAAGACACATAATTTATTAGAAGAATAAGCTAATTTTTTTTAAACTATGACCAGTTCAGATTAGGCAAGCCACCTACTAAGTGTAGAAAAATCATCTAATTATTTTGATAGCATTCCCACTTAAGAGTGGGAATGCCGTGCAAAAAATATGCAAAAAACATGTTTTTTGTTTTGCAATTTCTATTTTGAAGTGAAACTTTCCTTAGGTGACTTTACTTCATTTCGTCACATGATAGAGAAGAAAGATTTGTTTTATAGTAGATAGAATGAGAGAGATATATACATTGTATAAATGACGGAAAAAATTTCTTTGCCACCGCTGAGAGTCGGACCTGTGATCTTAAAATTTCAACAACCAACGCCTCATCTATTGAGCTAAATTTCCAATACAGGAATTTACTCTACATACCAATTAATCAAATTGCTGTAGATGCCCAGTGGAAAAATAATTTCAGAGTTGTGGACCTCATATTTTTATATACATTTTGTTCACAAGTTATCAAACAGCGTAACAGCACAGCGGTAAAGCGTTTGACTATAACGCCAGCGGTCCGAGTTCAATTCTCGCATGAGACTTTACTTTTTGTAAAATTTTCTCACTTTGTTTTTATTTATGTTTTTTATAGGAGAGCGCTGTGCTCCTATAAAATTCAAATACGGGAAAAAAACAAGTTGTAAGGAAAGCATTTGATTTATCCACGTAAATATTTATATAAAATTTATACTGAGGCGTGGATAATGCTAATATGCGTTATTTCCCTAGTGTACGAACAAATCGACAACTTGCATTAGGTAAAATAACTAGAAGAATTAGATGATTTAATAAGCAAAATTTTAGTTGAATTAACTTATTTTAATTAGGTGAATTACGTAATGCATGATTGTTAAATTAACTGTGTAAGTAGAAAAGTTGTTGAAAAGATTAGGTGAAATAGAAACTTTCACATTAGCTAAACTAGTTTAGGTAATAAATCAATTCTTTTATTTTCTGTGTAGTTCAACTTTACTAAAATATCAATGTAAGCGATGATAAGAAAATACATTTAACCACTTGTATATATGTATATATATATAATTAAGAGATAAATTTACAATGTTATTAAACCCACATGCAATGGATTAAGCAATTAAAAATATTTTAAATCTGATGATGATGGTATAAATAAGTGTAACTATCCAGATCAACCAAAAAGTAAAGCGCGTTTTAGTTCGTGGGCATACTGAGAAAAATTTCAAGAGAAATAAGTTGTAAAATGAATTTATTATTCAGTTTGTGTGGACTTTTGTTACATCTCAGCGCAAAGTTTGTCGTTGGAGGGTCATTTAATGTGAGTTATTTATTTTGACATAAAAAAAAATTCTTAGCTAGAAGACAAATGGAGTTGTGCGTAAGTGTGTTCCTATTAAATAGGTTAAAAATGACTCTTGGGTATAAAGCGAAGTACACCTTAGAAAAAAAGAAAAACTGATCCAGATGATTTATTTTTTTTACTAACAATAAGTCTTATATGAGTGTGAATGTATCAACAAGAGATGTGGGGTTAAAAAGGCATATTTTTTAACAGTTGGTCACTGGGCAGTTTTGAAAGGTATTATATTGCATAACATACATAACCTCCATGAGTATACTTTATGATTCAATAAAAATATAAGAATCATCTTAACAATTTTTCGTTTTATTAAAAAAAAAATCGTACACCTCTTGTTGATAAGCCTTATATTTCAAACTTTTTAACACAAATGTGGGGTCCTTCCACCTAAAATATCGTTAAAAACTTTTTTTTAATATACATTTTTTTAAATTTTGAATTTCAACATACTTGGCCTAAAGCTTAAATTTGTTTTCAATATATATTTTTTGTTATATTTAAGAAGGCTCTGAAGTTGGTGTGAAAGATGAAAACCGGGCCTCTCAAAGCTCGGCTCCAGATCATCTTCAGAAGTAATGCATTCGAAAATATATCCTTAAATGCGCATTTCTTACCAAAATGCAATGAAAATATGGAAAATTGAGAAAAGTATTCAGCGTGAAAAGAAAGTCGAAAAATTTAAATTATTTCTGACCGAATTGTTGCGTGTAAATCTAAACATATTTCCAAAAACCATCTCATTTTTGTAAAAGATGTGTAGAATTTCCGAACAAACATATTTAAAAACAAAAAAAAGTTGGCTCTGTCGTAGACACATCCGCAAGTTTTAACGTGACGGTGTTTCTTTGTCCTCATTCGTGTCGCTATCGTTTCCTTTGTTCCCAAACTTATACTCATCCTTCCGTTATTTTATTATTTGTCCTTATAATTTTTATACTTCATGTCCAAAGTCTTGTTTTAATCCAAGACCAAATTCTTGACTTAAGCCTTGTCCAAATCCTTTTAATAGTTGGAAAATGTGTTCTTTGCGTGTGTCTAAGGATTTGTCATAATTCATATCTTAATTCTTGTCACAGTCCTTTTCCGGTTTCATAGTCCAGTTTTATTGTTTTATTTTGTTGTTTGTGACCAATGTTGGTTTCAACGAAAAAAAATTTTGAGATCATCATTTTTTTCAGCTTTTCGGAACATCGTTAGTGTTGCTTTCGATTTTTACTTTTACTTTTACTTTTACTTTTACTTTTACTTTTACTTTTACTTTTACTTTTACTTTTACTTTTACTTTTACTTTTACTTTTACTTTTACTTTTACTTTTACTTTTACTTTTACTTTTACTTTTACTTTTACTTTTACTTTTACTTTTACTTTTACTTTTACTTTTACTTTTACTTTTACTTTTACTTTTACTTTTACTTTTACTTTTACTTTTACTTTTACTTTTACTTTTACTTTTACTTTTACTTTTACTTTTACTTTTACTTTTACTTTTACTTTTACTTTTACTTTTACTTTTACTTTTACTTTTACTTTTACTTTTACTTTTACTTTTACTTTTACTTTTACTTTTACTTTTACTTTTACTTTTACTTTTACTTTTACTTTTACTTTTACTTTTACTTTTACTTTTACTTTTACTTTTACTTTTACTTTTACTTTTACTTTTACTTTTACTTTTACTTTTACTTTTACTTTTACTTTTACTTTTACTTTTACTTTTACTTTTACTTTTACTTTTACTTTTACTTTTACTTTTACTTTTACTTTTACTTTTACTTTTACTTTTACTTTTACTTTTACTTTTACTTTTACTTTTACTTTTACTTTTACTTTTACTTTTACTTTTACTTTTACTTTTACTTTTACTTTTACTTTTACTTTTACTTTTACTTTTACTTTTACTTTTACTTTTACTTTTACTTTTACTTTTACTTTTACTTTTACTTTTACTTTTACTTTTACTTTTACTTTTACTTTTACTTTTACTTTTACTTTTACTTTTACTTTTACTTTTACTTTTACTTTTACTTTTACTTTTACTTTTACTTTTACTTTTACTTTTACTTTTACTTTTACTTTTACTTTTACTTTTACTTTTACTTTTACTTTTACTTTTACTTTTACTTTTACTTTTACTTTTACTTTTACTTTTACTTTTACTTTTACTTTTACTTTTACTTTTACTTTTACTTTTACTTTTACTTTTACTTTTACTTTTACTTTTACTTTTACTTTTACTTTTACTTTTACTTTTGCTTTTGCTTTTGCTCTTATTTTCCTTTTTATTTTGCTTTTAAATTCGAGTTTGCTTTTGATTTGTTTTTACTTTTCTTTTCCTTTTTCTTTTGCGTTTGTTTTTATTTTTGATTTTGATATTTATTTTGCTTTTACTTCTCCATTGGTTGTGCTTTTCTGTGGGACATTAATTTTGACTTAGCTCCATGCAAGTAGTCCATGCATCAATAATGCATTTAGGGGCCTCGTGACGAAGTCAATTTTTTTTTTTATTTCTATCATGTGTCCGAAGACCTCACCTTCGTTCTCCTTCTATAAAGTTTGCCGTTGCTTCAGTGGTCACAAAGTTAAAATTCCATGCAAAGTTTTTTCATAGTTGAAGCATTTTTAATGCATTATATGGTTGCTATCCTCAAATCGTGACGATAAGAATTTAATGTGTATTTTAGTTGTGAGGCATAATAACACATCTATGCTCTCGTAAACCAAAAGTTACCGTAGCACGTCTTCTACGTGAGTAATAATTCCATGCAACGATATTTCATTTCTGTTACATAAGCTACTATATTCACAACCTGACGGCAACAGAATTTTTTATTATTTTTGGCATAAGGTCAAGTATAAATGCTTCATTTTCCTTTTTAAACATTTATCGCAGCTTATATACTCACCGAGTAAAAATTCAATTCAACGCCGTTAAATGAATGGTGCATTGTCGATCTTTAAACGGCACTCTCTCTGTGTCCCCATGATGTCAGACATTTTTGTCTAATTATGTTGTGAGGAGTAAGAACAGGTCTATATTGGTGTATCATATTTTTAATCCTAGCACAAATACTCAGCGAGTAATAATTTCATGTAACAAATTTTCAGTTGCGTTGCTTTAACAGTTCCCTCCGAATTATAATGAATTTAAAGAATTCACCTTTACGGTCGTACCATTATTTTAATCAAAGCACCTATACTCAGTGAGAAACAATTCAAAGCAACGCCGATGCATTTTTAAAAAATGCCTTTTACAACTTTTTTGGAAACTTGAGCGGTAAAACGTAACTTAGTGACGTCAAAAAATTGAATGGATCGATTAATTTGTTTTCAGTAGTATGGCCCGTTTTGAAAAAGTATTTCTTGAGAAAAATTTCGGGGCAACATTTTTTTAGCGCTGTCGAATCTGTATTTTAGGCGGGAATGATTTGATTTACATTGTCTATATTAGTTGGTAAATTAAGTCAAAAACAAATTTTTGAAAGTTCCCAAAATTTTATTTAAAAACATCCCTAACAGGGTCTCTTGGAATCATATAATTTTTTTTTAATTCCAGGGTGTCGACTATAGAATAGCAGTGCAGAATGATGATATCATATCACCTTGTGATGAAAGTCCAAATAATTTTGTTGACAAATTGTACGACTTATCAAATATTAACATAACATATGAAAATGACGAATCACTTCTGATCCAGGGCACTGCTAAGTACATTGCAAACGAAACAATAAATGGGAAAATAATCGTAAGTGTAGATAAAACATTCATTTCAGTAAATATAAGTATGTGCAAATCATAAAAAAAATATGTCTAAATAACTTTTTGTTGAAATGTTTTGAATGTTTTCCTCTTATAAGGTGCATTTCATAATCATAAGACACTAGCCTTTTTTAAAAGTATTTTGCGGTTTTTTTAAAATTATACAAAAAGACAATTTTCATTGTCGTTTAAACCAAAGTAAGAAATCATACGTCCACTCACGAGCATTTGTAAACGCAATGCCGGAAAAGGGACACAAGTAATCTTACCTATGATCATAGTTATTTCGAAAAATTTAGAAAACACTTATATTCCCCGTGCAAAGATTTCTAAGTATTTATATGTGTGTTAATATTAAATTTAAAAATATTTAATTGTTTTTATTAAAATCTTAATTTCAGCTTGATACCCAAGTTTTCAAAAAGCAGCGTGGTCAATGGATGTCCACTGTGTATAATTTTTATAGGCATGATGTATGTGCAAGTATATGGAATCCAGCCGAAATATGGTATAAATTTACCGTAAACGTACCGGAAGAAAGACGAACATGTCCACCACATATTGGGGTTTGTAACAATATTCAATGCGTATTAATACCTGCTGCTCTTATATGTAATGAAATTATTTTAGACTATCTACAACTTAGATTTTGAGGCTGGCTTGACGATGAAAAACATTCAAGATCGTCATGCTGCCGGTGACTACATGACACGGGTGACTGTTATCTATGGTCCCATGCCAGATGATTTCTTGTGTTTTACTGTTTTAGGATACATTGAGAAAATATGAATATCTAGAATTTACATATATTATTTGCTGTTGGTAATAGGAAAATAATAATGACAATAAATGCGGTTTTTATTTTAGAAAGTTGTTAAGCAACCATATCTTCAAAAAGTAACGGGAATTTTAAAACTTTGAAGAATAAGAGCGCACGGGTCTTCTCAGCACATAAGCCACCTACGAAAAAGTGAAAAAAGTGAAAGAATTGATTATAAATGATCACCGAATCACAAGAAGGGAAGTCGCAGATGATGTTGGTATGTCAATTGGCTCACGACAGAAAATTTTTTCGAATTTTTGGGTTTGAAATGTATTAAAAGTTCGGTTAAATATCAAGGTTATTCTCACCTATTTCATGTGTCTATATCTCCATATTCGCCAGACATGCACCCGTGTGGCCACCATGCACGGTAGAAGTGAAACTTTAACTCAAAAAGGTTGATTTTTAAGTGGTTAATTGATTTTATCTTTAAAACAGTCTTAATAAAAAAAATCCCATTTCCAGAATTTTGTATCAAAAACATAAAGATATAAGGAAAATAAATTCAATATAGAAATATAATCTGTGTATTTTTTGCTACCCTCAAAAGTTTTAAACATACTTTAAAATGTTGTACATTAGAACTCTGTTACTTAACAGCATTCAGTGTTTGTCTTTTTGTTTAAGATTGATATTTTCAATCTGAATATCAAAGACATGCTCCATATGCTTCGACTTTTTATGGCAATATTATAATTACTCGATGTATGAACCATGCATTTGAAAAGCTACTGTGTCAATTAGACCGTACCACCTCCTATGCAAACAAAAAAAGTGCGCCGTATACCAGCGAATATGATGTATTTTGAAAGACAATTACGAAAAAATTTTTTTTTTACCGAACGTAGGGGTCGCGCATTGACATATAACTTCATATCTTAATAAATAAAGCCAAATTTTTATAAAATAAATTTTAAAATAAAAAAAAAACAATATTCCTACAAGTCCTTGCAAGGCCTTAAATTGATTTTGAGGAATTTTAAAGTTCGTAAAAGGATAAAAAAATCTGTAACGCCAATGCTAAAAGAGGTATCAACACTATTTTAGTTGTGATTTATTAAATACTAGCAAATACCCGCTGCTTCGCCGGCGATATAAATATTAAATATCAATAAAAACATATATCTTAAAATTTAACAGCCGTATTCATATTGAAGTGGGGAGAGTATAAATAATGGTTTGTGTATTGGATAAATTCAGTGAGTTCTTATTTATTTGTCGCAATTTCGTCAACATTTTGATATATAAAAATCAAAAGTTTTTCTAAGCTACCTACCCTCTGCACTAAAATAATTGTCATTTTATTATTTTTTTTTTTATAAATATTTTGAAATCTTTGACAAATTGTCTTGTTTTAATTTTCTTTTTTTTTTTGGAAATTTTTTTGAATTTTTTGACATAATTTCCAAATGTTTGAATTATTTTGATTAATTTTAATTATTTTTGACAATGTTTGTGATCAAATGAGAGCAAATAAATGTAAAATACCTTTATGAGAGGTTTATAGCACGATTCAGCTATTTTTAAAATTCCTCTAATTTATAAACAAACATTTTCAAACACTTTTTGACATTTTGTTTGTTTTTGATACATTTTGAAATAATTTGATACATTTTTGACAATATTTGTTGCGGTCAGATGAGAACAAAAAAAATGTTTAAAATGCTTTTTCGAGGGTTTATTGAAGGTGTCAACCATTTTTAAAAGTCTCTCATTTATCAAGCATTTAAAAGAGATTTTGAACGCTGTTGAACGTTTATGAATAATGTTTTTAAAATTTTTCGATTTTTTTCTTATGAAGGCTTTATAAGACGTTAATAAATTTTTATGAATACAGCCGTTAGAATTTTGCTAAAATTGTATATTTGTGTTGGAGCTACTTAGTAGTTCCATCCGAATAAAGTAACCAGCTAACTAATAGCTTTAGTTTTTATAAACTTTCTGTATCTTCCTGATCTTACCATTTTTTTTTCATGCATTGGTACACTTTTTCTAGCACTGTGACTATATGAAAATCTCGTTTATACGTAAAAATATAAGCTCTGAGGCAAGAAAAATATATGACGGCCTTATAGATAATTGTTGTTTTAAAATTAAATATATCTTTCGCTTAAGCTCAAAAATTTCAGCAAAACATTTCAACAAAACATCGACACGGAATTTTTGTCGATGGTTTTATAATATGGCAGTATTTTTACATTCAAAAAGGTGGCAGCATTGGTACCTCACACAATACATGTTGCTGTCTTTTTTTTTCTTTTTGTGGACCTTCCCACCGGGAAAAAAGAAGCAATTGTGTATGAAAAAAGAATCAATTCTCTTCTCCAATATAGATTCTAGAATTGATTATTTTTAACACGCTGATGTCCTACAAAAAGTAGTACATTCTTTTCTCGCTTCCATATGAATCGCTACAGAAATCGATTTTTTTATTCAGTTTTTAAATGGATTCTTTTAAATAAAAAGTATTATTTTCGAAAATAAGAAAACAAATCAAAACATAGTGATACTTTTTTCGCTCATACCAGAATTTGTTTAAGAATCAATTCATTGTTCACTTACCAAAAAAGCAAGCAAGGAATCTAAAAACATTTTCTATAGTAGAAATTATTATATAGGTCGTAATCGATTCTGACTGGAATAAAAACGAATCAGTAAGCTTTTGGTTGATAGATTCCAATTCATAGGTTTTGCTTTAAATTTATATATTCTTTGGAATACGTTCTAAAATGTAAGCAAAAATATCCATCCCATTTACGATTTTTTTAGAATCAATTCTCATTTTCCTAGTGGGTTGACTTTTATTTATGTTTGAAAATATTCGCCAACATTAGAGTGCAGATATATTGTCATATGAGCGAGAAAATATATAAAGAAAATTAAATTTCAAAATAAAAAAACTCAGGAGCGGTGCTTTCATTGTCAACGATTTTAGTTAAAATTTTTGTTGTTTGAATTTTATAGTTAAAATTTTGTTTATTTCAGTTTAATCATATTTCAGGCGTTGTTATAATTGTTTTATAGTGGTGCGTACATGTGATTTAGGCAAAACAAATATGATTTGTTTCCTTATATGTTTGGGGCAAACGTTTTCATAACAACCGCCCCTGTGGCGATTTGGCATTTTCTTTTGTGTGTAGTAATTTTCATATATTTAAATATTCTAATACAAACAACAACATCTTATGTTGTTATGGCTGTCTCTCTTCGATTTCAGAGTTGGAATACAGAAGTATTACATATACATATGTTCTACCTTATTAGCTTTGGGCACTACCTTTTTTGAGTTGCACAGAGCTTTAATGAAAAAAGTTTTTCTCTCTGAGAATAAGAATAAAGAAATTGTATGGTTATTCTCTTTGAATTTTAATTAATTATTTAAATAATGGTTATCAAATTTATATAGCCTATGTCTCAACTGGGAACGATAGCTATCCTAGAGAAAAAGAATTTTTGGAATAGCGCCTGCCATTCTCAAGCTTTTCGCAGCCGAACATACGTGAGTCCTCTTTTATATAATAGTATAGATACAATATATTATTATTTTATTTTTAAGTATTTAAA
Organism: Pherbina coryleti; assembly: GCA_943735915.1. Lineage (NCBI taxonomy): Eukaryota > Metazoa > Arthropoda > Insecta > Diptera > Sciomyzidae > Pherbina > Pherbina coryleti. The sequence continues at coordinate 34,183,642 of OX030951.1, forward strand.
AATACTTCTGCTGGAAATTTCGATGGTAGAAACTGAGATCTGGAGGGTAAGTAATAGAACAGTACACCTGAAATCTTCTATAGGTGGTCATAGAAGACTTCAGGTGTAATGCCTGAATGACTTCTATAGAGGTCATGTTGGTTTCCTTGAGGAAAAAGCATTGATATACCAAACTTTAAAATCCGACTGTAAACACTAGAGATATGAAGTTATATGTCAATGCGCGACTCCTACGTTCGGTCCAAAAAAATTTTTTTTCGTAATTGTCTTGCAAAAATACGTCATATTCGCTGGTATACGGTGACCTTTCTTTTTGAGGTAAATTCTAGTGTCCATACTATATTATAATTATTTCATTTTACGTAACACTATGTTAAAAACACACCGAAGCGTTTCACGCCGAATTGTTTCATCGGCGAAATTATTCATCGAATTTACTCCCATCGCGGCTAATAAGCTTCACTTAAAAAAAAAACATTCAAGGGCTGTGGTCTTGCTATCCAAGATGAGACTCAAAGCGAATCGCCGAAAAACCTCAAGGATATCCTAAATAACGAGTTCCACAAGTGTTTCGGGGATGGGAAGAAGCGATAAAACATCAAACTACGTTGAAGGAGATAACATCAATATAGATGAATAAATAAAATTCATTGTAAAAAATTAAAATTTCTGTTATTTTTATAAGCGTATCTAGTATGTATGTGGGGTTTTTATTGAAAAAAGATGATGATGAATAAATAACAATTTTCGAAAATATACCCAAAAACACATACCTACATAAACTAAAAATATTGATCAAAATAATAAAATAATGTATACTCGTTATCATACGAGTATTGCCAGATGAATTTTGACAGCTCCAATCGAAAGTGTGACATTTTCTAGAACAAACATACTCACAACATTTTGGTGTATGTGCGCTTTTTGTGTTGTTTACAGTGGTTTGCAAATTGTATTTCAGCAAAAAAAAAAAAAACAAAACTGTTGAATTAAAACGTGGTCATTTTCGGGAAATGATTTTTTACGATTTTCAACGTGGATTGGCAAGAAAATAATCTATCAACTTAGTTCAACTTTTGGTGGTGAAGCACTTCACCTACCGACTTTTAAACGCTGCACAGTGCATTGAATCCATACAAAATTGGAACATAAATAGAAGGAGTGCTCCTATGATAATGAAATTTTGGGTTCTGGATTAATTTAAGCTAATTAAGAAAAACTGCAAAAATGGTTGAAATTGGTGAATTTCTAGGGGTAGCTCCCTTGTACCTATATTAATTTTTTCCATTATTTTGTATGGGAGGTACATAAAAAAATTGAGCGATCTTAACAAAAATTAGTCAAAAGGCCAGGCAAAAGGATAGAAGTGTACTAAAAATGGTTGAAATCGGTGGGTTCCTAGGGGTACCTCCCGTGGACCTATATTGATGTTGATGTTGATGCTGATGTTGATCTTGATCTTGATGTTGATGTTGATGTTGATGTTGATGTTGATGTTGATGTTGATCTTGATGTTGATGTTGATGTTGATGTTGATGTTGGTGTTGATGTTGATGTTGATGTTGATGTTGATGTTGATGTTGATGTTGATGTTGATGTTGATCTTGATGTTGATGTTGATGTTGATGTTGGTGTTGATGTTGATGTTGATGTTGATGTTGATGTTGATGTTGATGTTGATGTTGATGTTGATGTTGATGTTGATGTTGATGTTGATGTTGATGTTGATGTTGATTTTGATGTTGATGTTGATGTTGATGTTGTCGTTGATGTTGATATTGATGTTGATGTTGGTGTTGATGTTGATGTTGATGTTGATGTTGATGTTGATGTTGATGTTGATGTTGATGTTGATGTTGATGTTGATGTTGATGTTGATGTTGATGTTGATGTTGATGTGGATATGGATGATGATGTTGATGTTGATGTTGATGTTGATGTTGATGTTGATGTTGATGTTGATGTTGATGTTGATGTTGGTGTTGATATTGATGTTGATGTTGATGTTGATGTTGATGTTGATGTTGATGTTGATGTTGATGTTGATGTTGATGTTGATGTTGATGTTGATGTTGATGTTGATGTTGATGTTGATGTTGATGTTGATGTTGATGTTGATGTTGATGTTGATGTTGATGTTGATGTTGATGTTGATGTTGATGTTGATGTTGATGTTGATGTTGATGTTGATGTTGATGTTGATGTTGATGTTGATGTTGATGTTGATGTTGATGTTGATGTTGATGTTGATGTTGATGTTGATGTTGATGTTGATGTTGATGTTGATGTTGATGTTGATGTTGATGTGGATATGGATGATGATGTTGATGTTGATGTTGATGTTGATGTTGATGTTGATGTTGATGTTGATGTTGATGTTGATGTTGATGTTGATGTTGATGTTGATGTTGATGTTGATGTTGATGTTGATGTTGATGTTGATGTTGATGTTGATGTTGATGTTGATGTTGATGTTGATGTTGATGTTGATGTTGATGTTGATGTTGATGTTGATGTTGATGTTGATGTTGATGTTGATGTTGATGTTGATGTTGATGTTGATGTTGATGTTGATGTTGATGTTGATGTTGATGTTGATGTTGATGTTGATGTTGATGTGGATATGGATGATGATATTGATGTTGATGTTGATGTTGATGTTGATGTTGATGTTGATGTTGATGTTGATGTTGATGTTGATGTTGATGTTGATGTTGATGTTGATGTTGATGTTGATGTTGATGTTGATGTTGATGTTGATGTTGATGTTGATGTTGATGTTGATGTTGATGTTGATGTTGATGTTGATGTTGATGTTGATGTTGATGTTGATGTTGATGTTGATGTTGGTGTTGATGTTGATCTGTTACATAAGCTGCTATCTTGACGACCTGACGACGTTAGGATTTTTATTTTTTCGTAAGGTTAAGTATAAATCCTTCATTTTCCTTTTTAAATATTTATCGTAGGTTATTTACTCACCGAGTAAAACTTCAATGCAACGACGTTGAATGTTGTATTGTCAATCTTTGAGAGGCTCTCTCTGTGTCCCCATGACGTCAGACATTTTTGTCTAATTATGTTGTGAGGAGTAAGAACAGGCATACATATATTAGTGTATCATATTTTTAATCCTAGCGCTGTTACTCAGCCAGAGATAATTCCATGTAACAAATTTGCAGTTGCGTTACTGAAGTAGGTCGATGACGTTTTGAATTTTTTTTTTTTTTTTATAATGAACTCAAAAAAGAAACCTTTACGGTCGTTCCATTTTTTAATCATAGCTCTTATATTCAGCGATTTTGCTCTTATATTCAATGCAACGCCAATGAATTTTGAAAAAAAATCCTTTTTCAACTTTTTTACGGTAAAACGTAACTTCGTCACGTAAAAAAAAAAAAAAAATAAAAAATTAAATCTGAATAGAAATACCGACCATTATAAGGACAAGAATTTTGATAAGAATTATGACCAGGATAAGAAAAACTAACGAGTGCAAGGATTTGGAGAAAGATTAGGATCAGGAATTATATGAGGAGTAGAACAATGATTTCGACAATGATTAAAACTTGGGATGGGACAAGGATTAAGACAAGAATTCAGGTATGTATTGGTAAAAGTACTACGTCAATGAGTGAGTCAAGGATTAGAATAAAGATTTAGATACATCTTAAACAATATTTAGGACAAGATTGGAAAAAGGATAATGAAATGGGACAAGATAGAGAACAAGGATTTTGACACACAAAGGAAAAGGTTAAGGACAAAGTTTGAGACAAGATTTAGGACAAAGTTTGTTAAACGAAGTGGTACAACATGACGAAAGGGATTCGAACAAGGATAAGGTCAGGAATTCGGACATGGAACAAGTGTTTGGACAAGAAGTAGGACATGAAATTATAAAAATAAGAATAAGGATGAGGACAATTTTGCTAACAAAAAAAAAAAAAAAAGGATGGGGACAAGAAAAAGAAAAAGCATAAAGATATGCAATAACGCCAAAGCGTACAGCCTACATTTTTATTTATATTTTTTATTTTTTTTTTTCGTTACGAGATTTCATGAATATTTTTTAATTTTTTTATTTATTTTATATGTATTTTGGAAAAATGATTCGAATTTTTTACATATTTGGATAAATCCTTAAATGACTTATCTTATGAAATAGAAGCAGAGCAAAACGGTAACAAAGCACACAAATTATGATTTCTGTTTGGGAAAACTTCACATAGTTAATTCTAAAAATATCCCTTATCAAGAATTATTACTTTTTTTTTATATGATTGCATTTAAATGATATGAAAAATTGTCATCTTTCAAGCTGTCAACAATTTAATTACATTTACCACAGCTTAATTGTGTGCTCATTGTCATCAATCATGCGATAAAATTGCTTAAGTTTGGAACGTGTCATGATCAAAACGAGCGATTGCAGTGTTGTCATATGAAAAAAAGCAGGGGGGAAAAAATAACAATAAGAACAACAAAAGTGCATGTCGGCTTGTATACGCTGCACGACATGACAAGAGTTTGCTACTGTCCGTCAACATTTGGTTGAACATGTCACACAAACTGACTGAGTCGGTGCAGACAGTTGTGAATTTTCGATTTAACGCGTAGATCTTAAAAGTAAAATCGGAAATTTTGACTTAATCGCAATGGAAATGAGTAGGGGTTAAGTTGAGTGTTCGTCAAAAGAAAAGTTACGCGTATTATTCCTTATTTTTTTTTAACTTTAAAATATCCGTGTATTTATTATTTTTTATCGTTTTCAAATCTTATCACTTAAAAGCAGCAATGTTAAAAATCTTATTAAGAATAAAAAACTAAAATAATAAAATCAGCAACATTAAGATCAAAATCCGCGATAGCTCGTGTTGAACAAGCGCAGATATTAATTGCTTCACTTTCAGTGATAAGGATTCCATCAGCAAAGTCACGCTAGGGTTTGGCGTGTACTGCATAAAATTCAAATTAATTTCGTTATGCATTGAATTCTAAGGAGAGCAACCGGTTGACTCAATGTCAGCTTTGATCTAAACTGGTTGTGGTATGCTTGGCCACTGTTCGAAAGTTGCCTGCTCTGCAAAGCGACTACTACCTGTTTACGCCCTGAGGAATCCACTTTGAAAAGAAGCTAAATCAAGGCATAAATCAATGATGCGATCGGTGAAGCAATCACAGTCACCTACGTGCCGCGTTTAATATTCACAGTGTTGCCATTCGTTCCCGTTGGTAGTAGTTAAGTACGATGTTACAGTGTTGAATTTTTTTCCAAAACTGGGTAATTGTGCTGCAAAGAGATTAAAAAAGTTCAAGTTCATATCTGAAAAATTGTCATACTTCACTTTTATAGTTGATCAAATGAAAATAAAAACTATTTATTCAAACACCTAGAGTCATATCCTGTGTAAATCTTTGCAAATAATAGTCCAACCCACATTTTCGAGCTAAGATAAGTTAAGCTGACATTTATATTAAGTAAATTGACGGGTAGAAAATTGAAGTAGGCTGACAATAATAGATGAAAATGGGCCAAACTTCGACTGACACAATGATTTCATCATATGCCAAGCAACATAAAGCCAATTAAGCCAAGTCCCGGCAAAATCATAAGTTAATATTGATTTATATGAATTTGGATTATCACCGCTGCAGGCAAGATTACGATTTATGGAACACATACTGTAAATCGGTTCTGATGTGGATTTCGGGCTAACAGAATCGGTATGAAACAACGAAACTAACAAAGAACCAAGAAGTTTATAAAAATAAACATGTTCAAGAAGAATATCGCATATTTGCATCTATTATAGATCAGCCATAACAAGGGCCAGTTAATACAAATGATGTCAATACAGCACGAAGATTCTTTTTAGAACCAGAAAATAATCTTATTTAAAAATTTAAAATAATCATCGAAGTACTTGTATGCAATGAAGAAATTGATGCTAGAAAATTTTGTGATTATATTACATGTAGAGAAAAAATCAAGCATTCTATGCTTTAATCAAGCAAATAGGCAATCAGTTTACACTTAAAAGGCTCAACCAAGTTATGCGTAAGCAAACAAAAGCAAAACAGCAAAAGTAAGTACTTGTGCGGCGTTATATGGAGTCGCCTAAAGGCCTAACCAAAATAGACGAAAAGAGACGATTGCAACTTGCCGAACGTTTGCAATCGTTACGTCTGTTTTGACATTTAACCCAAAATGAAACGAGTTCCTCCAATCGTCTGAAAAAAGAAGAAGACTACCTACAGTAGGGCGTATCGAATTACAATTTTTTTTCGAATTTCATATTCTAAGAGGTCTCAAAAGTTGCATGGGGTTCTCAAGATCACTCAAAAATAATTTTAAGGAAAGAAAAGGATGTCTTCCTGCCCCGCAAGGACAAAGTTGTTTTTTGAGGAAAACAGTGAAAAATAACGACCTTACAATGCTTTGACTTTTATAAATAAAACTACGTACGTCTTATAGCAAAAGTAAGTATATGCTTAAACTAAAAAAACATTGCTAAACACGATGCCACTCACGATTTTTATCCACAGTGTCCTGTGTAAAAGATATTTGAAGCTAAAGTTCTAGTCGAGATAACACAGTACCTATTACTATTACGTAACAATCAAAAGTTCTGTGCTATCTCATTTACAACTTTTGCTTCGAATATCCTTCACACAGGACACTGTGGATAAAAATCGTGAGTGGCATCGTGTGAACCAATATATTGTTAGTTTGAGCCTATACTTACTTTTGCTTTAAGACATACGTATTTTTTTTTTATAAAAGTCAAAGCATTTTTTACTGTTTTCCTCAAAAAACAACTTTGTCCTTGCGGGGCAGGAAGACATCCTTTTTTTTCCTTAAAATTTTTTTTGAGTGATCTGGACAACCCCATGCAACTTTTGAGACCTCTTAGAATACGATCTAAATTTTTCGATACGCCCTAACCTACAGTGTTGGCAGAAAGATGAACTGAAATTAACCTCTATTTGGAAAAAAATTTACCTTTTCCTAAAATAAAAAAATAAAAAATTTTTAAATGATTAAAAACGGCTCTCCGCAAAATCGGGTGGCACGCGCGATCCGTCGCACTTCGCGTAGTCCGCCGTGTCGCGATGCGCTGCCGCGGTACTAAATATTTCCGTAGACTTGACCAAGCAAACTCAAGCCAATGTTGCAAATACAAAAGAAGAACCGCCGATATTAAAAACGAAAGATCACAAAAAAAAAAAAAACGAAAAATCACTCAAAAACGAAAAGTGAAAATTCGCCCAACACATTTGGGTGAAATTTCGTCCAAAGCAAAAAACGAAATTTTACCCAACAAAAATGCAAAATCGCCCAATTTTTTTTTTTTGGCGATTGGCGAAAAAAATTGGGCGATTTTTCATTATTTTTTTTTGAGCGATTTTGTGGAGAGCCAAAAAAAAAATAATGAAAAATCGCCCAATTTTTTCCAATTAAAATTTCGTGTTTTCGTTTTTGGCGATTTTTCATAAATTTTTGGGTCATTTTTCATTTGGGTGATTTTTCTTTTTTTTTGCGATTTTTTTTGGGCGATTTTGCGGAGAGCCATTAAAAACCGTTATTATATTTTTTGTTAGTATACATTTATTTATAAAGAAACACCAAAAAGCAACGCTGATCCGACAACTGACCTGGACGTGATCTGGAAAGAAGATCTCCAACCGACAGCCGCTTTGGTTCTGTTCGAGATCTTAAACTGCTGGTGAGTATGTTCAGTAGGGTGGAGTGAAAAATGTAAAAATTTTTTTTTCGGAAACGGGTACCCTTCAATGACTGTGTATGAGACCCAGTAACAATTCTGTAAAATATTTAATTTTTACGACGTCATCTTGAGTCTGCACATTGGACTTTTAGTTTGAAAATTTTTGAAATTTTTGACATTTTTACAAAATTTTTTTTTTATGTACTTGAAAAAAAAAAAACAATACGGGTAGTCACTAAATTGTTGAACTAGGCCTTAAATATAGACAGGATTTTTTAAAACATTTTTGGGTCGTGGTTTCAGTGTGCGCATTAGGCCTAAAATTCGCCCAATATTCGTAAATTTTTGATATTTTTAACGTTTTATAATATCTGATATCCTCTTATAATGTTATAAATACTGGTTTATATAGCTTTCGTTAATAAACTTTGCATTATGCAACTCTTCGCTAGTTCATATTAAACTACCCAGGACTCACCACGGGGAGGTGCTTGCACTTTGATAAAAGTAAAGTAAATACATAAAAAAAGTACACAAAATGGTGTAAAGTGAAGGCTCTGAAGATATCAAATGGCGTGTGGGAACAATATTACAGGAACATTTGTCGATGAGAAAGCTGCTTTCCAAATGGGTGCCGAGTTTTCTCACATGGACCAAAAACAACAAGGTGTCGATGATTCGGAGAGCTGTTTGGCACTGTTTATGTATGTGACAATGGATGAAACATAGATCCACCATTACACACCGGAATCAAAACGGTTGTCAGCTGAGCGGAGAGCAACCGCTGAAAGCAGGCCAAAACGAACAAAAACACAACAGTCGGCTGGAAAGGTTAAGGCATCTGTATTTTAGGATGCGCATGGAATTTTGTTCATCGACTATCTCGAAAAGGGAAAAACAATCATCAGCGATTATTATATAGAGTTGTTGGAGCGTTTGAAGGATGAAATCGCGAAAAGTCGGCCCCATTTGAAGAAGAAAAAATTATTTTTCCACAAGACAATGCACCGTGTCAAAAATCGATAAAAACGATGGCGAAAATCCAATTGGGCTTCGAATTGCTTTCTCATCCCCCGTATTCGCCCGATTTGGCCCCCAGCGACTATTGGCTCTTTGCTGACCTCAAAAAATGCTTGCCGGCAAGAGATTTGGCTCCAATGAAGAGGTGATGGCTGAAACTGAAGCGTATTTTGTGGCGAAGCACAAACCGTTATACAAAACCGGTATTGAAAAGTAAGAAAAGCGGTGGAATGAATGTATTGCTCTTGAAGCAACCTATGTTGATGAATAAAGAAGAATATGTATTTGCAAAATAAAAGTTTTTTTATTACTTAGTCTCGGAACTTATTGGAACATGTGTTAAACTTGTGGGAAACCATAAAGGGTTGCACCTACCTATCTGAGGAAAATCGGAAAATTGTACACAAATGTATCCAAGGCAATATATACTTTGCTCACCATGAAAACATGCTCATAGCTATGTTGGTTGATAAGAGAGATCATATAAAGAAACTGGCTTTAAGACGTATCATCAAGGCTCGATTTAGAGAACAAGCTAGTCAACCACTAAGACGGTTTGAAATCCCGAAAATAAATTTAGGAACATCAGAGTATGTCTATATGATTATTTGGAATGATGTGGAAGTGACAGAACTACCTCTCACAAGTCATTTGACAAATCAGGATTTGCAAAGGTAACTAGAAACCGAGAGTGTAAACAGAGCTTCTGAGTGCATTTTTTTTTTTTTGTTGCTCTCATGATTGGGTGGTTGGGAGGGCATGGGTGGGACTCGAAGCGCAAGCACCACCCCGTGGTAAGTCCTGGGTAGTTTAAGCCTTTGGCGAGTGGTGTACACTATGCTGTACATCGATTTGTAAAGCCTGTTGCCTATGCATAAAATCGTCTGATTTCAATTTTTTCCCGTTATTTATTTCATGGTCAACCAAGTTATGCATTTTTTTTATTGTTTTGTTGTCAACAAGTGATCATTTTCGTGCATTCTTTAAATTCGTCGAATGCACGAAACAGTAGTAAACGAAATTGTAGTAAACCGCGTTTTCATAAAATTAAAAAAAAATATTTTAGGGTTTAATTTTTTTGAAAAAAAGTGAGGTTTTGTATTTATCATTATCTATATTAAAAAAATATTTAAATTGTTTTTGGAAATTTTTATCAAAACATGTGTTTTAAAAAAATGTACATTATAATATTCATTTCTAAAATCCATCACCCAGGACATTTTTTCTACAAAAAACTTTAAAAATGGGCAAAGATAGGCTTTTTTAACAAAATAAAGTCATTCCCATAATTTTCTTTCCGCTAGATTTCATTCCCGTGTCAAAGGGTTAATATGAACTAGCGAAGAGTTGCACAATGCAAAGTTTATTAACGAAAGCTATATAAACCAGTATTTATAACATTATAAGAGGATATCAGATATTATAAAACGTTAAAAATATTCAGAAATTTACGAATATTGGGCGAATTTTAGGCCTAATGCGCATACTGAAACCACGACCTAAAAATGTTTTAAAAAATCCTGTCTATATTTAAGGCCAAGTTCAACAATTTAGTGACTACCCATATTGGTTTTTTTTATTTTTCAAGTACTTAAAAAAATTTGTAAAAATGTCAAAACTTTCAAAAATTTTCAAACTTAAAGTCAAATGTGCAGACTCAAGATGACGTCGTAAAAGTTAAATATTTTACAGAATTGTTACTAGGTCTCATACACAGTCATTGAAGGGTACCCGTTTCCGAAAAAACAATTTTGACATTTTTCACTCCACCCTAATGTTCAGGTAACAGGTCTGCCAATAACTAAAAAAATTAACAAGTCTAAAAAAGTTATTGTTTTCGGAAAATTTACCACTTTTGGTCAAAAATTACCTTTTTACCTCTGCCCAAAAAATGAGTCAAAAATTACCTCAATTTGGGAAATTTACCTCAATTTGGCAACACTGGTTGAGACGCTAAAAGTTCGGTTATTACGGAAAAGAACGTCTTGTCCAACCGTTTCGTTTAGTTTCGATAAGCTTACGTTTGTTCATTTTTGGTTACAACATTGAAATGCATTTAAGCGAATATTTTCGTCTTCACTCGTTACGGAGCAAATTGTCTATTTTGGTTAGGCCTTTGAGTTGTGCGTAAGCTTTCCTTTCGTTCAGTTTCTCATTTTTCGTTTACTTTTTCAATAAAAATCACAGTATACATGAAAACGAAACCAATATGAATCAATTCCAATAAATTGTCCTACAAAAAATATTTTGGTTTTTGCTGATAAGGGTTGCCAACAGTTTCGATAGAACATTATGTTGTTAATAAATTTAAGTTTGTTAAGCTTAAAAAAAGCTTTATTTTGCATTGAAAACTCATGAAGTTTGCTAAGTTTGTCTTAACTATAAATTAAAAAAAAATACAAATGATTTTTATTCATATTTCGGTGAAAGATATAATTAAAAAAAAATTAATTTATTTAAAATAAAGATTTCAACCCTATTCTGCTTAGCAAGCTACAGAGTCGAGCGCTCTCTCTCAAGTTCAGCAAAGTAAACGAAAATTGAGAAATTGAACGAAAGGAAAGCTTACACAAAACTTGGGCGACTCCATATAATCATGGTATAATAATACATGGTAGCATTGACAGTTGCTTGGGAAATCATATACTGTCAAAAAATATACTCAAAAAGAGAGCGCTCACAATCCGCCATTGAAAACACAAGCAATGTTGAAAACGTTGAAGCGAAAAAAAAACAACAACCACAGCAGCTGCTGATGTATTTCCACAAAAAGCTGTTTTTGACAATTTATGTTTTCCTGTTGAAGAGAAAATAAGCAGTTGTCAATGCTACCATGTATTATTATACCATGCCATATAATGACGCACAAGTTCGTGGTTTAGCTCTTGTTTGCTTTTAGACAAAAAAGAAAAAAACAAGTTTAATTTAAGAAGCATTTGCTTTACAGTCAAGAATAATTTTTCTAGATTCAAGTCCAATATTTGCTTGAAGTGAGAAAAATTTGCTTGATTCAAGTAAAAACTTTGCTGTAAGGTAGAATAATTTACTTAATTTTAGAATTTTATTTTCCATGAATTGAGAACAAATTGTTTGATTCAGCAAAGATGTAGGATGTAACTTTTATAAAAAAAAAAAATAAAAAAACAACTGATTATACTAAATATATCTTGTAGAAGGTTACATGTTTCCAAGTAGAGTAACAGATAAGACACTGTGACTTCAAACCATGTTTGTCAATCCGCACCATCTTAAACATGTTTTCATGAAAACATGTTATGAATTATAAGTAGGCCAATATAAGTTGAAGTGAGAAACTGCAACTTGCAACTGTTCACAAATTCCTTTATCATGGATAACATATCATTAAATATAATTTAATACCACTTGGAGATCTATCAGAGGAAGCTTAGGAAAAAAGAAATAAGAACTACGGATTTTTTTAAGAACACCACAAAAGGAAAATCTCACGAAGTTTCACAAATCATGATCTATTTACTTTATTATTGGCAACGTCAGATCCGTTCATCTCTAGCATCCGCCATCAATGGAAAGTTGAATATCGGGACTTAGATGAAGAAGCGAAATAACTACTAGAGGAAAAAATAATATAGAAAATAATACAGAAATGTTCTGAATAATGACTGTAACTTACTTTTACTGATACCTTAGGAAAAAAATGTAATAGTAATAAAAAAAAAAATTTCAATTTTCCTTTTTGACGTGACGAAGTTACGTTGTACTGCTCTAGTGTCTAAAAAAGTTGAAAAATGAATTTTTTAAAAATTCATCTGCGTTTCATTGAATTGTTACTCGCTGGGTATAGGAGCTATGATTAAAATAATAGTATGACCATAAAGGTTAATTCTTTGACTATATTAAAAAAACAAAAAAAAAATTAATACGGCATAGGGACGTAGTGGGAGCTGCGTAAGCAACGCAACTGAAAATTTGTTGCATGGAATTATTACTCGCTGAGTATTTGTGCTAGGATTAAAAATACGATACGCCAATAAAGGCCTACTGGAAGCCCACACAACAAAATTAGACAAAAAATTTTTGACAGCATGGGGACGCTGAGAGAGCCGCTCAAAGATCGATAACGCAACATTCATGCAGCGGCGTTGCATTGAATTTTTTCTCAATGAGTATATAATCTACGATAAAAATTTAAAAGGAAAAAGAAGGTTTTATAAATGGTTTTACGACAAAAATAAAAAAAAAATTCCGGCGTCGTCAGGTCGTGAATATAGCAGCTTATGTGACAGAAATGTAATATCGTTGCATGGTATTATTACTCAGTCAGGAGGAGTGCTACGGTAAATTTCGTTTTACAACAGCAGGGATGAGTTATTACGCTTCACAACTAAATTACAAAAAAATTATTGTTGTCATGATTTGAGGGATGCAATCACATAAAGCAGTAAAAATGCTACAGCCATGAAAAAACGTTGCATGGATTTTTAACTCTGTGACTACTGGCGCAACGGTAAATTTTAAGGAACGAAAACAAAGGTGAGGTCTTCGGGCATATGATAAAAATAAAAAAAAAATTGACGGCGTGTCAAAGACCCTCAGGAAATCGCCTAATGTGACGCATATGCAATACTTTTGTTGGATTAATTGAAATTAGAGCACAACCAATGGGGAAGCAAAAAAAAAGCTAAACGAAATGCACCAACTCCAAATCCAACAACAACTCCAACACCAACACCAACACCAACACCAAACCAACACCAACACCAACACCAACACCAACACCAACACCAACACCAACACCAACACCAACACCAACACCAACACCAACACCAACACACACCAACACCAACACCAACACCAACACCAACACCAACACCAACACCAACACCAACACCAACACCAACACCAACACCAACACCAACACCAACACCAACACCAACACCAACACCAACACCAAAACCAACACCAACACCAACACCAACACCAACACCAACACCAACACCAACACCAACGCCAACACCAACACCAAAACCAAAACCAACACCAAAACCAAAACCAACACCAACACCAACACCAACACCAACACCAACACCAACACCAACACCAACACTAACACCAACAAAAACACCAACACCAACACCAACACCAACACCAACACCAACACCAACACCAACACCAACACTAACACCAACACAAACACCAACACCAACACCAACACCAACACCAACACTAACACCAACACAAACACCAACACCAACACCAACACCAACACCAACACCAACACCAACACCAACACCAACACCAACACCAACACCAACACCAACTCCAATATCAACACCAACACCAACATCAACATCAACATCAACATCAACATCAAAATCAACATCAACATCAACATCAACATCAACATCAACATCAACATCAACATCAACATCAACATCAACATCAACATCAACATCAACATCAACATCAACATCAACAACAACATCAACATCAACATCAACATCAACATCAACATCAACATCAACAACAACATCAAAATTAACAACAACAGCAAGAAACTTCGTCACGTCAAAACCTACGGGTGTGTCCACGGCACAGCCAACTCTTTTTAATACAAAATTTTTTATCATAATTATTAAATGGTTTATTTATCCACTTCTGACTTTTTCAAGAAAAACAGACGTTTAGAAAACAAAAAAAAACCGGCATTTGCATACTAAAAGTAAAGAAAATTAAAAAATTCAACTATTTCAACAATTTTTCAATAAATACTCAATCGATTTTAATGAAATTGAAATTAAAATTGAAACAAGAAATTATCTGTGCATTAAAAATAAGAACATAACAAGAAAGTCTCAATCGGTTCAAGAGTTACAGAGGTTCACGCAAGAGGGACGGGCATAGGGAGAGAGACAATGAATATAATAAATTATAATCACCGAAATAGCTTGCGATATATATATAAGATATATTTTTAAGTTGATGACAACTGAATATTCGTTTGTGACAAATAAAACTCGCAAACGAAGTGTAGTTGTTAAATTTTTCAGTTGCGGTAAGCGGAAAATTGCTTTGCGTGCAGCACACACTCAGCTCATTGCAGCAAATGTTTTTATAAAGAAGTCAAAAAGAGCCCACATAAAATTATACAAAGGCACTTGCAATAGTTTCTTAACACCTTCATTTTTTGCTCCGAGTTTCTGCTCCAATTTTTTCACTTTACACTCGGCTACACTGTCGCTTACTTCTTTGCCAAACTGCAGAGGCGTTGCACTTAAACGAGTATATTTTTTAGACTTTTTTATTTTCATATCTATATATTTCAATATTTTATTTTTATTTTTATTTTTTTATTTCTTTATTGCAAAATTTATTAGCCAATCATTCATGTTCAAAGGACAACGCAACGCAACGTGACGCAAATTTTGTGTTGCGTTAATAATTCATTTACGTCCAACTCGTTTATTTAAATTATCGCACTATGGAGTGACGTGTGTTTGCTTAAGTAAATATTGTCGCTCACCATTTGGCATCACTTAAAATAAGTGTTGCCCTGTGTTGTTTTTGTTTTTTTTAATTTTAATTTCAAAAGCACGCCGCAGGCATCTTGCGTGCCATTAAAAATGTCTTTAACGCACAATTTTTATTTGGCTTAATTTTTACTATTCTCATTCGCTGTCATTTTTAATTGTTTGTTGCATTTTTCATGCTATTCATAAAAATCTTAATTAGTTTGTTAATTTGGTAGAAATAAATGCACGCAAGAGAAATTCCAAAAATTGCCGGAATTACTTCAAATGTTCATTTGTACGGCAAAAGTTGAATAGTTTTCATGTAGTTTTTAGACCTTGGCTTGGTATGCGCAGCAATGTAACAGCACCGGAAAATGCCGTCAATTAAGTGCAGCCAAAGTATTTAATGTACATAGATGTTGTTGTTGTTGACAATTTTTTGGCATTGTCCCAGATGATATTCTCTGATTTTTTTTATTCTACACTTTCAAACTCTTTTCAAGTTAGGGTTTCTTCAATTTCTTGAAAAAATAGCATCAGTGGAAGCTCGTCTGTATATTCCTAGAAAAATATTTTGTTTTTACAATATCATAAAATGCTAAATAAGGAATGTTTGTTCCGATATGAATATGATAACTTTTTCCAAAAAATAGAAATATCTTTTCTAACCTCACTTTATGATCTGATCTCACATTCAATACTGAAGATAATGATATTCTATTATTTAATTTAAGATACTTTATGTATATAACTACGTAAGTTATCTTATACACGCAGGCTGGTACTTATATTTCAGGATCTGGAAACGCTAATATCATTCCAGTCAAACTGACATTTCCATTGAAATGTTTGACGTTTTCTAGGTTATAAATACTCACAACCTTTTGTTGTGTTTGCATGTATTTTAGCAAAAGAATGGAATCAACACGTGAACATTTTCGTGCGTTTATTTTTATTACAACTTTTGTCGTGAATAATCTCAACAAGAGTGCGTCGATGGCTCAATTCAATTTTTGGTGTTAAGCACCATCAGAACCTCTGCATATCGGTTGTACACAAAATCGTACGGACGAATATGTTGTTGTGACACAAAACAATGATGCTGTTCATGAACTGATAATGCTTGAACGTAATGTAACATACCGTGAGATTGAAGTATCCCTGCGCATTATTTCCACTAGCATTCATACCATTCATTTTCCATGAAGACATAGTTATGAAAAAGATTTTCTCACGTTGAATTCCATATAATTTATGAATCGCTCATAAAAAGGCTTGTGTCGATTGGTGCAAGAACGTTCAAGAAATACAATCGCGATGCTTCAAAAGACGTTTATAAAGTCGTAGCTGGGGGCAAATTATGAGGGTAATCAGTCCGTATGAGTCTTAAGGTAAACAGCCGTCGACTGTATGGTTTCTTCAATATGAACCAAATTTATCAAAATTCGTTCGAGATCAAAGCACTGTAAAGCAAATGGTCGCCTGTTTCTTCCAAAAAACTAGTCATATGACCACAATAATACTACTTCAGACACGTAGAACGGTCAATTTGGAATGGTACACAACCATTTATTTGCCAGAAGTGTTTCGTGAAATAAGGAAAACAAACAAGCACCGAAGAATTATTCTTCATCAAGACAATGCGAGTTCCCATACATCAGCTCAAGCAAAGGCGTTTTTGAACATTTCAAGCATCGAATTACTGGATCGTCCGCCGCATAGTCCAGATGTGGCACCCAATGACTTCTTGTTGTTCTCGCTTATTAAGGACGAACTGCTTGAACAACGATTTAAGTCGTCAGATGAAGCTGTGGATGCGTTCCAAATTATGTATTGGAAGTGTCTCAATTGGAATGAAATACATTTTATGCCAAATGGTTTGAACGCATTCAAAAATATATAACTCATAAACGAGAATATTTCGAAAAATACTAAAGATCAATGAAACAATACGGTCTTCATATTTAATCCCGAAATATACGTAGCAACACCTCGTGAAAGGGTGGTGTTGAACAATGGAAGGTGGAACTGCTCATACTGCAGGAAAAAAACAACGCTAATGGGAGAAAGAAAGCTGTAAGTATTTTATGAGACACTTTATCAGTAGGCTTGGGCATTTAAGTTCACCATAAAGAGCGCTCTGTTTAGTTCAATCGGATGTATTGTACTAGTTCGTTCATGCATTATTTTTAGTTTGTTCTTTTAGTTCGTTCGTTCTTTTAGTTCATTAAGCTGGAAATTCATTCGATGCAGTTGCGTTTTTCGTCCGTTTACTCGCTGGCGTTATAAAATAGAAGTATGTGAAAGCTTATGGGAGCGAGTTCAATGGTTGTGAACCTATCGCTGGCAAAAAGCTAGTTACGCAAGAAAGTTGCAAATATTTCAACTTTTCCTGCGTAATTTGCGTTTTTTGACAGTTCGTTACTTATTACGAACATCGAGAAGAAATAAAGGAAACAAGTCAGATGCTCATTACTTTTAGGGATGGCTCTTGTAAATAAATCTTAAAAATTAAAAATGTCTATAATTTTTTTCATTATTAATTTCTCAAAATAACTTTTTTTTACTAAGGATTTAAGTTTTTTTTACTTATAAATGAAGACAATTTAAGTATTTTTGTGTAAATACAATAAAAACTCAACATTAAGAACATACCAAGTGTTTTATAATTTTGTAGCCCTGCTTAATCTGAACGTAAAACGCAATCATTGAACTCTACCATAATTTTCTTACATAAATTGCTCTAGCGAGTGAACGGACGAAAAACGCAACTGTATCGAATGAACTTCCAGCTTTAGTTTTTTTAGTTCATTCGTTCTTTTAGTTCGCTAGGTCTTTTAGTTCGTTTGGACAAACCAAGGATTCAAACCATAGCTTGGTAAATTTAGTTATTTTTGCTCCCGTTTGTTTTGTTCCTACTCGCTGCAAAATCTATTGAACTAAACTGAACTAAAAGAACGAGAAACACTGAACTAGTTCACATAGAACATGAGTGGGAATCGTTCAATTGATCTAGTTCGTTCATGAACTACCCAAGCCTTTTATAAAGGGTTTTCCATTAAGGACTTGACAACTTTTTTTTTAAATAAAACGCAAACCATTTGAGATATTTCAAAAAATTTACTATCGGCTTGAAGTACAATCAAAACATTTATGAATGAAACTCGACTTCGTTCATATGGCCACCGCAGGCACGTATGTAGTGGTCGATTCGTTGGACCCAACTTTCTATGACTCGGCCGCACATTTCGGCCGAAACGGCCGCTATTTTGCGTTCAATGTTGGCTCTGAGATCTTCCAACGTCGTCGGCTTGTTGGCATAGACCAATAACTTGACGTTGATCCAAAGAAAATAGTCTAGAGGCGTTAAATCACACGATCGAGGCGGCCAATCGACTGACCCATTTCTTGAGATAACACGCTTATCAAACTTACTCTTCAATAAATCGATTGTAACGTGTGCTGTGTGGCACCGTCCTGTTGGACTAACATTTTGTCCAAGTCCATACCTTCCAATTTGGGCCAAAAATAATCGGTAATCATGGCGCGGTAGCGATGGTAAATCACAGTAACGTTACGATCGTTATCGTCGACGAAAAACTATGGTCCAATGACGCCGCCGGCATGCAAACCGCACCAAACATTTATTTTTTGTGGATGAAGTGGTGATTCATGAAGCACATGTGGATTTTTACCCTACCAATAACGCATATTTTGCGTATTGATGCACTCATAGAGCCAAAAATAAGCTTCCTCTCTGAAGATGATTTTGCGATGAAATTCATCATCTTGACGCATCATCAATTTGCATACGTTGTTCGTTCGTGTACTTTACCATGAAAATGTTGAGTTTACTGTATAAATTGACAGTGACAGTACGATGATTAGTGAAAGGATGCGTTCAGAAATTTAATTCAAAGTTGTCCAGTCCCTATCCGAGAACCCTGTGCTAGATATCAATATTTTGAAGCAAAGAAATGAACACCACACTTTACTCGAGTCAGTTATTAAAAAAAATCTTATAACTTAGTTATACACTACAATAACGGTTTTCTAAATGCACCGTTTTTTATTTAATAAAAAAAAAAAGAGATTTGTTTTTGACTTTGAAAGATAATATAATTAAAACAATAGCTAATTTTATTAAAAAATTTTTTAATTTTTTTATGATAAAACTTCATTTTTATCTTAAGCCTCTATGTGTTAGAAATATATAAGAGAAAAATTAATCTAGAAAGCTGACTTCTTCTTGAGTATATTCATTGATCGTACCATCTTGCTTTGTGTGTATTACTATTTCTCGAAAGTGGTCGCATTCATCTATCAATCGATTCGATTTCGTACTTTGTACATATTTTCCTTCACACTCGATTTGCAAATCATCTGAAATGATCCCATATGTAATTCATTCATCCTTTCATTCAATGAAAGTGTAGTCAAAATAAAAGAACAGAAAAATAAATATCGCTTTAGGCAAGTTCATTCATTAGTGGCTGTAACAGAGTCGACCGCATCGGCTGCCAGAGTGGATTTATTTTTAACTGAATTAGATAAACGTGGCCAAAAAAAAAAAAAAAAAAAAAAAAAACAAGTAAGAAGTGCCAAGTGCGGATCAAAACCAAGCATGCAACGTACACACACACACACACACACACAGCACACTTCAATTAATTGGCGCAATGCATGAAACTACGGCATAACCGTTGCCAGAAGTCGAATTCGAAGTCGCAAACGCGCTGAACTGCACCGGAAGACCGTGAATTCCACAAAATGCTAAATTAATGGGAGTCCATAGATCGCTCAGCCTGCTGGGCGAAAGTACTAGTGCAATTTTGTATGTGTGTTTGTGTGTGTGTGTGTGAATAAATAAATTACGACATTCCATGCGTACATGCGTCGTTCGTGCTGTCACTTCGTAGGCAAAAATTAAGAAATTGGCTACATTGTTGTTGGTGCACTCGCTGCTGCTGCTGATGTTGATGTTGTTGTTGTTGGTTTGCGCTACAAATATTTAACAATTTGACATGTTGCGCCATTAATCTTGTTTGTCACTTGTTGTTGATGCTGTTGTTGCTATTGGTGAAACACCAATCCCGCATGACCTCGCCAAAAATTGAAAGGGTTGCATTTTGACTAGTCGACAAAATCGAATCTCTCTCTACTGTACGTCATTCACAAAAAAAAAAAGAAAATACCGCAGCTACGCACAAAATTCTTCCTTGCAACAGCACATCCCAAAATAGTTCACAAATCCGCATGTGGCCATCATTAATCGTTGCTTGTCAACTGGCTTAATTTTAAACGTCAATTTGTGCGATTTTGTAAATAGTGATAAAAGATAAGTGTGCGTTTGTGTTACTTCTCTTGTTTATATAATATTTGGTTGACTTCTCTTTTGTTCTGACACAATTTCAATTAATTCGCTGCTAACTTCATTAAAGTGGTTTTATTCCTTAACTCATTAAGTGAGGGGCATAGACGTTGAGTGGCAAATTTCAACGAGTCTGTTTTTTATTGGAAAACATGAAGTGTGAAAATTTTAAACCCATCCTATCCTACGAAGAATCAGCTGTAAGTAGGTATTTGTTATGGGATTTTTGAAGATTTTTCAAGATTTTTTAATATAATTACTTTTAACTATTTATTCTCTTTTCACTCCATGTTTTTGCACTGCAATCGTTCAGGGATTCCTTCGTTACTATAAATATCGTACCCGTCGATTCCTAGTTTAGTATTGTTTATGCAGGGAATTACAAATTTTTGTTATTTGTAGCCCCAATGTCGTTCCATTTGGTTTTTTTTTTTCTCCCAAAACGACGGAATTTGTTACAAACTGCGAATTATAGAAGACTACATAAAATAACAAATGCTGGGAATCGTTTGAAGAGTTTTGAGAAAAACAGGAAAAGAATGAAAAGTATTATTTTCAGTATCGACAATTTTTTGAAAATTTTTTTTCACTACTGAATTTGCACAAGTGAAGTGGCTAGGTATTGGTAATCTAAAAGGTAGCAATTGACGCCTTCCTGAAAATGAAATTCGCCAGTTGAATGCAAGGACAGTAGATTTAAAAGAAAATAAGTACGTTAGCTGCTACCTATATCGGGATCTAGCAACGCTAGTGTCATTCTAGTCAAACTGACATTTCCATTGGAGAGTTTGACGTTTTCTAGCTGATACGTACTCACAACATTTTATTGTATGTGCGCTTATTGTGTTGTTTACAGTGATTTTAAAATTGTATTCCAGCAGAAAAGTTTAATTTTCATGTGAACATTTTCGTGCTATTATTTTTTTACAACTTTCGACGTGAATTATCTCAATGAGAGTGTATCGATGAACTCAGCTGGACTTTTGGCGATAAAGCACCATAAAAAAATCTCTGTATATTGGTAATACACAGAATTCAAGCGGGGCCATACTTCGTTCACTGACAAATTTAGTGAAGGGCGTCCAAAATCTGTTGTTGTACCAAAAAACGTTGATTTGACGCTGCGCTCGAAATGTGTGCTCATGTGGTATACCGTGAGATTGAGGCATCCCAGGGCATTATTTTCACCAGCATACACACCATTTGACATGAACAAAGGGTTGTGAAAAAGATTTCTTCATGTGTTGGTTTCTACATAATTTGACCATCACTCAAAAAACAAAAAATAAAAAAAAGCCTCGTGTCGATAGGTGTAATGAAACGCGCAATCGTCTCCTTTAAATATTAATTTTATTATTAAAGTATATTGTAATGTTGTGAAAACTCCATTTAAATTGACTTTTTACCTAAATGGAATGAAAATTGCTTCTTTCTTTCTTTCTTTTTCTTGTTTCTTTTTAGCTTGTTGTAAGATCAAAAATAAATCCTTTATATTCGTTTCATTACATTAACCATAGTGCACATATTCACCGAAAAATCATTCTACGCAACACCGCACAGTGGTATTTTTGCGGCAATAAATCGTTTTTTCAAGATGCTTTTTTCAAATATGTAAGCATATATTTTAATAGTTCAATATGTATCCAGATAAGACTATCCGACAATTTTTTTAACGTAGAATACGTTATACGGGGGTGTTGATCTGGAGCACAAAATTTTGAGAAAATGTTTGTCACTTTCATTATAAGTTTTTATTACTTTATGCATGCATTGAAGAAAATTCAAGTATGGTCGTAACATATTTAATATGTCTTCTTTTGATATGTATTTAAATAATCATATTGCTACATATAATTTTTTTGATTCTATAAGTAAATCAAAATTTAACTCCTTCAAATTTTGTATTAATTTTCATATGCTTTGTATTTTATGTATTAAAACATCATGTGTAAGAGCAGTACGATTATCTGTGTGTTCATCACAGAACCCGTGTGAGAAAGAGAAGAAGTATAATGACCAAGTAGCGAACGATGTGTACATACACAACATTGATAAGCGAAGCAGAGAAACAAAATTGTGCTTACCCAGTTGGCCACGTCTTTAAGACATCCTCAATGTCTTACAGCCTTATTCATAAACTCATTTTAGAGGCAGCGTAACTTTAAACGGGCTTTAAACAAGAAAACGTTATTCATAAACAGTTTTCGTACTTGTTTAAGAACTGCGTAACTTAAACGCCGAAATTGGCGTTTAAAGGTTACGTAAATACAACCATGATTTTTGTTTGTCTTTTCTTTTAATATCAAAGACATGCTCCATATGCGCCCTTTGCAGCATTTTTTTATGCGGCGGCTTTTGTAAATCCATAGGAATTCTTAATTTTTGTAGAGATTTTCTATAGTTCAGACACAAACCTTACAATCATAAGCAGAAAATGAAAAAATGTTTATGAATAACAATGTTAGCAAGGTTGCACAGAAGCTGCGTAAAGCCTTAAACAGTGCGTAACTAAACAAGCGTTTAAAGGTTGTTTAAGGAAATCTATTGAATAAGACTGGTAATGACTAACGTATTCTACGTCTGACCTATGCGCCCGTGTTATCTAACACTGGCTTGAGCTTTTTTTATGTGACGAAGTTACGTGATAGCGGACTGGTTTCCAATAAAGTTAAAAAAGGCATTTTTTTCAAAATTCATCGGCGTTGCATTGAATTTTTACCCGCTGAGTATAGGTACTATGATTAATAGTATGACCGTAAAGGTTAATACTTTGGTTCATATTAAAAACAAAACAAAAATTCAAAACGTCATCGGGACGTGGTAGGAGCTATTTAAACAACGCAACTGAAAATTTGTTATATGGAATTATTAATCGCTGAGTATTAGTGCTAGGATTAAAAACATAATACACCAATTAAGGCCTGTTCTAAGCCCTCATAACAAAATTAGACAAAAATTTCTGACGTCATGGAGACACAGAGAGAGCCGCTCAAAGATCAATAATGCAACAGTCATGCATCGGCGTTGCATTGAATTATAACTCGGTGAGTATATAAGATACGATCAATGTTTAAAAAAGAAAATGAGGGATTTGTACATGGCCTTACGACAAAAATAAAAAAAAAATTCTGAAGTCATCAGGTCGTGAAGTTAGCAGCTTACGTAAAAGAAATGTTATATCGTTGCATAAAATTACACGGTGTAACAGTGAAAATAAACTCGGCTCGAGACATAGTAGAGGTTGTAGGTCTAGTTGAACATAAGATATCTGCATACTTAGTTTTGTGAATATACCCTCAAAATCGGGATTTGTGGTCAAAAAACTGATTTTAGGTAGGTGCATGTATAGTTTGTTATGTAACTCCGTTATATCTAGCTCAATTTTAAAAATTTAAACAATGATAAAAAGAAGAAAAATATACCCTTAATATAATATACAGACCGTTTTTTTACAAAAAGAATTGACAAAGTTACAGGTAAAATCATTTGAAAATTTCTCATTTCTTTTTACTTTTTTCAACTTTAACAACGTTTTGTTAACAAATTTTGTTTTTTGGCACTATTAGTTTTAGCAGGATTCTGAAAGCCTGTTAAATTTTGCGTTCAATAAGCTATCATTTACTTCAATTGGCTGAAATTCAAATGCACTATCGAATTTTTAGTATTCGTAATAAAATACAAAAAAAATTTTTTCTATGTCTATATACTATGTTAAGGGTATATTTTTCTTCTTTTTATCATTGTTTAAATTTTTAAAATTGAGCTAGATATAACGGAGTTACATAACAAACTATACATGCACCTACCTTAAATCGGTTTTTTGACCACAAATCCCGATTTTGAGGGTATATTCAAAAAACTAAGTATGCAGTTATCTTATGTTCAACCAGGCCTACTACCTCTTCTATGTCTTGAGTCAAGTTTTTTGATTTGTTTTCATTTTGTAACACCGTGTTATTACTCACTTAGGAGACGTGAACATTAACAACCTCAACAACATCAACAACATCAACAACATCAACAACATCAACAACATCAACAACATCAAAAACATCAACAACATCAACAACATTAACAACTTCAACAACATCAACAACATCAACAACATCAACAACATCAACATTATCAACAACATCAACAACATCAACAACATCAAAAACATCAAAAACATCAAAATCATCAACAACATCAACAACATCAACAACATCAACAACATCAACAACATCAACAACATCAACAACATCAACAACATCAACAACATCAACAACATCAACATTATCAACAACATCAACAACAGCAACAACATCAACAACATCAACAACATCAACAACATCAACAACATCAACAACATCAACAACATCAACAACATCAACAACATCAACAACATCAACAACATCAACAACATCAACAACATCAACAACACCAACAACATCAACAACATCAACAACATCAACAACAGCAACAACATCAACAACATCAACAAAATCAACAACAACAATCTAGCGCAGTTCCGACAAGCTGAAAATGAAAGTTATGATTTCAACAGTTTTTTAGTGGCAACCAACACTGCTCACAAACAACCAAATAACACAATGATACCGAGTTGTGTCCTTATTATGGCATAGATTAGGACAAAAATTAAGATACACCTAAAACACACCTTTCCAAAATAGGAAAGGGATTTGGATTCCTTGACTAAGTCAAGAATTTGGTCATGTGTTAAAACAATAGTTTGGACATTAGGTAAGAAAATTATTTGGACAAATAAAAAAATAACCGACGAATGGGGATAAGTTTCGGAACAAAAGAAAGTATAGGGACAAAGATAAGGATAAGGATAAGAAACACTGACGTCAAACGTCAAAGCCTACGAGTGTGTTCACGACACAGCCAAATCGTTTTAAATTTTTTCGTAGCGCAAACCAATAATTTTTTTACAGATAGCGACTTTATAAAAATGCATTTTAAGTGAATTGAAATGGATTGGTGTAATGTGATGATATTTAGCATAGTTCAGAAATGTGCAAACATAATTTTTTGATTAAGAAATGAACGTGATCCGCTTTATTTTCAATATACCTCCCATACATATTTTTAAAAAATTAATACTTTTGCAATATTTTTTGAAATGGCTCGTTTTAATTTTAAAAATTTATACCCATAGCATTTTTATTATAAATTTTTTTTAAAAAAAATTCTCAAAAAAAGTATAAATATTTGAATAAAAATTCCAATAAAAATTTGAAATAAAACATATTTTGAAGTTACAGTTTTTTTGTTTAAAGAATAGTTTTATTCTTAAAATTTACCGTTTTTAGAAAAAAAAAAAAATTTGGCAGCACTGTTTACAAGCAACTTTATAAAACTGAAGTTTAATTTTTTCAAGGTTGCATCAACTTTGTAGTTTCGTGACTTAAGTCGTAACCTTTACTCTCGCACTATCTATTTTTTCTGCCTTTTTCAACTTATGCACGTTGAAATCATAAGATTAGTTTGAAAGGACTTTGGAACTATAAAGCTGGGTAGCTTACATAAAAGAAAAAAATATTAATAATGTACAATATTTTCTTCGTTGTTTATTTTACAAAAACATCACCATTTAAAACAAATAAATCTCACACCCAGGTATCGGTTAACAATTGCCTGTAATGCAAATGACAGATACGCTCTTCAGGCAACTGGCGAGCTTTCAGCGTGCCCTGGTAACCCTGGCATTTAAGCCCGAATTTCACTTTGTTTTCGTGACAAGCAAAAATCTTGCTGGCACTACTTATTGTATATCGCTTGTATATCGTGATAAATTTCGATCACGTCTCTCAACTTTCTTACATCAACAGCAGAGCATCCTTTAAGCCACGCCACCACGTGACAGCTGCAGATAGTAAAAAAAAAAAAAAAAAAAAAAAAATAAACGAAAAATATAAATAAACGCATTTCTAGGCACTTGGAAAAAATAAAGCGCTACCTTCATGTTAACGGTGATTTTTGAAATATTTTGAATTTTGCTTCCTCGCCATTTGTTTTTTTTTTTTAATGTTTTTTCAATTTTATTTTCTACAGTGAAATCCTGACGGTAGTTAAAATAATTTCAATACCTGTGTTCCAAGTTATGCCGTGCGAGTGACTGAAATGGCAGCAGCAGTCGCAAAGCTTTTGAATCGTAGCTATTTGTTTGTGCTCGTTTGTTGTTGGTTTGTCCGTAGATGTCCTGTTCGACTTTTGTTCGGTGCACAAATGTGTGAACAAATTCTTTATCGATGCTATCTTTTGATGCATCTGAAAAATTTTTCAAATGATGAAAAGTGGTATGAGTGGCACTCAATTGAGCTGCTTAATGCCAGAACTTTATGGTGGCACGCAGCTTCTAGTCCAAGGCTTGAGCATAAAATGTTTGGAATGCCTTTGAGCAGATGTGAAAATGGGCAAAGCTTTCTAGTTGAAAAGTCAGCGAGTAGTCTTTACTTATGGCTAAATAAGCATTCATGGAGAAGTTCAATTAAAAATACAGACTTCATAAAAAGCTAAAGAGTTATCACTGCGTAGTTGACCTTTATGCAAGGAAAAGAGCATATTTAGCAAAAAGCTGGTTACAGTTAAGGCTTGACCTACACTTTTTTTTGACAATAAAGAAGTTAAGTTGTTTGTTAAATTAACTTTTCACAGTGTATTACATAAGTTCAACATTACACTCAAAATTACTAAAATATGTTCAACATTTCTATGAAATAATTCTTTAAGGATCTGTGCAACATTAGCTTCACGCATAAAAACCACTTGGTCTTGCTCCATTCCCCTACATTTTCGTATAAAATTAAATTCTCGTCACCGTTCCGTCCTGACTTCTATTCAATTATTCTTGTTCTCATCATTTTCTATTTTCTCAATTGTGTTGCCCTTACATTTTTTTTTTTCTCTTTTTCTCTTCTGTCGTTTTTATGATGCTGCTTTTCCTTAATTTTCCTTGATTGCTTTATTTGTTTCACATTTGCTTTGGTTTTCTGTTTGAGTATCCTTTAAATGTCTATAAATTCTTGCCTAATTCGATTTCAATTTAGCCTCGTTTAGCTTGTTCACGTTATGTTCAGCTTCGAACAGATTTACTGATGACTATCATTGCTGGAAATTGAATCATGGCTGTGCAATTAAGCGTTAAGAATGGAGAAATCAATGCGGTGGCGAAATCGATGTCACTTGAGAAGCTGCATAAATTAATACCTCAAGGATTTGTTACAAACTAGGCAGACAATGGACTTAAATTTAAATTATGTCCCAGAGAAGCTTGTAACATCAACAGAACACCAGCATAATTAAGAGAATTTGTTGAATCATGTACTGCCGCCTGTTGAATGTTGAATCATGTAATGTCATGAAAGTAAAAAGAATGTCCTATTTTGAAGACTAGAAAAGTTTGGTTCAATAACATAGTGTAGCAAAATGGTAGACAATATGCACGAAACCCAGTGAATATTCTAGGTACTGCAGAACATATCATTACTGGATACTTGAATTATCGAGTTTGCTTTCAAAATCTGGTTTTGGTCAAACGGTCAAAAACCCGTTTTTTGATAGGTGTATCGAGATATTACTATAATATCTCAAATTACACAGTCCGACAATATCAAACTTTCTGTTGCATCCATGGAACTTTAAAAAAGAAACACTTGTCTTGTCATCTTAAGCAACGCAACTGAAAATTTGTTACATGGAATTATTACTCGCTGAGTATTAATCCTAGGATTAAAAATATGATACACCAATAAAGACCTGTTCTAAACTGCTACAAAAAAAACTAGGCAAAAAATTTCTGACGTCATGGGGACACAGACAGAGCCAATTAAAGATCGACAATGCAACATTCATACAGCGGCGTTGCATTAAATTTTTACTCGGTGAGTATATAGCTACGATAATTGCTTAAAAAGGAAAATGGAGGATTTATACTTGGCCTTACGATAAAAATTAAAAATTAAATTCTGACGTCACCAGGTAGTGAATATAGCATATTATGTAACAGAAATGTGACATCGTTGCATAGAATTATTACTCATTCAAGAGACGTGCTGCGGTAAATTTGTTTTACGGCAGCATAATGTGTTATTACGCCTCATAACTAAATTACAAAAAAAATTCTTATCGGCATGATATCAGGGTGGACACCACATAATTCTGTAAAAATGCTACAACCATGAAAAAACGTTGCATGGAATTTCAACTCTGTGACTACTGGCGTAACGGTAAATTTTGAGGAAGGAAAATAAATGTGAGGTCTTTTGGCACATGATAAAAACAAAAAAAAAACAACAACAACAACACCAATATCACACACAATATCAACATCTACATCAACATCAACATCAACATCAACATCAACAATAACATCAACATCAACATCAACATCAACATCAACATCAACATCTACATCAACATCAACATCAACATCAACATCAACATCAACATCAACATCAACATCAACATCAACATCAACATCAACATCAACATCAACATCAACATCAACTTCAACATCAACATCAACATCAACATCAACATCAACATCAACATCAACATCAACATCAACATCAACATCAACATCAACATCAACATCAACATCAACATCAACATCAACATCAACATCAACATCAACATCAACATCAACATCAACATCAACATCAACATCAACATCAACATCAACATCAACATCAACATCAACATCAACATCAACATCAACATCAACATCAACATCAACATCAACATCAACATCAACATCAACATCAACATCAACATCAACATCAACATCAACATCAACATCATTCTCAACATCAACATCAACATCAACATCAACATCTACATCAACATCAACATCAACATATACATCAACATCAACATTAACATCAACATCAACATCTACATCAACATCAACATCAACATCAACATCAACATCAACATCAACATCAACATCAACATCAACATCAACATCAACATCAACATCAACATCTACATCAACATCAACATCAACATCAACATCAACATCAACATCAACATCAACATCAACATCAACATCAACATCAACATCAACATCAACATCAACATCAACATCAACATCAACATCAACATCAACATCAACATCAACATCAACATCAACATCAACATCAACGTCAGCATCAACATCAACATCAACATCAACATCAACATCAACATCAACATCAACATCAACATCAACATCAACATCAAAATCAACATCAACATCAACATCAAAATCAACATCAACATCAACATCAACATCAACATCAACATCAACATCAACATCAACATCAGCATCAACATCAACATTAACATCAACATCAACATCAACATCAACATCAACATCAACATCAACATCAACATCAACATCAACATCAACATCAACATCAACATCAACATCAACATCAACATCAACATCAACATCAACATCAACATCAACATCAACATCAACATCAACATCAACATCAACATCAACATCAACATCAACATCAGCATCAACATCAACATCAACATCAACATCAACACCAACATCAACATCAACATCAACATCAACATCAACATCAACATCAACATCAACACCAACATCAACATCAACATCAACATCAACATGAACATGAACATCAACATCAACATGAACATGAACATCAACATCAACACCAGCATCAATATCAACGTCAACAACAACACCAACACCAACACCAACACCAACCCCAACCAAAGGACTATGACATAAATAAAGGTATTTATTTGGACAAAAATTAAGACACACCTTTCCAAACTAGGAAAGTGATTCGATATATTTGATTAAGTCAAGAATTTGGGCATGGATTAAAATAAGAGTTTGGACATGAAATAGGAGTATTAAGGAACATCGTCACGTCAAGACCTACGGGTGTGTCCAAGAAACAGCCAACTCTTCTTTCTTTTTTTTTTTAAATCGATCTTAAATTTTTTTTTATAAAATATAACGATTTTCATGAATGAAGGCATTTTAGAAAGTTTAGGTTAGGTTAGGATAGGTTATGGTGGCTGAGCCGGCAGACGACTCGTACACCTAGGCCAGTGCAGGCCCGTTATGATACCACATAATCTCTTTTGAACCTATGAGAGATTTCCTTCCCCAGCAAACTAGTTCGAACGGATAATGGACTTTAGGATATTCTTGATTTCCAGGCATTAGACTATACATTGAAAAATTCATCTTAATTAAGACAAGTGAAAATGTTCACTTAGTCATTGATTTTCAATTTAAATTTGATATTTTCTTTGAGGACACAACATATTCATTGCCTTTCAACAGCTCTATTAAAATTCTTGTATTCGACTGCATTCAAAAAAACAAAAACAAAAAAAAAAATAATATTATAGCAAGCTCCATGCAACATGGCAATTCTCTGCTTTTTCATCGCCTACTACTGATTGATGTGTGGCAATTAGAAAGTTGCAATGTTTTTTTTTATTTGTTTTTGTTGCCATGCACTAATTTTTGTCTGCACTCTAGTTTTTATTATTGTAACCTGGCAACTCTGTTGAAAATTTCCTGCCATTAATCTTTTTAAAAATAATATTGAGCAACAGCACTTCAACAGAAGACATGAAGCGATGGAAAGTAACAAAATTGGTATAAAACCAACAGAAAAATCGGTCAATGGAAAAGTGAAAATTTCACAATTCAGCAGCACAAAAACGGCAACGACAACAACGAAACGAGGTGTGAAAGTTGATTGAAACAATAGAACGGAAAGAATATAAAAGCCATTTTTTTTTGAGCAGACAAAAGCTTGCCAAGCTTTTCTATACTGCTTCCTGGAAATAACTATGCGTAGAGTGCTAGAGTTGCCAACGACTGTTATAGGGCTGTAGGTAGGTTGGCGTATCGGTTTTGGCTACTCATCAATATTTCATCATCATCGTAGACGTCCTATCCAGACGCACATATATACATTGCATTAGTTCGTAACATGTAACACTGTGTCATGCATGTATCATCATTCTTTTTCCATACAAAAGAACATCAATCCGACCATCTATACAGACTCCCATACTTTTAACGCGTGCCTGGGCTTAACACCTTTATAACCACTCCATTCTGTAGTTACGTTTAACATGTGTTCTTATGTGAATTTTTTTTTTTCTTTTTTATTAACACATACATAGTTACACTCTATTTTTAGATATTTTTTTGTTTGAATGTGCGGTCGTTACAAGAGAACAAATTTATTATCGTCATGTTTTTGGGTTC
Organism: Pherbina coryleti; assembly: GCA_943735915.1. Lineage (NCBI taxonomy): Eukaryota > Metazoa > Arthropoda > Insecta > Diptera > Sciomyzidae > Pherbina > Pherbina coryleti. The sequence goes on from OX030951.1 coordinate 34,215,514, forward strand.
TTTTGTCGCATTGCAAGATTTATGGCCAAGCAATGCATTGCTTGATCAATTGATTGATTGATTTGAATATTGAAAATTAAAATTAAAGCATTAAGAAGGCGTGTAGGAATGGAATGTCAACTAACGTTATAATGTCTTTAGATACTTGAGAGTTTCTTAGCATAGCAGATATAAAATAAGATATAACGGGTATATTTATTAAACTAAAGCTGTGTGCGTTTCACTCCTTCTATGCTTATTTAAAAAATTAATGATATACAATGAAATTTTTGCTGCAGCATAAATCATGACTAGCTGCAAAAAAAAAAAAAAAGAGAAAAACATTTAATTGCCAAAATAAAGGACATTCTTCTCTTCTGACCATGGTTTTCATGAGTCCGTTTGCTTTATGGTTCGGAAAAAATTCAAATTATTTTCGTTATTGCCTTTAATAATGTCATCCAGTTAGTGGAAAATAAATCACAATAGATTTGATCGATTTCGGATTGCATTTTTTTCTATATTTTGTCAGCTTATATTGGGGCCTGCATGGTTAGAGGTAGAACATAATGTATATCCAATAAAACAATACAAAAAGATATGAAAATTTTTTTCATTCTATTTTAAATGGGATTTTTTACTGTCATATTAAAAATTAAATATGTTGTATGTTAGAAAAAATAAACTTGTTGATCTATGTTTGGGTTAAAAAGCATTATTTATTATGTTCACTTTATTGAAGTTTGTAGGTTGATTTTTTAGCAATATTTAAAATTTTTTTGTGTGTTCTTTAACAGCATAATTAAAATTGAAGTGTATTTATTGCCCAAAAAGTCCATAAAATGTGGAAATAACATAATGATGTGATTTTTATCGGATTTGTTTTTTTTATTTTTTTATTTTTTTGTCTAGTTGCCTTTTCCAGGTAACGATTTAAAACACTTTAACAAACTCAGTCTAATGCTCGTTCAAAATTCTTTATTGTAAAACAACCTGTTGGGATTCTTTTTTTGAGAAAACTGATTGGTTTACGAATGGGTTTAAGTTTTTATTTTATTGCTATGAAGGTCCTTGTGTTTACTTTTAAAGTTGGACTTAAGAAACAATAATTTAAGTCGAAATATTAGATATTTAGTATCAAAAAGTAAAAAAACCCAATTTTCGTAGTTTGTCAGTTTTGCTTGTAAGCCAATAAAATTCAATATTTTAAGTTTCTTGCTAGCATTTTATGAAAATATATCGCAAGGGAACAGCACTTTTGTTGCATGAAATATTATGACTAATATTATACTTTCTCGAGGTGCTGTTTTCAGATCTGAAGCCAGATTGTTTGTATCAGTTTTAGTTTTTGAGATATAATGAACCCTAGAACTGCATCGCTATTTTTTTTTACCTATTCCTGTATCGCGGGGTGAAAAAACACCCCAACTTTCAAGGGCCCGTATCTCGGACACAGTGTGACTTTGATGGTTCCATGGGGGCTCATTTTTTTCGTCTTTTGACCTAAATCACGTGAACTAAATTGTTTGGCCAAAAGTTTGGTGGGTCCGGGAATATTGACCAAGAAGGGCAAAAAACGTGAAAAACTAGGAAAAATTTTATTTTTCGTTAAAATTACGATATCTCAGTGAGTTTTTGACTAAATCTAGTAATTCCAATGGGGTTCTAAAGGGGTGATACTATGTTTAAGGGGTATTATAGTGGTTTTGGCCAATTTTCCAAAAATGATTTGGAACCAAAAGCAAGAATTTGAAAAAACGATTTTTGCCGCACAGATCGTTACAATGAATAAGAATTTCGTTCAAATTGGAAAAAAACATATTTATTTGAAACTATATAGTACTACGCCTCAAAAACACTTGATTAAAAAAATTTCATCATTCAAAGTTAACTTGTATCACTGAAAATTTTAATTTCGTACTGCGTCTAATCTAATGAACGAGTAAGAATTGTAATATATTTTATATCTTGTAAGCAGGTACCGTTTTTTTAAAGAGAGTGCACATTTTTGGTTGTTGTTGGTAAGTACACTCAATGAGCATTTATTCTCAAGTAGTTGTTGTTGTTATTTTTTTAACCAATATTGAGAGCAGAGCATTTTTTGTTATTAAAACAAGTGCGACTAATCAAGTTGAAGGGAGCGTATATATGTAAATATATGTGAAGTGGGGCCACTATACACTCATTACTTGTCCAAAAAGTTTAAACAACACGAAAATAAAAAAACTTTAAGATGACGAAAAATATACACAAACTGTATCGTGGGGTGAAAAAGCACCCCAGACGCACTTCTTATGTTCACTGCTTGAGCAAGCACGTGGTACGGATGCCGCGAGCATGCTCCCTCTACTCTCAGACGTTGAAACAGAATTATGGTTACGGTCCCGGGCCGTAAACGAAAGGCGTTTGTGTCTGGTGCGAGATTAAAGTCAGTATGGGGTGCTTTTTCACCCCACGATACAGTTCTAGGGTTAAAACGCGTTTTTAAGAAAAATCTATCGTTTATTAAGAAAACCATTAGAACAACAAATACTACTTATTAAAAAATTTTCTTTTATATGATTTTCTTGCTTGACTTGGTTCATCTGCTGTCCCACAGACAAATAAAACAAGAATTTTTTGTATATTTCCCTTGTTGTCCAAGAAAAAAATTCTCCATATTTAGATCAACACATATCAGCTACTTATATTCATTGTACTTGATTCTACCCATAACAGCAGCTACAGTAGCATATTCTTCTTTGACTGTAGATGAATGTGAAATCGATATCGAACGCAGCTTATTGCCGTCATGCATAAGTACACATTTAAGGCTACGTTTACAAGAATAAACGCCATTAATTTTGATTATACTTCTTTACTCCTATTGCTTAAAATAAACCAAGAACATCAGTACAAAAAACAAAGTCTTCATCTTCAGAAAAGAATGAAAGCAATTCCGTCTCTTAGTTACGATAGTATGACATTTTTTTTTCTGGGGTTAAAAGATTGTTTTGCTTAAGCTATAATCTCCGATGCTTTTTTAGAAACACCAAGGTCTATGACTAATGCACTGATGTCTTCCTGATTAAAAGGCTGGGGCTCAGAAAAAATATCTAGGTTAAAATCTGTTGTGCTGGTGTTGGTGTTTGATATCATTGGTGTTTGATACTTATAATGGGGGGTCTTTTCTTATTCACCCATAATCTCAAAGACTCCACACATGTTTTACATACCATGTTAAGTATCCAGTACTTGTCACGGGTTTCCAAAGTAATCAAAATACACCTGTTTTATGAACTTCGACGTCAAATTTATTGGAACGTGAACAGCTGCCGTACAGGCTTAATTTTACGTTGCCCCATGGCAACAAGAAAAATTTGATATGTAGTCTCCCCGGGCAAATGCGATTTGCTTCTACACGTACCAACATACACCGACACACCTGCATTCATCGTTCATGACTGTGATGGCAAAAGCCACCACTATTGGGCGTCTCACATTGTAGACCACATCACTTCTGACTGTGTATGACATATGGTCACCACTACTTTGCACCTCTGCAAAGTGGCACTCCGAATCTACTAAGATATACTTTTCACCTCGGAGTACCCAATTCTGAAATCTCTTGTATACCAAATTATATACCAATTTTTCATCGTTTAACCAGTCTTTATAAGATTATTCAGAAACCACAATGCCAATGTGGTGCCGGTGGAAATTGTGATAGTACGTCTGTCGATCGTAAAGACTATCCCCGTGCTAACAAATTTTAAGGATCATTGATATTCCTTCGTAGGCATACGTTACTGTTGATTAAGTCAAACGGTCTACCTACTTCCCAGATTGGGAAAACTCCAGGATCTGGGAAGTCGCTCTACATTTACACAGGATAGGGCGAACCCGTTGCTTGCAACCATTCTCCTTTATCCTAGCTTTGGACAGGCTGCTCGTGAGAACAGGTGGAGTTATCGAAAGGCTATGTTCTACATACAGCTATATTCGTCATTCGCATTTTATTAAATTTATAGTAACGCATATACTCAACGAGTAATAATTCTATGCAACGGATCGGCTCCCTTCGCGGTCTCGAATTTTTTGTCTATTTTGTTGTAACGGCTAAGAAACAGCCTCTACTTACGTATATAAATACCATGGTAACAAAAGTTCAGTTCTTAAGTAGCCGCGTTGGGCCGACTTCTTTAATTTTGTTTTTATTTTTGTCGTAAAGTTAAAAAATTAATCTTTACGTTTAAATATTTTTGTCATACCAGATATACTCAGCCAGTAATAATTTCATGCAAGGCCAATACGTTTTGAAAAATGCATTTTTCAACTTTTTTGTAAACCTGTGCTGTAAAACAAGACGTTGTCTCGGTAAAAAAAAAAACACAAGCAACAAACACCTTTCATCTTTCACAGTTCAGTGAATGCTTAATGTAATATTATATAAAATAAAGGATGCATCCACAAGAGCTGCAGGTTTGCAAACACGTAAGACAAAATTATAGACATTTGTCATTTGTAAACAGGGAAAACTTATCATAAAACGCTACACAGTGAAACCTATAACAGAATTCATGACTTTTATTGTGAAAATTCGCGTTCAACCGCAGTAACGAAGCGTAAAACTCGAGGAAATTTTTGAGGTCTTTTGAGACGTCCTAATGCGTTACATAATCAAATTCAACCATAATTCCAAGGGACTATTTCAAGACATTGAAATGACTTCGCTCAGGACGTTCGATCGCAAATTTCGACACAGTGAAGGAAAGTGTTGAAAACGACCCAAGCATCGCAATTCGTCATAGTTCTCATGAACTTGACCCATCCATGTTCACACTGCAGCAAATATTGGCAAAATATTTGATTCTGCACACGTACAAAGTCCAATTGACTCAAGAGCACCAAGATTGTGTTCCCATCGCTGTCAAAGTTCATGGGATACCGGGCCAAGATGGGATAACAAAACTTTTGCCCTTTTTTCAAAACAAGATGCCATTGGTCTGTCTGCTTTTCCACATGCAAAACTTGATTTAACTTTAATAAATTTGTGTGGGGTTTTTAATCCTAGTATTCATACTAATCAGTGGCGTCCGTGGCGTAGTTGGTTAAAGTGCGTGGCCGCTATGTCAACGAACCTGGATACCCAGGTTCGAACCCCAGCAGCGACAGAAAATTATTTGAATTAAAATATTTTTTCTGTACGGCCGCCACCTCTCTGCAGACAATGGCAAACCTCAGAAAGTATTCAAAATGCCATGTAAAGCTTTTTGAGAACAAGAACATTCCGTTCATCGCCGTTCGGAGTCGGCGTTAAACATGTAGGTCCGGTTCTCGGTCAATTGTGTACAAACTTATTAACACGCACAACACAATTGATCATAAGAAGCTAGGTCAAAGTCCTTTCAAGGGCTGAAATGGCCAGTAATTTATTTATTTTTTTTTTTAGGCATACTAATCTGGCATCATAAGATTGACATTTTGATGAATTGTTTTGACCTTGTTTTTTCAAAACATTTCCAATATTCCATCAGTTTATTGAGCAAATATTTATGATAACACACTTTTTATTCTTATTTATGGAAGAGATAACATTTTTAAATCATTTTGTTTGAATAAAACATTTCTTTACTTTTAAATGTAAACATGTCAAATATTTATGCAGCATTTTATTTGAACAATTAAAAATCAATTTTGTACCCTGTGACACCTCGTCACATGAATTTCTAACGATAAACAACAAGGACATTTCAACATTTACATGTTGGCATTGTTGTGTGGGACTGTTTTGTACAATAAAATATAAGTACCCAGTACAAAAATACCAAATGGAGCAATGAACTGACTTTTAACAATGACCAAAATAAAAAAAAATGCATTACTTACATAAAATGCATTACTTACATTACATAAAAAATATTGTGCCTTCCTTCATTTCTATATATAACTTTTTACAATAAATCGTATCAGTCAAATTTTCAGAGAGCCTAAAACATTCAGTCATCAGTCGAACCATGGTATAATAATACAAGGTAGCATTTATAGCTGCTTGGGAAAAAATTTCCTGTCAAAAAATATACTCAAAAAGAGAGCGGTTACAATCGGCCAGTGACAACACAAACAATGTTGAGAACGTTGAAGTGAAAAAAAACAACAACCTCAGAAGCTGCAGATGAATTTTCACAAACAGCTGTTTTTGACAGGATATGTTTTCTTGTAGAAGAGAAAATAAGCAGTTGTCAATGCTACCTTGTATTATTATGCCATGAGTCAAACGGTTGAAAAATTTTACTTTTCTACTGCCTAGTAGCAAATAATTCATAAAAAAGTAGTTCATTCAGCATAAAAGTATATTTATAAAAAGAAAAAACAGAAAAAGCAGTAGGAAAGTAGTAATAAATGCTTGCATCGGTCATAAGTCTAAAAAATTTCGTGTAAGCGGTCTTTCAGTCAAGTTTCTAAGCAAAAAAAGAGAGCAAAAAACGCGATATTCTTCAGTCAATTTGACTGAAATGTAAACTGTCTCTTAAGGTGGATTCACTGATCCATGGTAGGCCTTATAATTGGTTGGGCCGACTCGCTTACTGCCCTCATGCGTCAACGAAGAGTGGAGAATAAAAAAGGAGGCTAATTGTCAAAATCGCAAAGTTCGTAGAAACCTCAAATAAAATGAAAATATTATGTTGTCAAGTTGTAAATAGTGCGGACACGTGTGTTAAGTATAAAATCTTTTATTTATAAATTAAAATAAATAAAAAGAAAATATATCTACAAAATAACGCGGAAGTGTTTAATATGAAAAAAAGTTTATAAAAAAAAAAAACAAAATAAATAACTGGCCATTACAGCCCTTGAAAGGACTTTGACCTAGCTTCTTATGATCAATTGTGTTGTGCGTGTTATTAAGTTTGTACACAATCGACCGAGAACCGGACCTACATGTTTAACGCCGACTCCGAACGGCGATGAACGGAGTGTTCTTGTTCTCAAGAAGCTTTACATGGCATTTTGATTACTCTCTGAGGTTTGCCATTGTCTGCAGAAAGGTGGCGGCCGTACAGAAAAATTAATTTAATTCAAATAATTTTCTGTCGCTGCTGGGGTTCGAACCTGGGTCTCCAGGTTCGTTGACATAGCGGCCACGCACTTTAACCAACTACGCCACGGACGCCACCTTATAAAAAGTTGTACCTAAAATCAACAGCTGATTTTGACAACTAGCCCGAAATCAATCTAACCTTATAATTCTACCATGCACTGATCACCTTCAGCAAATTTTTGTGAGCGCTCCTGTACTCTCATTTCGGGAATGTTCCGTACCATGGTATAATAATACAAGGTAGCATTGACAACTGCTTATTTTCTCTTCTAAAAACATCTCCTGTCAAAAACAGCTATTTGTGGAAATGCATCTGCAGCTGCTGTGGTTGTTGTTTTTTTTTCACTTCAACGTTTTCAACATTGTTTGTTTTTTTAATGGCAGATTGTGAGTGCTCTTTTTTAAGTATATTTTTTGACAGGAGATGGTTTCCCAAGCAACTGCCAATGCTACCTTGTATTATTATACCATGTTCCGTACGACGAATCACTGACATCTAAAACATTCAGAAAGTTTTGTTTTGTTTTCATTTGCACAACAAAACAATTTAATATTTCCAGACACAATGCTACTTTATTTTGAAGCTTTAAAAAATAAAATATTCCAATTTCAACTCAAGAAACTCCATTCTGGCAATTCCGCTCAAAAGCATTCAGCAAGAAAGTTAAAATAAAGTTAATCAAGTCTATGGTGTAATAATAATAAGGTGTAAGTGAATTTGACACTTCTCTATCAAAATGATAAATTTTTTCGCCCCGCTCCTGTCAAAAACAGCTGATGAGGAATTGGAATGAAAATAAATCAGCTAACGTGCAGTCGGTTGAAGCTCAATGACATGTCCACTTCTTTTGATGGCTATTATCAGTTGTTCAGTACATGTTCAATACATTCTTTCATTTGATATTTTCTTGCAGTCATTTTCATGTGAATGCAAGACAATTCGCATGCTGGAATTGCGATGAATTGGAGATAAATAAAGTTCGTGTACTCATCAAGTATAATTTTTTGCGTAGAAAAACCATCACCGAAACCAAGGAAACCCTTGCTAAATATTATGGGGACTCTGCACCATCAATTATACATTTATTAATTCACATTATCACTAGCGGAACTTGAAATTTCTTTTGTACCAATACTTTCTTCACTTCCTCCACATTTACTTGATTCACAACTGTCATTTTGTTTAGAAGACACAAATACTTCTAGAACTTTCTATTCAAGGTCTCTATGGTAACAATAAATAAAATAATATCTGTCAACATTCTCCTGCCTTACAAGTACATAAATCACTACAGCTGGAAGTTCATTCACTGCATTTGCATATACGTCCGTCTACTCGCTGAACGCAATGGAATAGAAATGTATGAAAGCTTATGAGAGAGAGTTTTATGCCAACGAGTGCCTACGTGCATAAAGTGGGAAGTTCATTCACTGCATATGCATATGTGTCCGTCTTCTCGTTGGCACAATTTACGCAAGAAAATTATGGCAGAGTTCAATGATTGCGATTTACGTTCAGACTAAGCAGGGCTACAAACTTGTAAAATATTTGGTAAATTCTTAATGTTGAGTTTTTAAAGTATTTACACAAAAATACTTAAACTGTCTTCCTTTATAATTAAAACAATCTTACATCCTGAGTATAAAAATGTAATTTTGAGAAATTAAAAATGAAAAAATTATTGAAATTTTTAATTTTTAAGATTTATTTACAAGAGCCATCCCTAAAAGCAATGAGCTTCAGACTCGTTTCTTTTATTTCTTCTCTATGTTCGCTATAAGTAACGAGCTGTCAAAAACGCAAATTACGCAAGAAAAGTTGAAATATTTTCGACTTTGCTTGCGTAGCGAGTAAACAGACGCATATGCAAATGCAGTAAATGAACTTTCATCTATAAGCTTTCACATATTTCTATTGCGAATAGACGGACGCATATGCAAATGCAGTGAATGAACTTCCCGCTTAATGTTGGAAAAATGCAATTTCTTGCGTAATTTGCGTTTTTTGACAGCTCGTTACTTATAACGAACAGAGAGAAGAAATTAAAGCAACGAGTCGGAAGCTTATTACTTTCAGGGATGACTCTTGTACCTAAATCTTAAAATTGAAAATTTCTATAATTTGTTTATTGTTAATTTATTAAAATAACTTTTTTTATACTTATTACTTAATATTTTTGTATTTATAAATAAAGACATTTTAAGTATTTTTGTGTAAAAATTATAAAAATTCCCCATTAAGAACATACCTAATATTTTACAAGTTTGTAGCCCTGCTTACTCTGAACGTAAAACGCAATCATTGAACGCTGCCATAATTTTCTTGCGTAAATTGTGCTAGCGAGTAGACGGACGCATATGCAAATGCAGTGAATGAACTTCCAGCTTACACCTGAGCGATCGTTCCGTTTTACACGCCACTCGCTCCGACACTTAACGAGGGACTTTCGTTACTACTTAATCGTTCATAAATTAGAACGAGTTGAAATTTTAAACGAATTTGAAACTTTAGGAACATCTTTTCGTGAGGATTTCACATTCAAGTTATGGAATAAAATTAGGTTTAGTTTCGTAAGTCATTCAAACCTATTTCCCTCCCTTAAGAGTAATCTTCATTTGCGCTTTAATATAAACATTCAATTAAATGTTTGACACACCTACTATAAAAATGAGCATCCATAAAATTGTCGTTGATTGTTGATGGTTCTTATTTCAACTGGGTCAATTGAGAGTGAGCAATTCGCATCTGTTGTTATGTGTAACACAGTAGGAATAAAATATTTTTAATAAAAAATTCAAAGTGCCACAACGACATGCTGCTGAACCATTTTTTAGGAAAAGTGAAAATATAAATAAATTAATATCTCGTATTTACCCAGTCTGTATTGTATGCATATTTAAAAAAAAGAACAATTTTGCTGTTTGATAAATGTATAGAAAAGGTACTTGAAAAAACATTAAAATCACTTAAATTTCAATCATTGTGTGGAAATATTAAATTTTTCCGAACATTGCTATAATTTTTAAATCACACGAAATGAAAAAAAAACCATTAACAATGGCGGACAAAAAACAGTATTTATTTAATGAGTAAAAAGTTTCCGTTGTGCGTTGAAATAAGTTTTTATATCACATAAAATGTGCTTTTACGTAGTTGAAATTTTTTTCCATTTTGTGCTTAAATGCCAAAACAAAAATAAATTATTATAATTTTTACGAGTACTTTATATTTAAAAAAAAAAAAAAAATATATTAAGTTTTTTTAATTGATTCCAAATAAATTTATATAATTAACAGGCACAATGCAAATATAATATTTAATTTTATAAATATGAAATGTTTAATTGATTAACTCATTAAAAAATAGAAGTAACTAACGATATTTAAGGAGCAAACAAGCATTTATAGAAATTATCAACCGCAAAAAATCCTTGGCTGATTGCAATGTATGCGAAATAGTTTTCTGGCGGTGCTTAATGTACATCCTCAAACTTTCCCTACAACTTTAATTTTCTCCAACTGTAAACATTATTTGTACTGGCTGAATATCTCGTTGCTTTAATTCCTTCGCTATTATATACAACACTAAGAGCTTGCTAAGAGCCACTAATGATGGTTAAACATTTCTGCACAAATGTTAAAATGTATGTAAATGTTTTCAAGTTTGTTTGGGGATTGAGTGCATGTGTTGCTCCTGCTCTGTTGCTCTGTCTCGTCGTTACTGCTATTGTATGGTACATATTAGCATTAACAAGAACAACAAAAACATGTAGAGTCAGCATCCCATGTAACTGTATGTAATGGGAAATAATTAGCCTCTGGCTGCAGTGTGTGGATGTAAAGAGTATAACAAGCAGCATTGGCCCAAGAAAAAAAAAAAAAAAACTCTGCTACTTAATTTGCTACACTTCAAGCTACTGACTCAGCCAATGCATTACCAGACATAGCACTGAAACTCTGATAAATTATCTTTTTAAAGTTTGTAAACACTTAGTCGGTTCACTACTTATTAAATAAAAAAAAGTAAAAATAAAAATACAAAAAAATACCTCTACATTCCGTATTAACAAAAAAAAAAAAAAAAAAGATCTACCTCTTAAAATAAATTCACAAGAAGCTATTCCTTAAAAACTTTAAAGAAGTATGGGTGCGGTTGTTGATATTAGAGTTGACTTGTCCTCACTGAATTTTTGATAAGTTCAAATAAATATTTTTTAATTCTTTTCGAAAATACTTAACGAAATACTTAAAACCTTAAGAAAATTCTAAATAAGTTCAGGCATCAGGACACGGAGAATTTTTATTTTTGAGATGACATTTTGTAACACAAATCTCTGCGTTTTGGATACATTTACAAATAAAATTTTTTGGTATCGGGACACAAATTGTAAGGCATTAAGACTAAACCGGCATAAAAAAAAAAAAAAAAATCGCACGAAAGTGCGGGAAGGTAAACCCACATATTCCCATGTCTTTTGACCCACTGAACACGAATCTGGCATCCATTTTGACTAGTTGGCTCTTGTTTATCTTCAAAATAATACAATTGTAATTATTTAACTGATGTGTGGTAGACTTTTTTTTGGAATGAGCGATACATACATTTGACCAAGTAAAATGCTACTGTGTATGGAATCCTCCGTGCCCTCCTCCCCCTAAAAAACACGAAGGTTGCAAATGAAGTAATAAGAGCTCTTAAAAGTCCAAGAATTGTCAAAAATGGCCGGTTCTGGTCGAAAATCCGGTTTTCGGAGAGTAATTTTAGATGAAATGTATTTACATTTTTCTAATGCATTTAAAATTTAAAAAAAAAAAACAAAAATACCGACTTCTATGTTTGGACTTAGATTTGACGTACAATGAAGTCCGGTCCCAATAAACGCATTTTAAGTCAACATTTTAAAATTTTTTCATATAATTTTTTATTTATGTTTGTCCTTTGCACTGATCTAGGACATTTTTTCAAAACAAGCTAATGCATTATTGCAGTCCATTTTATGGTATTAATAATTAAAAAAAAAAAACAGGATCGACCCATCTTCTTCACGTGGTAGAAGACCATTGTAAGCTCTTTCCTTGCGATGTAACAAAATCCGATATTTCTGAACGCATGCAGCAAAAGAAAATCCATATTGACAATGATTAAAATGAAATTCTTTAAAAATCACTATACCAAAAATATCGTATCTTATTCAAAAATTGGTATTGTTTTCTATCCTGCCACCACTGAAAAGTTTCGTTGTGACATAAGGTGGACCCTGCTACACACAACAGAGAACTGCAGCGAGTAGTTATAAACAGAGTTGACTCGAGTGCGCATTAATTTGGCTTCTACTTCATATTCATACTCACCAAAAAATGTTGCGGTATTCATAACACGCAACTTAACTCCTATACTTCATGCTTCATACTCTGACTCGTTGTTGTGAGTAGTCGGTATGATCTAGACTTGTTTCTCATAAGTTATCTTCACGTATTTGAAATGAATGATCATGACTTTTCTAGCGTTGCTAATTTTGGCATAAGTAAAGAATTTCAGCGTCCATGGCGTAGTTGGTTAAAGTGCGTGGCCTCTATGCCAACGAACTCGGAGACCCGGGTTCGAACCCCAGCAGCGACAGAAAATTATTCGAATTAAAATAATCTTTCTGTGCGGCCGCCACCTCTCTGCAGACAATTGAAAACCTCAGAGAGTAATCAAAATGCCATGTAAAGCTTATTGAGAATAAGAACATTCTGTTCATCGCCGTTCGGAGTCGGCGTTAAACCTGTAGGTCCGTTTCTCGATTAATTGTGTGTACAAACTTAATAACACGCACAACACAATTGATCATAAGATCTAGGTCAAAGTCCTTTCAAGGGCTGAAATGGCCAGTTATTTATTTATTTTTTTTTTTTTAAAGAATTTAGGCTTGATTTGTTATTATTAAAAACAACATTAAATAAATCAACATTAAAAACAATTTGGTGTTATCCTTAAACTCTTCTAACAGCGACAAGAACATAGAAAAATACGCAAGTATTCCTAATGAGCTATGGGACTTTTACTTGAGCTATGAGTACTTGGTATGATTCATAACAATAGGTTTGATGTTGATGAGTATTTGGTTGCACTCTGACGTTCGATTGGCGAATCAAACATTGAACTGTGTGTTACTTTCTGTAGCAAGAGTGTTTGGAGTCGTAGTGCTGGTTTTTGTTTGATGTGTACGCACTACTACTCGGTTTTGAATGAATCACTACAAATCACAAAAACGTGACTCGTTGCAGATCACTGACACACAAGTAATTCATCACAACTACTCGTTCAGCAAATTCACAAACCAATGTTAATACTTGGCTCATTCAATAACCAGTGTTGCCAAATTAGCTATTTTCCGGCTAGATTTAGCCATTTTTTAAATTTTTAAGCTACTAAATTTTAAATAATGTTAAATAATTGAAACTCATATCGAGAAAATTTATATTTTATATCGTAAATTATTATTGAAATAGTGGCATTCCGCTGGCAGAAATTTTTGTAAGTCTTGCAACGGTCCCACTTGTTTTTTTATATTGCTATTTTGTCTTTGTAACGGTAATCAGGGGAAATATCTTTAATTGCAGATTTCGATATCTGTGGAAGTAACTCATATTAGAATGTTATATTAGTATTTAAAGAAATTTATCCTGACGAGTCATATGCTAAGGCCCAAAACATATTTACAGTAGGATCACCAATACTTCTGCCTCATATTAAACTCTTCTGTACATGTCTTTGTCACTGAAATCCTCCTAACAGCTAGATCGATTTTGATGAAATTTGGTGTGTGTGTGCGGCTGGGTCTATAGATGGTTTAGGTTTAAAGTTTGAACCGGTAGGTGGAGCTGTCGTTGCTGTGGCAGTGTATAAAGGGGTATTTGAGAGTATAACTCAGAAACGAGCATTATTTTCACGAGCACTACTAACCTACAAAGTTTAAAAAAATTTGAATCACAATGTCAGATTTTGCTCAAAAATAGTCGAATTGATATGGAATCATCGATATGCAATATAGATTTTTTAGTGTATAGACTATATCTATATATAGAGTAAATTCTGGAAATTAAAAAAAGAGTTGGCTGTGTCGTGGACACACACGTCGGTTTTGACGTGACGGTGTTTCTTTATATTCCTATTTCATGTCCAAACTCTTTTTTTAATCCATGACCAAATTTTTGCCTTAATCAAATTTACCGAATCCATTTCCTAGTTAGGAGAGGTGTGTCTTAATTTTTGACCTAATCCATATCCTAATTCATGTCATAGTCCTTTGCCGTTTTCATAGTCTAGTTTCATTGTGTTATTTTGTTGTTTGTGAGCATTGTTAGTTGCCACGAAAAAAACTGTTGAAATCATTACTAACTAGATTTTTGTTGTTGTTGGTGTTGTTGTTGTCGTCGTTTTCATTGCCGTTGTTGCTATTGGTGTTGGTGTTGGTGTTGGTGTTGGCGTTGGTGTTGCTTTTGCCTTTCCTTTTTGTATTATTTGCTTCTCCATTGGTTGTGCTTTTCCTTGGTGCATTAACTTTGCCTGAGCTGCATGCAATTAATCCAGCAAAAGTGATGCATATGCGGTTCTCTGATGGGCCTCATGACGTCATCAATTTTTTTTTTTTTTTTTTTGTTATTTTTATCATGAGCCCGAAATCTTCACCTTCATTTTCGTTTCTTGAAATGTACCGTTATGCCAGTAGTCACAGAGTTAAAATTCCATGCAACGTTTATTCATAGTTGTAGCACTTTTACTGCATTATGTGGTTGCCACCCTGAAATCATGACGACAAAAATTATTTTTGTAATTTAGTTGTGAGACGTAATAATACATTAATGCTGTCGTAAAATAAAATTTAAGTTGGCACGTCACCTGAGTGAGTAATAATTCAATGCAACGATATAACATTTCTGTTACTTAAGCTGCTATCTTCACGACCTGATGAAGTCAGAATTATTTTTTTTTTATTTTGTCGTAAGGCCAAAACTAAATCCTTAATTTTTCTTCTTATTCATTTGTCTTATCTTGTATACTCACCGAGTAAAAATACAATGCAACGCCTTTAAATGAATGTTGCATTGTAGAGAGGCTCTCTCTGTGTCCCCATGACATCAGAAATTTTTTGTCTAATTTTGTTGTGAAGGCGTAGAACAGGCGTTGATTGGTGTATCATATTTTTAATCCGAGCACTAATGATCAGCGAGTAATAACTCCATGTAAAAAATTTTCATAGCATAGCTCATCTACTGAGCAAGTAACAATTCAATGCAACGCCGATGAATTTTGAAAAAAAATGCCTTTTTCAACATTTTTGGAAACCTGCGCGGTAAAACGCAACATCGTCACGCCAAAAAAAAAAAAAAAACAATAATGCAAATGGTGTACTTGTAGAGGTGAGGGAACTTTTCGGGCTTCCCTAATAATACTTCTTGCACATCTATGCAAAATACTGCACATAATCCGGATTCAGCATTTTAAATGTCATTCTGTTTTTCATACGTATGTTTTTTATTTCTTCTCTATGCTTCCCGTAGTGCTCATCTGACTCATTATTTGCTTTATATAATACGCATAGATCGCATTAATCGTTTTTTGGCTTAAAAAACGAATAGTTTGATGTCTTTATGAATTCGACGAACATTTGGTCTTTAATTTCTTTTTTGGATTCATACTCGTCGACATAAGGCTTGTAAGTTTCTTGATACGTGGAAAAATAAAATTCGAAGTATAACTTCTTGCTATCTTTTCGGCTATAATGAAACTCCATTTTTGGCAACTTCGCTAACCACTTTTGTAGAAAGGTACGACATTGTGTTTACGTGTTGCTGATAATCGCTTAGCAGATATGCGCAAATTTAAAGATACTTTAATACTGAAAACAAATTTGAGCTTTAGGCCAAGCATCTTGACAACAAGACAACATGAAGACAAAGAAGCCAACAACCAACAACAACAATAACAACGGCTCTGTATAGAGCAAATCACACAGCTTGACTATACAGACTGTTTCGTTGGCCGCTACACCAACTCATCAGTAGTCTTGTATGACTTTTCACTTTGATCCACTCATTTGTTTTCAATATAAATAATGAAAGGCCGTATTCAAATATTAAGATACTTTAATACTTTAAAATATGTCCTTAAAATATTAGAATTAATTTCTTTTTTATTAGAACATAGAATATAGAAAGTAACATGCAAGAAGACATACTTCGGTATATCTCTGCTTGTGAAATGAGCGCATACAAATACTGTTCCATGCTGAATTACTCTAAAGTTTATAAGTTCGGAGGTCACACAGTCTAGCAGAACTTGCAATAAAAATGAAATAAAAAGAAAAATTGAAAAAAAAAAATATGATGCATATAAAAAGCTTCCTTCCAGCTTTACACCAGCGAATAACGTGTGCTTTTCTTGTGTTGTTACTTTATACATACTTACGTCTTACCAGCTCCATGCTTAACAAAAACATAACCATAACATAACGTGCTTCACCATGTGTACCCAGTCTTAGTTGTAAACTTTAATGTGCTCTCAAGAAACAAAATTAAATATTTTTTTTTTTCGGATGCATGAGTTTTTATTTTTTCATTTTATTAATTCTTATTTTTTTATAACTCCCCGTAGCGCTTTTTTTTTGCGTCAGCATCTCTCTCATCTGTGTACTTCC
This sequence comes from Pherbina coryleti, assembly GCA_943735915.1. Lineage (NCBI taxonomy): Eukaryota > Metazoa > Arthropoda > Insecta > Diptera > Sciomyzidae > Pherbina > Pherbina coryleti. The sequence continues at coordinate 34,232,257 of OX030951.1, forward strand.
AACAACAGCAACAACACTCAAATGCTGCAAATTGCTCAAGCAAGCAAAGTAGGCTCGTTAATGTCGAAATTTTAACAGAATGCCGTACAATTTGGAATTCAGCCATGTTTGCCGGATATGGTTATGAGTTGCTCATAAGAAAAAAAAAAAAAATTCTGCATTCATTTTGTTTTTTCTCGTTGAATTTAGAGAAGAAATATTTTTGCAAATATCAAACTAGGTAGAATTATTTTCCTACCTGGAATTCTTAGGAGCACAAAGTGTGGATTTATTTCCTTTTACTTAGCATTTCTGGTTTAAATATTTATTAGGACTCCGTATAGATAGCTAATAGCTGAAGCGCTAGAGATGGTACAACATTGGTACGGTGTCAAAAGAACCGGATCGGGATATTTTAAGCTCGATACCAAATTTGTGAAGTTTGAAGATAGGAAGAATAGTACTAAAAGAGAAATGAAAAAATAGTAGCGCACAATTACAAGCTCGACATATAGTTTTAGTGAAACAAAGTTTAGGTTTTTTTTATTTATTCATTATTATTTTTATTTATTTATTCATTCTTAAGACTTTATAACTTTATTATTTTATTTAATTTTAATCAGAAACTACAACTGTAGGAACTAAAACTACAACTACAACTGTCTCCAGCTAATCAATCGATCACCTTTTATATCAATTAAATTGAGCTTTCTTTAATCAAAGAGCTTTGCTCTTTGGACTTCTATCGTATGATCAAGCTTTCGATCATTCGAATTCTTATTACATTATTAGTATTCTTATTACATTGGCTTAAGGTAGCTCTCAAATACAATTCTTTGAATTGCTATTGATGCCAACATAGCAAGTAGCTCAGACAGACATTTAAAGTGCGAACATGTGTATTGAAATAAGAAACTTGGTTTATAATTGGCATGCGTTCGATTTGAAATGAGACACTTGGTTTACAATTGGCATGCGTTCGATTTGAAATGTGACACTTGGTTTACAATTGGCATGCGTTCGATTCATTATTTAGTTTGGACATTGAAATGTGACACTTGGTTTACAATTGGCATGCGTTCGATTCATTATTTAGTTTGGACATTGAAATGTGACACTTGGCTTTTAATTGTGAAGCTTTCTATTTGTAATTTAATGAATGATTAAGTTGATCGTTATTAAATGATCATTACAAGATCACTTAGAGAAAATGTGGAGTAATAAGATGTGAATTTGAAGTTTTAGGTGCATTGGTGTCAAGTGGTTGGGTAGGTACTGTAACTCCCCCCCTCTTAGTTTCGGGCTTCTCCTGAAGATCGGTAAATTTCATTTGCGGAATATTAACGTTTATTTTTGCTCTGTTTTTAATTTTTAAAGTACGTAATGTTACGTATGCAATTATTATTATTATTATTAATGTTGATATTGATAGTGAGATTGCTGTAGTTTTTACATGTAAGTTCTTTACTTCTTCTATCTTTTGTGAATTTTCTATATGTTTTAAATGTATTTCTTCTAAATCAGGTAGTTCTTTTGTAATATTTAGTTTTTCATAAAATGGTAAAATAAGAGTATTAGTATATATGTTTTCTATATTACTAAAGTTATAAGCATTAATTTTTATTGAACAATTCTTATATTCTATAAAATTATTTCCTTTAATTGTATAACTAATGCTATTACAATTGGTCTCTATTTTTGTTGTGTTCAAATTTATTGTTAATACTAATCCTTTTTCTATTTCTTTTATTTCTATTCTTTTATTTGTTTTTACAGTACAATTTAAAAATTTATTTTGTAAAAGATTTTGGATACATTCATTACTTTTCTTTAATTTGTTTTTATTATTATTATTCTCAAAATAATTAAATACTTCTTCATTGTTCAAAATATATTCTTGTTTATCTAAATACAATTCTTTGTATTCTTTATTTGGGATTGGTATTATTTGTATCTTATAAAATATTTCTTTTGTAAACTTTGGTATTTTTATTAAAATTACTAAATTTTTATTTACTTCCATTACGGCACTTTTGATATATTTTAATTTAACATTATCAATTTTAAATTTCTTGATTTCATTACTATTTAATATATTTCTTGCTAATATTCCTATTCTGGAAAATGTTATTAAGTCTTGAATTTTTTCAATTTCATTTATTAAGTAATTAATGTTTAATTGAATTTGTAAAAACTGTATTGTTTCTATTGATTTTTTCTGAGTTTCTGAAATATTTGTTAAAGCATTAGTCATGAAATATTGATTTCCATTTATTTTGTCTGTAAGTGTTTGTAAATTATTTTGTATTTCTTTATTGATATTTATTTGTTCATTATTTCTATTAATTAAATTATGATTATTTTCGTCAATTATCTTAAAATTTTGTTCTATTTCGAGTCTATCATCATCATCCATTGTTCCAAATAAATAGTGCATTACATTTCCTGCTGCATTAATTAACCCTCTTTTGCTTCTTGTTTTTATTGGTCTTACAGTTTTTAATTTATCTTTTGCAATTTTTAATGAATATTCCAAATGTTCTAACGATATTTTATTATTAAATGTTTCATTAAATGTTTCGATAATTTTATCAAATGAATTTATTAATTCGTCATATATATTAAATTCTATTATGTGATATATTTTGTCGTATGATTCAATAATATCTATTTTTTCTTTCTTTAATATTGTATATCCTGTGTCGGTGTTTAAAGATGTTATTCTTATTTCTTGGCATTGTGATGTATGTAGTAACATTATAAGTATCAAAACTGTAAAATAAAAATTTATTACTAGTCTTTTTTAAACTTGTATTTTCTTTTAATTCTTTGTGGATGTACATGTCTATCTCTTTGATCTAAAACTTTTCCATTTCTTAATTTTATCTTAATAGGTTTGAATTTTGGATCGCTTTTTCTGATTTTGTCTACTTTAACTAACACCTCGCTCCCTGTTATATTTTGTGGATCTTTTCTTTTTAAATTATTTCTATTTATGGAATCTTCTTGTTTTTTAATAATTTCAGTTCTTATTTTTTCAAATTCTTCTTGATTTATTTTACTATTTAGAAATTCAATTGGTTTTTTATTTGTTGTTGAATGTATTGTATGATTATAAAATTCTACTGATTTAATTACTCGTTTTTTTATATTATCTTTATTTTTGTTTACTTTCATTAATCTTAAGTGTTCATTTATTGTTCCATGTACTCTTTCTATGTCTGCATTTCCTGTTTTAATTGAAGGTGATGTAAAATGTACATCAATTTTTTCATTATTGAAATATTCTCTCATATATGAATTGTTAAATTCGTTATCAAAAACGTATTTGTTTGGTTTTCCAAATATTGAATGTCTAAAATTTAATGCTTCGATGAATGTTTGACTATTTCTATTTATAATAGGTTTTATGAAAAGATGTTTACTAAATTTGTCAATAAATGTGAAAAAATTTTCTCTTTCGGCTATAAATAAATCTCCATGAATTATTTCATTTGGTTTTTCCGCGATTTCACTTCTATTTAATTTTATCTTTATTTGATGTCTATCATGTTTTGCCTGTTGACATATTGTACAATTATTGATGTATCGTGTTATTAATTGTTTAAGATTTGGAAAATAGAAAATAGTTTTTAATTCTAAAAAATTTTCATCTATACCTCTATGATTTAATTTTAAATGTTGTTCTTCAATTTTCTTAAAAGCTTCTTCTTCCGTTCTAATATCTGTTAAAATTTTTACACTTTTTTCTGCTTTTATTTTTGAGTTTCCAAATAATTTAACAAAAATTTCTTGAATTTCTACAAAATTTCTTTCGTCTTCACAATATATTCCTAATTTTCCTTTTATTTCAATGCTTTTTAATACGTCTCCTAAATTTGATTTTATGCAGTTTTCATTTATATATATTCTTTTATTGTTAAATATATTGATTTCTTTAAAATTGTTCTTATAATTCTTGTTTGTTACTATAAGTTGAGTTTTATAAAGGTTAATTGGTCTTTCTGTTATTGGAATGTGATCATTTAAATCCTCTTGACCACTATGTATTGTTGCATCTGTTGACATATTATCATTTTCGATATTATTGTTATTTTCAGTATCTTGATCAATTGACATTGGTTCTGTATTATTTATTTCAATTCTGCTTAGAAAATCTGCTACACAGTTTTCTTTTCCTTTAATGTATTCAATATCAAATTCATATTCATTTAATGCAATTTTCCATCTTTGTAATTTCGAATTTGGTTCTTTTAAATTTGCTAACCAAACAAGTGGCTTATGATCTGTTTGCAATTTGAATTTTCTTTCGAATAAATACGGTCTAAAATATTTTGTTGCCCATACGATTGCAAGTAATTCTTTTTCAATCGTGCTATAATTCTTTTCACTTTCACATAATGTTCTACTCGCATAACATATCGGATGTCCATTTTGGGATAGCACTGCGCCTAAGGCTAATAGTGACGCATCCGTAGTTAAAACAAATTCGTTTTTAAAGTTTGGGTATCTTAATATAGGGTAATCCGTTAACAAATCTTTTAATTTATTAAACGCGTTTATGTATTCTTGGTCTGCATAATTGACCTTTGCATTTTTCTTTAAGTACTTTATCATTGGGTACGCAATTTTACTATAATCTTTTATAAATTTTCTGTAATATCCAGATATTCCTAAGAATGATTTGATTTGTTTCTGTGTTTTCGGTATTTCTAAGTTCTTTATTGTTTCTATCTTTTTTGGGTTTGGTTTCAATCCTTCATTTGATATTATATGCCCAAGATATTCTGTTTCTTTTGTGAAAAAATTACATTTATCCATTTGAATCTTTAATTGGTGCTTTCTTAATGCATTAAATATTTTGTTGATTGAATCAATATGTTCCTGTAAGCTTGTGCTAAATATAAGTATATCGTCGAGATACACTACACAAATTTTGTTAATAAATGGTTGAAGAACATGATTCATCATTCTTTGAAATGTCGCCGGGGCATTTTTTAGTCCAAACGGCATCCTAATGTATTCATAGTGTCCAAATTCAGTAGAGAAGGCAGTTTTTGCTCTGTCTCTAGGATCCACTAGAATTTGATGAAAACCTTTTGCAAGATCTAATGTTGTGAAATATTGAGCTCTTCCCAATTTATCGAATATATCATCAATGTTTGGTATAGGAAACTTATCCTCTATTGTGATTTCGTTTAATTTTCTATAGTCTATTACTAGTCGCCATTTTTGTTTACCTGAGTTATCCATTTTCTTTTTAACAACCCATAATGGTGCATTATATGGTGAAGTACTATTTTTTATAATACCTTGACTTAGCATATCGTTTATCTGATTCTTAATCTCATTTTTATGGATTTCCGGATAACGATAGATTTTACTATAGATGGGTTTTTCAATTGTTGTTTCAATCTTGTGTGTGACTGCCTTCACATTGGTAAGGTTATCACCTTCTTTATAGAAAAGATCTTCATTTTTCTTAATGAGTCTTTTTAATAAGATTTTTTCCTCATCATTCATGTCATCACGTATCAATTTTTTGTACGTCTCATTTACTGAATTTGATGAACTTAATGAATCTGATAAACTTTCAATATAATTTTGAAAGCTTTGATTGAAACTTGAAGAATCTTCTTCTTCTAATTGTTGCTCAAATGGTATTTTCATACCATTTATTTCTACATTGTTGTCTTTATAAGAAACCACAGAATTAAGTGGGATTAGAATGTTATTTCCTAGTATCCCATCAAATGGTTTTTTATCAAAAAAGTCCATTACTAAAAATTCCATAGTTGTTTCTGGTTTATTGAATTCTATTGGCAAATATGTTAAAATGTATTTATCGACTTCTGTTTTGCCATTAGTGGTAACAATTTTCAATTTTGGTATTGTTTTTTCTAATTTTTGTGGGAATATACCTCTTCTTATAATACTTGTTTGTGCTCCGGTATCAATTAGTCATTTAACTTTAATTCCACATATATTTAGTGTTAAAATTGGGTTCGTTCTTTTTCCGAGGCTTGTTGAGGAAAATTTCCGACACATAATTCGTCTACTTCCATCGGTTCAACTTCGTTTCTTTTATTAAGAAATTGTCTTGTTTTCTGTCTGGTTTGCCCTGAATTTCTGTTTCCAAAGTTTTGATCATTATTATTTCTGAAATCGTTATTATTTCTATAAAAGTCAGTATTATTTCTATAGAAATCATTATTATTTCTATTAGAATCATTATTTCTGTTAAATTCATTGTTATCATTATTAACATTATTATTATTAACATTATTATTATTTCTATTAAAATTATTATTTCTGTTTAAATCACTATTTCTATTATTTCTATAATCAGTATTATTTCTTAAATTATTGTTGCTTCGATTATTAGTGAAGTTATTTTTGTTATATGAATTATTTCTGCTATTATCAAATCTATTTCTATTAAAATTTTGAAAGTAATTGAATTTTTTATCATTTTTTGTCCAATGATTTTGTTCTAAAATGTGAAATGCTTCTAACAAATTTGTTATTCCTCTAGCAACAATGATTGAAGATGCATTTATTGGTATTTTTTCCAAAAAAATTGATAAAATTATTTTTTCATTATTTTCTGGATTTCTGTCCGCTGGTTTATCAACTGATAAATGATACTTATTATTTAATCGAACTAATATTTCATTTAATTCTTCATATAATTGCGTTATTCTTTTAAATACAATTTTTTCTGCTAATTCTCTTAATTGTAAATAGCTTAATTTTTCTCCAAAATGTAAAATTAATGTTTCTTTTATCTTATTCCAATCATTATTTGGAATTATATATTTTAATAATATTGAATTAGCTTTTCCAATAATTTTATCTCTTACTTGGAGCATTATAAAAATTTTTGAATCGTTAGTATAGCCTTGTATTGAATTAATTAAGAAATTTACTCTATTAACAAAACTAACTAAGTCGGTGCTATTTGTTCCATCGAATGGTAGCATTTTATCAATAAACTTAATGGGGTCGAATGTTAATTCTAATAGTGGATTAGCGTTACCTGTTGCTAACATGTTGAATTCTTTTACTTGATTTGCTACCAAAAATGATGATTCCTTTTCAGGAAATGTTTCCTTTGTTGTTTCGCTTTCTTGACTTTTCTTGACGTATGGTGCGGTTCTATAGCTTTTCATACCTTTGTTTGATTTTTTTTATGAAATTTTTTCTGTATAGTTTTTCTTTAACTTCTTCCTGAAAGTCGGCGGTCTCTTCGTCAGAATCCACTTTTATCGGCTTCGCTCTTTCGTGTGGTAGAGGTGTGAAGGATGATTCCGCTTCTTCTAGTTGTTTCTCTGGAACTTTGTCTTCTGGTAACATTTAATATATTTCTTTTTTAAATTTTCTTTAATTGTTCTTCGATTATTTCTTTAATAAATTTTTTGTATTTTTCTATTTCTTTTTTATCTGCCAATAGGCTTTTCGCAACTTTCTTTGAATTTTTATTTTCTTTATTTTCTTTATCTTCTTTTTTTCTTTTCTGTATCATTTGATATTAATTACTTGTCCAACAATCTTTTACAAATATTTTGTATTTTAAGAGATAGGTTGGATTGACTAAGAGTCAATTTTACTTTATTGACTTCTTTTAAATGTCAATTTCTTTTAAACAATGTGTTCTTTTTTTGACTAAAGATAAATGTCAAAAACTTTTATTCTTTGACTTCTTTAAATGTCAATTTAAAACCACTGTTTTTTATTTTTGTTGAAACACTTACATAATTTTATTTTATGTTTCGTTTCAGGTTTATCGTGGTTACCGATGTTTTGAATGCGCCATTAAAGTGCAATTTTCCGATTGCTTAATTAGCGATTCCGGGTTTTCGACTGCGCCAGTTTTAGTGAAACAAAGTTTAGGTTTTTTTTATTTATTCATTATTATTTTTATTTATTTATTCATTCTTAAGACTTTATAACTTTATTATTTTATTTAATTTTAATCAGAAACTACAACTGTAGGAACTAAAACTACAACTACAACTGTCTCCAGCTAATCAATCGATCACCTTTTATATCAATTAAATTGAGCTTTCTTTAATCAAAGAGCTTTGCTCTTTGGACTTCTATCGTATGATCAAGCTTTCGATCATTCGAATTCTTATTACATTATTAGTATTCTTATTACATTGGCTTAAGGTAGCTCTCAAATACAATTCTTTGAATTGCTATTGATGCCAACATAGCAAGTAGCTCAGACAGACATTTAAAGTGCGAACATGTGTATTGAAATAAGAAACTTGGTTTATAATTGGCATGCGTTCGATTTGAAATGAGACACTTGGTTTACAATTGGCATGCGTTCGATTTGAAATGTGACACTTGGTTTACAATTGGCATGCGTTCGATTCATTATTTAGTTTGGACATTGAAATGTGACACTTGGTTTACAATTGGCATGCGTTCGATTCATTATTTAGTTTGGACATTGAAATGTGACACTTGGCTTTTAATTGTGAAGCTTTCTATTTGTAATTTAATGAATGATTAAGTTGATCGTTATTAAATGATCATTACAAGATCACTTAGAGAAAATGTGGAGTAATAAGATGTGAATTTGAAGTTTTAGGTGCATTGGTGTCAAGTGGTTGGGTAGGTACTGTAACTATATGAATGTGAACTTGTTCACAATACTCGCAGGACAAATTGCTGCATGTGTAGAAGTTTTGCCTATTTGTGTCACTCACGTTTTTATTTTCCATGCAGAAGAGTAAAAACCAAAGAGCATAAGAAAATTGTTAAAAAAAAAATAAAATAAAAAAAAGGGTTCATATAGCAACGTCTAAGAACATCAGCATCAACATCAACAACAACGGCAAAAGCAACAGCCACGTCAACGTTAATGTCAACGTTATTCTCAACACCAGCAGCAGCAGCGCCATCTACTGCCACATAGCGTCATCAAATGCTTGACATGTGCGCATAGTAAATCATTTCCTTTTTTGCCTATTCTACTTGCTTATCCTCTCTGCCTATCCGTTGGCTGAATAAAAGTTTTTATTCACAAAATGATGTATGCAGCAAGTCGTAAAGAAGCCAAGAGATGAGCAGGATAATGAGAAAAATGTATCCTTTGGCATTATTTATGAATCTTTCGGATGTGAACAAATTTGTGAACAATAGTTTAAAGGATTTCTTGCCCTGACAGAAGGAAACCTATGATAGTTTTTTTTTTGTCTGATAGTAAAAAAGCAATTTGTTTTATTCGCCTTTTGAAGATTATGGTGCGATAAATGGAAATCTTTGTGGAAGACAGGAAATGTGTAGAAAATAAGCTATTCATATACTTAATGTTGACACTGTCTTTAATAGATGATTATTTTAAATGAAATAAATGTATTTTTGAGCCAGTATAAAATCAAGAAAATATATTTGTACTTGTAAGTATTAGGGGTACTCACGATGTGGTGTATTTGTAATATTTTATTTTTTTTAATTATACAACATATGTTCTAGGTTATGATAGCATTAGAGGAAAATTATTAGAGCTATCCACGATACGTTGCAAATAGTCTTGCATCATTGCATATGTAAAATAATTTTACATCTTTAATAATCAAAACAAAAAATTATACCCATTTTGATTTGCACTGCCTTTGCATTCAGACAACCTTTTGCATGTAATTAGTAAATACTGTCACTCCATTGCAAATATTCTCATTTCAGTATTAAAAACATAATACAATAGGGCTGTTTTCAGTTCCATATAATAAGTCTTGCAAATATGTATAAAATATTTTCGCACCTACTACAATATCAACAACAAATTATGCTCATTTTTATTTGCTCTGCTTAAGCATAAATTCTCATTTCGATTTACTCTGCCTTTGCACAAATTTATCATGCTCTCATGCCATTGCAAATACTCACACCTCAATTATAAAAAAAAATACAATAAAGTTATTCACGATCCTATGAAATTAGTGTTGCATCATAGCAAATACAAAATATTTTTACACCATTAATAATCTCAACAACAAATAATGCTAATTTTAACTTACTCTGCCTTTGTATAAATACTATACCGAAAAAACTTTGCATATATTTACAAAATGATTTCAGGCCATTGCAAATAATCTCACTTCAATAGTAAACAAAGTAATACAATAGGGTTATTTACAATCCGGTGCAAATATAAAATATTTTTTGATCTACTAAAATATCAACAACAAATTATGCTCATTTGTATTTGCCTGCATATGCATATATTCTCATTTCGATTTACTCTGTCTTTGCACAAATTTATCTTATGCCATTGCAAATACTCACACTTGAATAGTAAAAAAAATACAATAGGGTTATTCACGATCCGGTGCAATTATTCTTGCATCATAGCAAATATAAAATACTTTACACCTTTAATAATCTCAACAACAAATAATACTAATTATTTTTTATATTTATTATAAAAAAAGTATTGTAAAAAATTAAACAATAGGGCTCCTACAGTCCGATGCAATTCGTTTTGCATAATAGCACTTAAAAAAATGTTTCACCTACTATGTCAACAACAAATTATTCTCATTTTGATTTACTATGCATTTACATAAATACTATACGAAAACCTATTGCATATGTTTACTGAGTATCTCTTACCATTGCAAATAGTTTCACTTCTACAATAATAAAATAATACAATTGCAATTAAATCACAATCCTGTGTAATTAGTCTTGCATCAAAGCAATTATAAAAGGTCACAAAATTAAATCTCGCTAAAAAACTTAAATAAATCCGAAGAAAGTATACCGATTATCCCAGTAGAACTATATCTTCATATATTCAGCATTTACAGTGCGATATTAAGGAATGATACTACTGTGGCAAAATGGCAAAAATGCCAGCCAGTATTTTTTGCCAACAGTATATATCAGTGTAGGGCGCGTAGTGGCTCGCGTGCTAAAGACTCGTTTTCGAACTCTCTCTCTCTCTCGTGTCTCACTTATATAAACACCGACAAGAAGTTATTTCAACCAGTTGGCGTTGAGACTCCATGCTCTAATATCCACGCTGCATGATGCTTTGAACTTGATTGTTGTGCACCGAAAAAATAGATGGGCAAATAAATAAGAATTTACTGAATAAAGTAAACACTGAGTTCTATATTATATCTTTGGATCGAAGACTTGTTTTTTTTTATTTTCTTTGTTTTTGTTAGATTTGAATTTAAAATTAATTTGTTTTTTTTAATTAAAAAAAAAACGTTTGTTTAATAATTCTAGTTGATTTATTTTGATTTAAATTTTAAAATCAAAACAAAAACATGAACATAAAATTAAATCTTAACTTAAAATAAAATATTAAACAAACGAGCCAAGTCGTCATATTTATTGATACATGCAAAAAAATTTGTTCAGTGCTGAGAGCGAGACTCCACTACCACAAGCACAAAATTACAAAAAATATAATAGAATTGGTGTGCCTACCAATGTTCTACAGCAGTGATGTTCACGTAGTACCACGCGTGGTGAGACTCGATAGCTTTATTCGAGAATCGAAACACGTACACGATCGAATGCACGAAGTTCTCTCAATCAGTTGGCGCTGAAACTTCAAGCAAAAAGGTTCGCACCGCTTGGTTGTCTGTTTTGCAATGCATGAAATGTTTGAGGCATATTAAAATGCGTTATTTGCGGAATTATAATAATAATTATGATAATGATAGTGACAATGATAATGATAGTGATATAATGATAATGATACTGATAATGATAATGATGATGACAATGATAATTATAACACAATTCTTGCTTAATACCTGCACAACAATTTCTGTCAGTGCAGTGAGTGAGAGAACTACAAACACAAGCATATAAGCCGAAAATTGTAGTAGTATGCATGTGAACACCACTGTTCTACAGTCGTAAATGTACAAGATCTCATTTTCATATGCTACAAATTTTTTGTGCAGTACAAAACACACGATCAAGCGACACGATCCTTCCAACTTGTAGTTTCAGCGCCAACTGATTGAGAGAATGAGTTGGCGCTATGAATGCGATCGTATACGTGTTTCGATTCTCGAATGACACCGTCGAGTCTCACCACGTGTGATACTACGTGAACATCACTGCTCTAAATGTCATTGTGGTCAAGCATTCCGTCCTAGTATTTTTCACAAACTTTAGAGCAAAAAATTGGGTATTTTCGCGAAATCTTAGATTTCTCGAAATTGTCTTTTGAAAACGCTCCATATTAGGTGATGTGCGGCGTACTTTTGCTTTTTTGTTTTTTTTTTTTTGTTTTGCCTGAAAGGTGATACGGTCCATGATATAATAATACAAGGTAGCATTGACAGTTGCTTGGGAAAACATCTCCTGTCAAAAAATATACTCAAAAAGAGAGCGTTCACAATCCGCCATTGAAAACACAAACAATGTTGAAAACGTTGAAGTGAAAAAAAACAACAACCTCAGCAGCTGCAGATGCATTTTCCCAAACATCTGTTTTTGACAGAAGATGTTTTCTTGTAGAAGAGAAAATAAGCAGTTGTCAATGCTACCTTGTATAATTATACCATGATACGGTCTAGTGCTCAATGTAATTACGTTTATTTTTTTCGAAATTGCACAGTAAGCCTGAACGAGTACGTCCACAATCTGTGGTAAATAAATGCTAGCATAAATTGCATAATAAATGCAATTTTGCTAGCCTCCTTGCTATAGATTGGAAATATTATATATTTTATTTTTGTTTATTTACTGTCATGTTGTTAAGAAGATTTTTTTTGTTTCATATTTCATACATACAATTTGTTTTTTTTTTTTTTGTTTACATATGTAGGTTACTACATATATTTTTTTTTTTTCGAGAATAAAGACCGAATATTTTGCTATTTATTGTTTTTTTCGAAATATTCTTCTTAATGATTAACACATTTTGTATGCGCCATTTCTCACAACATTTAGTCCATTCCGCTTGAGACACCTCCAAAATATATTTTTTTAACAGCTTCTTCTGGCGTCAAAAATCGTTTTCCGAGCAGTTTGTCCTTGTTGTGAGGGAACAAAGACAAGTCATTGGGTGCCAAATTAAGACTGTACGGCAGATGACCCCTTAGTTCGATGTTTTGAGTGCTCAAAAATGCCTCAAGCTTGCATTGCCCTAATGAAGAATAATGTTTCGGCGCTTGTTTGTTTCCTTACTTCATGGAATATTTACTATTTTTCTGTATGCCTCAAGTGGTACCGTGATAAAAATTTAACGAAATTTTTGTCTATTTTTTTTCTTCAATTTGTCAATGCATTTCGTTTTTGTGAATGTCATGAATTTACTAAAAATATTAAATATATCAGTTATACGTAAAACTAGACCAAATATAACACATTATGAATAACGCTTTAGAATTGAAAATTTTGACAAATCCCAAATAATGAACAACATGCCTTATTTGAAATTAAAAATCATGTACATACTGATAATATTCCACCTCATATTGTCCATTGCAGCAAAAACTAAACGCACTTTGTATGAACGTAAACACAGTGTCAGCTCAGCTTAAAGGGAAAACCCCTTTTTCGAAAAGCTATTGAAAATTTCGAAATTCGCGTTAAGCTCTTTACAGCTAGCAGCCAGTGAAAGCTATGGGTGGAGGGGGTGGGGGATGTAATTTATTGCTAACTTTACAGAATTGTTGCTGTTGTCATTCCAAGTGACCCATTTGGCATTCATGTTAAATTAGACCATGCAGAATATTTGCCGTCATTTATTCTACTACATGTAGTTGTAGTTATTTTGGGATGTCCTGTGGTAATGCACTGTGGTATGCAGCCAACAGAATGATTGTGAATAATATATAAAACATACAGAACTAGTAGCGGGGTGACAAAGGTTTTTTAATACTGTCAACAATGGTTGTATGGTTGCTGAAAGGTGGTTAGTGTGTTTAATTATATAATAATTGATAAAGTTCGCAGGCTTACTGTCTAAACTGTGACAGGAATGGGTGACAATGTTCAATGGATCAAGAGGTAATATTTTGAGAGACAGATTATTATAATTATGAATGAATTGCATCTTTTAAACGATATATTATGGTTGACTCCGGCAGGAGTATTTATGCGTACTAGGCATACTAGTTCAACAAGACTTTGGTATGACACGTAGATGACATTTCGCTAATAGATATTTTTTTTAAGATTTAAGAAACGATGACTGTCAAGGCCATTTAAGTATTTTGGGAGTGACAGTCATTTGAAGTAAGACACTCTTGTTAATTTTGTAGCATTGAAAAAAAAAAAATTAATTTCGAGTTTTATTAAAGCCTTATTTTTTCATTAATAATGGGAAGAGACACTGTGCAAGAAAAAAAATGGTTTGACAAATATTACGGTGAATCTAAATGCAAACTTGGTAGCACAAGCTCTTTTGACGAAGAACATTTAAGTCGCCCAAAAGAGCAATTGCAGAAATGATCGTATTATACAATTCGAAAGTGAAAGTGCTTGAGATAGTTGAGGATACAGAGATATCAAGTGGCTAGGTGGTTTTCATTTTGCAAGAAAATTGTTATATGAAAAAGCTTATTTCAGGATGTGTTAAAAATCGACAAAAAAAAAAGAAGTATTTTTGGACCGTTTGAATGATGAACCCACGGCAATCAACCCACATTTTAAAAGGAAAAAATGTTAGTGAAAGGGTGTGTTCAGAAATTTAATTCAAAGTTGTCAAGTCCCTATTGGAAAACCTTTTACATATATGTATACCTATACTATTGATTATATGAAATGAAAGTGAACATTTTTTGTTGCCGCTAAACTCCTAAACTACTGGCCCGATTTTTATGAAATAAATTTTAAAGTATCACATTTTTGCTACAAAAGAATATAGGGGTATTTTCGAAATTTTAATCACAAGTATATTTAATTAATGTGCAAAGTTTTTTAAAAGATCATCCACAATGCCAAGCAATGCTTGACCGTAAGCTGTCCATGTGTTTGTGCTGCGAGAGCTTCAATAAACTTACTCGAGCTTCCATGCGAGAGCTTCCATGTTCTCTCCCATCTCTACTCCAGTGTTGCCAGATTGAGGTAAATTTCCCAAATTGAGGTAATTTTTTACTTATTTTCTAGGCAGAGGTAAAAAAGGTAATTTTTGACCAAAAGTGGTAAACTTTGTGGAAACAATAAGTTTTTTAGACTTGTTAATTTTTTGAGTTATTGGCAGCACTGCTACTTCTCTGAACAAGCAATTTTAGAGCCCGAAAGGAACCAAAGAGGCTGTTGGTTAGCGATCCTTTCTCGGAGAAATACGCTGAGAACACGTCCAGAATAGGAGCGGTTGTCGGATCAGCTTTGCTATTCGGTGTGTGAATGGTACAAATGTTTTTTTTCATGTTTTTATTATTTCTTTATACATATCTGTGTATATACTAACAAAAAGATTTTAACGGTTGTTAATCATTTAAAAATTTTTTAAATTTTTTATTTTGGGAAAGGTAAATTTTCTCTGAAAGTGGAACATTTTTTCCAAAATAGGTTAAATTTTAGTTCCTCTCTCTGGCAACACTGCTCTACTCTACTCTCTTTGTTTTCAGCAAGTACAACACAACAAAATTAACAAACAAATACATATACATACAAACTTTGCTGCACTTTAAATCCCCAACTCGCACGGTGATTGGCATTCAAACAATGGCCCATGTTACACGGTGCTCGTTTGCTCGACGTGCAAATGATTTTGTTGTTGTTTCCAATGCAAAACTGTCAAAATTCAGTGAGACTGTGAGACGATGAACACTTAGTAGACCGAGCAAAATAAGTTCATTTTTGCTCGGCGTACATGGCAGCGAGCACCGTGCAACAGTGTTGCTGGGTGGTGAAATGAAAGTTTTGGGCGTTTAAGAAGCTGAAAAGTACATTTCGTGAAGAAAAGTGCTACTATTGTACTACAACAGTATGAAGAAAAAAGTTGTAGGAAACCCTTGTTGGAATAAAGTGTAGGAGAAAAAGTAAGGAACTGAATGAAATGTCAAAACTAGCTCGGCGTGCATATTTCTGTCGTGTGACCTACCAACGTGCAAATTGAGAAAAGAGAATAAAAGTGTTCATTGCACGCCGAGCAAACGAGCACCGTGTAACATGGGCCAATCTAATCGTTTTGTTGTTGCTTTCAATGTGAAACTATCAAAAGCTCTGAGAGCCGGAGCGGATGAACACAGATTGCAGCAATCTAAATTTGTTCATTTTGAGATTGTTGTACATGTCGGCAATCAGCAATCTGAATAGTGTTGGTAGGCTACGAAATAAAATGTTCAAAGAAATGCAAAATTATGATTGGCGTGTCGTGTGAGCTACCAACAATCAGTATGGGAAAGAGAGCATGTGAAAAGTTCATTGATTGCCAATCAAGCAATCCCGTGTGAGTTGGCCAAAACAAAAGAACAAATGAATTCAACACAGAAAATGCCAATTGGATCGAAGTAAGTTGTCTTCTTCTTATCTAAGAAATTAGATTTGGTGTGGTGAATTAATCCAACACAGTTTTGTTAAGGCCCAGTTTCAATTTTTTGAGTAAAAAAGCGGGCTTGTTTGAATGCCTGTATTTTTTTTTATTTTATTAAATATCAAAACAATTTTTTTTTTTTATTTCAGTCTTAGATTAACAATTGTTTTTTTTTTTTTCAGCCATATTTACGGTTATACAGCGCGTAAAAGTTGAGGTCGCGAACAATAGGCCTCTTGCGGCTTACAAGATATCACCTCTTCAGGTGGTTTGATAAAAAAAAAACAAAAAACCAAAATTTTATAACAATTTTGTCTTGTGCGTGAACCAACAAAAAGTGTAGAATAAAAAAAAAATAAAAAAATGCCGCATAAAAGAAAAAAATACCATTTTTCATACACGAAATTGGACCTTATAAATGAAATAAAAAGGAAAACAAAATATTTTTTATTTGATTTTGTTGGTTCATGCACTGCGTATTGAATTATTTTACAAAATGAAAAAAGATTTAAGTTAATCGGACACATACTTTTCGAGTTAGAATTCAAGCCGTTTCAAAAATGTCATTTCGAGAAAAACGCGTTTAAAGTTTAAATGAGAGCCAATATCAAGCTGTCTGATAGAACTGCAACAAGGTGTATGTCTTAAACGGCTTTGAATTTTATTCTGAAATTTTTTTACATATTCTTGGGATGTTTTTGAAAATAATTAAATTATTTATTATTTATATTATAGAAAAATTATTGTGAATTGGAAAAAAAAGTTGTGTGGAATTACTGTACAACTAAAACGAATAAAAAAATCAATTAAAATATAAGTGTCAAAATGACACTTCTAGTAAATAAGTGTCAAAATGACAAAAGTCCTAAAGCAGTTTTCAATTTCATAAATTCGTTCTAGTGAATTTAACTTAACTTTATATTTTGCACACTTATTAGTTCTTAGAACGTGAATATACCAAAAATAATATAAATTAAATGTATTTCTGAGTTGTTGTAAACATAGTATACAAACAGAACAAATGTGTTTGTATACATAATACATAATAAACAATTAAGAATTTTAAATATTATTCACCTAAATGATCTTACATAGATATTCCTAAAAGTTTAAAATGGTTTCATTGGATAACACTGAACAAGAAAAACAATTTTTTTCCAAAATAACAAGGTTCCGTCAATTGATTCTGATAGAGAAGACAAAAAGAGAATATACGTGTATCGGCGTTTTGAAAGTTTACGTATGAGTCTTATTTTATGGGGGGATTTAGTTTTCCCCCTTTTTTAACATTATTATAGTGAATTGGCATAAGAAATAATGTTATCCTTACATTTTGGGTATAGGATGTGTTCTCAGGATTTATTTAAAATACTACGAGAGATATTTTTCTGCAACATTTTAACCCCCTAACTATACAACTTAAGGGTCTTTTTCAACCTTTTTGTGGTAAAAGACAAAAAAAGACCCATAAAAAAAATATAACGGGTTAAAATGTTGCACAAAAAATATACCATAAAATTCTATTATAAGTCTTTGAATATACCAAAACTGAAAATTTAACGTAAATGCCAGAAATAAGTCAAAATTTAAAATGTGTTAAAGGGTTCATTTCGTACTTATTCAGAAATTATGCTAAAATATCGCACAAAACTTGGTTTTAAGGGATTAGTTTCTATGAAAAAAGTATTTTACTCATTTGGCGCATCATAAAGCGTGTTTTTTTTAGAGGTATAGAACTTCGAATTGAAATAAAACACAAGAAAATCGTTTTAATGTCCATCAATTTGGCTTTATTGGAAGGATAATTTTATGCCATTAATGTTTAAATATGATTTCGGGCATGTGGCCGCCGCGGCTGGCTCGAATAAAGCCAATTCTACAGGTCCAATTTTCAACCACTTTTTCGAGCATATGGGGCCGTATGTCGGCAATAACGCCACGAATGTTGGCCTCCAAGTCCCCTAACGTTTCTGGTTTGTTGGCGTAGACGAGCGACTTCACATATCCCCAAAGAAAATAATCCAATGGTGTCAAATCACACGATCTTGGTGGCCAATTGACAGGTCCATTCCGCGAAATTATGCGCTCATCGAATGTTTCCTTCAATAAATCGATTGTGACGTGCGCTGTGTGGCATGTAGCGCCGTCTTGTTGCAACCACAACTCATCCACATTCATGTCATCCAATTCGGGAACAAAATAGTCGGTTATCATGGCTCTATACCGGTTTCCATTAACGGTAACTGACTCTCCAGCATTATTTCGGAAGAAGTATGGCCCAATGACTCCACCAGCCCATAGAGCACTCCAAACAGTCAGTTTTTGTGGATGTAATGGCGTCTCAAGGATCTCATGTGGATTCTCTTCACTCCAAATGCGGCAATTTTGCTTGTTGACGTAGCCATTCAACCAAAAATGAGCCTCATCACTGAACAAAATTTTGCGATGAAAATCAGCATCGAGATCAATCTCATTTTCGGCCCATACACCAAAATCACGACGCATTGCATGGTCTCGCGGCTTTAATTCTTGCACAAGCTGGATCTTGTAAGGTCGCAAGCCAAGATCTTTGCGCAAGATCTTCCATAAAGTTGATGGACAAAGCTCCAATTGCTGTGCACGGTGGCGAATCGATTCATTCGGGTCCTCTTCAACATTTTGCTCTACAGCGGCAATTGTTTCTTCGGTGCGCACTGTTCGACGTCTCTGCGGATGCGTATTATCACATAGAGTAAACGTAGTGCGAAAACGACCCATGGTTAACCGAATTAATTGCTCTGATGGGCGATTATGTCGACCATAAAATGGACGGAGCTTGCGGTAAACTTCGCGAACTGAAGCATTATTTTCGAAATAAATTTGCACTTTTTGCAAGCGTTGTTCTTTTGTCAACCTGTTCATGATGAAATGGCAAACCAAACTGAACATAAATGACATTAGAGTTGACAGATTTGACCACAAAATGCCAGTTTTATCTCTATTCGAAAAACAAACCCCTAAAAAAACACCCATTACTTAGCAATAGCAACGAACCATATCATATGCAATTTGGCTGATAAGATCCATTAGGTTCAAACAAAAAACTATGAAAAGCTAAATCAAAACAAAAGTTAAAATAAATCCCCTTCTTTGGTTCCCATTATTTGATTTTACAAAAAGGTTCAATATTCAAAAAGGGGAAACTTAAATACCTCCTAAAATAACACTCTTACGTAAACTTTCAAAACGCCGATACAAGTGCATTTTTTTTTGTTTCCTCTACCAGAATCCATTGTCGGAACATTGTTATTTTGGAAAAAAGTTCATTTTGTTGTTCAGTGTAATTAATTATAATTTTATTTAATTTCAATTTCAATATTAAAGTAAATGCGTATGTTTTTCCCCCCTCATATTTCATTGGATTGTGAAATTGCTTTTATAATCACTTTCTTTACTACCTTCTCTCCCTGATGCGCACATCTTCGGCATTGCATCGATAAAGTTTTATATGACTTTGCAAGCTACTCACTGATATTATCTGCCTTTTAAGTACAGGCTGCTTAAACTTTTCGCATTGTAATTAATTCCGTTTTCGAGGTCCTTGCGATTTTTTTTTCCCATGTCTTACTGTCTTTTCGCCGCATCCTTGGCGATAAATTCCACAGTACGTCAACTTATCGCTATGAAAGGCTTTTACGGGCCATATCCTTGCATGAAACGCAAAATAGTAACAACACGAATGTCGTACTGCCCGAATGTGTGCGTACTCGTACGCATAATAACGTAAGCACATACACACACACACACACACACACGAATACAGTCACAAACGCACTTATGTGCTTGAATGTGTGAGCTACAATTTGCAATAAACTGCAAAAATTCAAAATGTGATTCGTTCCAATTGCAGTGGATTTCATTCCACGTTGGCAACAAATTCTTTCTTCTTGGCCACAATCAGCAACGTCAGCTTTAATTTACTAAAATTGTGCCGCGATCGTGTCAGAGAATCTGTGTGTTTATGTGTATGTCTGTGCGTTGATGGGTTTCTGCATGATGGTAGTGTTGCGTTCTTTTTTTTTCGTTGTTGTTGTTTTGTGTGCACTTTCAGCAGGATATGAATGAAAAACACAAAGGCGCGCAATTTTAATTAATTATCCTTCGTCTGTCTCAGACGCTATACCAGCAGTTGGTGCAACGTGTTGTTATTTTTGTTATTTTTTTCTGTTGTTGTTTTTGTTGCATTTGTGGCCACAACAATGGAGCGCTTTCACTCTTGCTTGTTATTTTCCAGTCAAACCCAAAACAACAAAGGCAACAACTGTGTGTGCCGCACACACGCAAAATGCTTATTGGTAAAAAACAGCAAAAAAAAGAGAGGAAAATAAACACAAAAAACAGTTGCTTAAATACTAGGTCAGCCGGGCCACCAAATGCTGAAGGATTTAGCACCATTTCTGGTGTTTGTTGGTTTTTTTTTTTCTTTTAAGCGTGGCATTTTGGGTGAGCAAGTGAATTTGGGTTAAATGGTCATTTGATTGCTCTTAGCTATGGGGCAAGATATTTTTTTGTTGCTGGAGGTTCAATACATTGAGCTAGGCTTTAACTTAGCTGAAAAGAGTTTAATTTCTTTTGTCAATTGCCTTAAAAGAAAACAAACGTTTTATTTTGTAATAATCTTTATTAAAGACTGATGAGCGAAATATTTCTTAAATAATCATAGTTTTTTCACTTGCAAAACATAATATGAGAGTACATCAGAAGCTTCTTGAGTAAATATACTCACGACTCAGAGGGGCCAGAATAAACATTGAATGATTTTTTCTGAATGGGATTGATAAGGATAAGGATAAGGATAAGGATAAGGATAAGGATAAGGATAAGGATAAGGATAAGGATAAGGATAAGGATAAGGATAAGGATAAGGATAAGGATAAGGATAAGGATAAGGATAAGGATAAGGATAAGGATAAGGATAAGGATAAGGATAAGGATAAGGATAAGGATAAGGATAAGGATAAGGATAAGGATAAGGATAAGGATAAGGATAAGGATAAGGATAAGGATAAGGATAAGGATAAGGATAAGGATAAGGATAAGGATAAGGATAAGGATAAGGATAAGGATAAGGATAAGGATAAGGATAAGGATAAGGATAAGGATATGGATAAGGATAAGGATAAGGATAAGGATAAGGATAAGGATAAGGATAAGGATAAGGATAAGGATAAGGATAAGGATAAGGATAAGGATAAGGATAAGGATAAGGATAAGGATAAGGATAAGGATAAGGATAAGGATAAGGATAAGGATAAGGATAAGGATAAGGATGAGGATAAGGATAAGGATAAGGATAAGGATAAGGATAAGGATAAGGATAAGGATAAGGATAAGGATAAGGATAAGGATAAGGATAAGGATAAGGATAAGGATAAGGATAAGGATAAGGATAAGGATAAGGATAAGGATAAGGATAAGGATAAGGATAAGGATAAGGATAAGGATAAGGATAAGGATAAGGATAGGGATATGAATAAGGATAAGGATAATGATAAATACGAGGGTTGCTATTAATATTTCTGGCATTGGCAAAAGCCAACTTGTAAGTTTTAAACATATCCTTCCTCAGACCATTACACGGTCGAAAATTTGGGTTTAAATTTAAAACCCTTAAAACCCTTTTTGGGTTTGAACCTAGTTTTTTAAACCTTAGGGTTTCTTTTTTAAACTCGTCAAGGTTTATTTTCGGAAGATTCACGAATTTTAAACTCCAGGGTTTAAAAAATAAACACAAAAAGATTAAAACTCTATGTACTTAGACATTCAAACCCAAAAAATTTAAAATTTGGCCTTGAGGTCTATATTTTAAACTCTAGGGTTTAAAAAGTAAACCTTAAGAGTTTACTTTTTTTTTTTTGTTTTTAGAATTTTAAGCCGTCGGGTTTAAAAAGCAAACCCATAAAGTTTATAATTGCATATTTTTTTAGGTTTAAACTCTTAAGGTTTGAAATTAAGACTTAGAGTTTATTTGAGGAAATAATTTCAAACTCTAGGGCTTAAAAAGTAAACCCGTAAAGTTTTAATTTTGTAAAACTCACAAAACTGTACAATTGAACAGTTATGTGAGCAAGCTGAGAAATTTAAGTATTCTTGTAAGTGAGAATATTTTCTTTTTTGTTATCAGTCGGTTACAATTTCTTGACGAAGTTGAATATAGATATGTGTGGTCGTTTTATTAAAGTGTTTTTTGTTGAGACAAAAGAATTTAAATATGTGAAGTTGTGTAAATTTTTTGCTGGTGAAATTTTCGTGTACGAGGATTTGCTATAATCTGGTATGTTTTAAAATGCGGTTTTTTCGATTTTGTCTTTTTGTTTATACATGCATTGTTTGTACATGCATTGAAATTAATTTCTTACTAGTTTCATATCATTCATTCAGTTTTTAGCTCATGTCTTTCGGAGTTGTCAAACTTAGTTGCCGGCGCTGCTAGCACTCATTCTCAATATAATTGTGAGTCGGTCATTGTTGTTTGCGGTCGTACTGCGTTCGCGTTTATAATGTGCGGTATAAAAGAAGTTAAGAGTCGTTTAAATAATGATAGCTATAAACAAATATTGTGCAAGTCGTTCTCCTGTGAAAAAAAAAAATAACACAGGTACGTCATTGGACACACAAGAGATGCGAAGCATTTTCGCAATTTCATAGATTTGTTAATTTAATGGCTTTTTTCGATTAAAATAATTTTTCAATTTAAAAATTTAAAATAAAAACGTAAAGTTAAAAACACACGTTAATCTTCACACCAAATATTAAGTATTGGTCCAAGTACCTATGCGCAACACTCGTCTAAATAGGTTTGCACCTAGTTAGACACAAATCATTCAACGATAACATTTTTACTTCATTTCCCTAGTATTAATTTAATTATTTGTTCTCATTGTTTTCAGGAAATTTTTTTCAACCTTGGCAGTAACACAGGATTCATTCAGAGCGAGCTGAAAAATCAAAACTTCAAACGAAAAAAATTCGATTCTGAGGATCAGGATGTGGGGTCTCTTGAACACGATGGTTTTTGGGATGAACTATCGCAAGAAAATTTAAAATTTTTCAAGACTGTAGAAATACCTGTTAAAAAAGAATTCATCAAAACATTAAAATGTTTTTCAAATTTTCTCAGTGTTTTTATTTATTGATTTGCTTGAATTTTTTATGAATCTTGAGTTTCAATAATAAACTCACGGTTTTTGAAGCGAATTCTTGAAATCTTGTGATTTAAAAATAAACTTCGGGTTTAAAAATAAAACTCATACGGTTTTAAATGTAAGCTCTGTGGTTTTAAACATAAACTTCGGGCTTAAAAATAAAACCCATACGGTTTCAAAAGTAAACCCTGGGGTCTTAAAAACAAACTTCAGACTTGAAAATAAAACCTATACGGTTTTAAATGTAAGCCGTTGGGTTTTAAGAACAAACTTCGGGTCTAAAAATAAAACCCATACGGTTTTAAATGTAAATTCAAGGGTTTAAAAAAGAAACTTTCGGTTTGAAATCAAAACCGCGGAGGTTTAAATGAAACCACGCACTTTATTTTTTAAACTTCAGGCTTAGAATTAAAACTCTTGAAGTTTTAATTTTAAACTTGGGGGTTTTAAAAACAAACTTTCAGTTTAAAAACATAACCTTAAAGTTTGTATTTTAAACTGCTTGAGTTTATATAATAAACTTTCGGTTTTAAAAGCAAACTTCAGGGTTTGCAAATGTTGCAAATGTAGAATATATATTCTAGGTCTTATGTACTATTTTAAACCAAAGGGTTTTAATTTAAAACCTTTTTGGGTTTGGATAAATATAGAAACCCTCAAGGTTTGAAATTTAAACCCAAATTTTCGACCGTGTATGCCTTTTGTACACAATTTGTGTTTTTCAAAGTAACTTGCACTTGTGAAGGCCGTGGTCGAGTTAAACAGTATCGATGTCATTTGGAGCCCAACTCATTTGAGTCCCAGCTGAAACAACAGAAAGAAAAAAAAAGATACAGAAGTTTCGGCTATGTCGTAACACAAGACGTAGAATTATTCAATTCGCTTTTGATGACACCTTTTTTAAAAAATATTTAGCAAAATATTTATTCCATACACCTGAGCATATGACTTTTAAAAGAGTGCCGGAGAGGGTTAATATGTATGAACAACCCCCATTACTTTTGCAAAAGAAACATTTTCGCCTTTGACTTTTATTTTCTCCGACCACTGCTTAGTGGGGCTCCCATACAAATTTTATGGTTTTTGTATATTTATTCCATACACCTGAGCATATGACCTTTAAGAGAGTGCCGGAGAGGGTTAATATGTATGACCGACCCCCTTTACTTTTATAAAGGAATATTTTTTCCTTGGGGACCTATATCTCCTGACCACTCCTTACATGGGCTCCAATACAAAAACGTAATAGGGGCATATAACTTTTGTCACTCTCTTTGTAAGGCATATAAAGAGGCGTAGGTATGGCAAAGTATATATATTCTTGATCAGCATCACCACCCAAGTGGACTTAGACATGTCCGTCTATCTGTCCGTCCGTTCGTATGTAACTTATAAGTGCTTAAAAAGAACAAATGGAGTACTCTCGAGTTGCAAAACGTGTCCGCGGAACTATCTAGCTCTGCAGCTCCATTTGATTGAATGAAACTCATATGCAGCAGATTGTAACATGTTCGCGGAACTATCTAGTTCCGCAGTTCCATTTGATTGAATCAAACTGATGCAACTCATATGCAGCAGATACAAAAACCATGCGCTAGGCAAATGGAAACATCAAATGTTGGCTTTATATTTCATGTAGTTGTGTAAAATTTATATAAGTTAGAGAGTTCAAACATGAATTTTTCTCCCAGTGAGGATCAAGCAGGCCAATAAGTGCTGACATAAATATTGTACGATCAGTATTTTAGGCACACCAAAGGCTCAAAGTGTGACCTAAAAACGCTATCAACAGCCCTACTAACCTCCGAGAATGACATATTCTGCGTCAAAAAAAGGTTCGCATCGATTGGGGCAATTATATGCTGAAAAAATACGATCAAGGTGTACCAAAGGTATTTAATATCTACACAGGTTATGAATCCCGGATTTATGCATACACAGAACCAAAAACGTACTTAATGACAAAGAAAAAGTTCTTTGTCCCAATGTATTATACATTAAAATTGGTCCAAAGTACGAGTTCCTTGGTTCAATGAATCTTTGTTCTTACGTTATTTCTTTGATATGTTATGAAGAAAAATGATTAATAAATGACACATACAACTATTGCAATAAGTTAATCTATCCTTAGAAATTTTAAAACAATATCAAGATATATTTTAAAAAATCAGTTTCTTATTGAGATAAAATTCTCTAATGGTTTTTTAGATATTACAACACAAGAACTGGAACAAAATTTTAATGAACACGAACAATGAACTGTTCCTTAAAATTAAGAACAACGATTCATTGAGCCAAGGAATTCGTTCTTTGGGGCAATGAATAGTTCTTAAAAATCAATGAATTTCGCTTTATGAACGAGATTCTTTGATTTTAAGAACAATATTTGGTTCAGTGTATGAGCCCGACTGTATGAATTAATCGACTGAATGGGTTTTCCAACATGAGCTAAATCCAACAGAAGTAATTTGCAAAAGAAGCACATCAAAGCAAATAGTCTATTTCTTCGACATAAGCGGTCATATTGCGACAGTGACGTTAGAGTAATGTAAGACGGTCAATTTAAAATGATACACGATAATTCTTTTCCCACAAGTCATCGAAAAATTCAGAGAAATATAAAAACTTATATTAGAGAAACATCCCAGTAGGCAAAAGCAGGGCTTCGAAGCGCTACTTGCAGGTCTTCATATGGATTTTGAAGACCTTCCGCACTCATATCCTAGCCCATTAACTTTTTTATATGAAACGAGCAAATTTTCTAGGCCTTCCTCTCTCGCGACTCTAAAGAGGCCTGCCAGAAGCTCTTTTTTGAGAATGCATGTTAAAAGACCTTCTTTATGAGGGCTTATAAAAGCACTCTCAAGTTAACTGCCGTGCAAAAAATATGCAGTAAACTGTTTTTTGTTTTGTAATTTCTATTTTGAAGTGAAACTTTCTTAGGTCACTTTACTTCATTTCGTCACACGATAGAGAAGAAAGATATGTTTGATAGTAGAGAGAATGAGAGAAATATATTTAGTGTATATATATGACTTAAAAAACTTCTTTGTCACCGCTGAGCGTCGAACCTGCGACCTCAAGATTTCAAAAACAACGCCTTATCTATAGAGCTAAATTCTCCACACAGGAATGTACTCTACATACCAATTAATCAAATTGCTGTAGATGCCCAGCGGAAAAATAATTTCAGAGTTGTGGACCTCATATTTTTATATACATTTTGTTCACAAGTTATCAAACGGGGTAATAGCAGAGCGGTAAAACGTTTGACTTTAATGCCAGCGGCCCGGGTTCAATGCTCGCATGTGACAAAAAATAAAATTTTCTCGCTTTGTTTTTATTTATGTTTTTTATAGAAGAGCGCTGTGCTCTCCTTGGGCTAACACTTTATGTTATGTTTTACTTCTTTTATGTTTTGCGTTGCACAGAAATAAAAAATTTTTGAGCCCCATCCATAGGAAGGGCTTCTAGAAGTGCTCATTGGTACAGCGATATTAGGAGGTATAAAGATGCCAATAGTAGTAGTGTTAGCATGCCTTCTTTTGTTAAGGCCTAGTATAATTGCCCACTGGGATC
The DNA here is from genome assembly GCA_943735915.1 of Pherbina coryleti. Taxonomy (NCBI): domain Eukaryota; kingdom Metazoa; phylum Arthropoda; class Insecta; order Diptera; family Sciomyzidae; genus Pherbina; species Pherbina coryleti. The sequence goes on from OX030951.1 coordinate 34,259,473, forward strand.
ATGACCGGGTATGGGCACCACTACATTTAAAGCTTCTGTGTTGTTTCTGTATTTGTCTTTTGTCTTTGATTTCTTGTTGCGTTTTGTGTTGCTACATAAGCCTTTGCTCTCAATTCTTATTCTCAACGCTCCCAGAGCGCTCTCTGCCCATACTTGATCATACCAAGTCGCGACTGCGCGACTACAAAAAAGAGCAAATAAAAAATTATATTTTTAAATATTTCCGAAAATTTTCTACAGCCAAAGGAAATTAAATATAAAAAAAAGTACGTATGTAAGAGATCTTATTCACATTTTTAGTAAGAAGAAATATGTGATATATGGAGCGCTAGAATTTGTAAAAAATTTTTTAAATTTTTGTAAAAATTTTTGTAGTATCTATCAGGAAAGCAATACGGCTTTCAAACTTCGTACTCAGCTTATTTAGGTCAAAAACTGATTCTCAACGAAATTCGGAATGTTTGACACCAGGGATAATTTGGGGCTGAAAGGGTTAAATATGCCTTGATCATGACAATGCGAGCTCTCACACATCTTCTCAACCAAAGACAATTTTTTATTGAGCAAGTGAGTTGACACCTTTCTGCAGTTTGCCATTTTTTTTCCTCTTTGTCAAAATTCTTTGACCTTCTTAATAACACCATGATTGAAATGCAACGCCAAATTTGAATTCTACATTTCGGGAGAATAATAAGAAACTGTAAAAATCAAACCGCGAAAATATGGTTGTCAACGCCAGTTGGATTTTATGGGACAATTTGTGAAAATATTTTTCATTCTTCTTTAAAACTAGATTCCTCACATATTTTCTATATCGCTCAACTACGCAACAACTTCATGTTCAACAACTTGATGTTCAACAACTTGAATGCTTTAATAAAATTGTTGCATTCAACTTATAAAATGTTGACCAACTTTAAGATATAAAATCCATGAGATAATAATTATAAAATAATAATGATTATATAAGGCGTGAAATATCCCAATTGCATCCAACAGTCTCGTAGAGAAACATTTATTGCTGTCTGCAATATAATACAAAAGTACTTTATAACAGTTCGAATTCCATAAAAAAACAAAAATAAAAACAAAAAAAAAAAACAAATAACATAAATCCAATAACTGAAGCATGGCAGCGTCAGTAATTTATAAAATTCATGCATTTCAATCAACAGAACCAAACAAACAGCTAAATATGGATCGGTATCAGCAGTCAAAGAATTTCATCAGTCAAGCCGAACGTTTGCCAATCAATCCATTGCATATCCTTCGCATACAAGCTATCGACTCACATACACTCCTACACCTCCTGTGAACTGTCGATGAGCGTGTGTGACAACTACATACATATGTCAAGTTTTATTACAACCCTGGGATATGTTCACAGCGCTGACAGACAGACAAACATTTCAACACACACACACACAGACACACAACCTACATATCCTCCCATGTTCAGGAAGACATACTCGTTGTCATCCATTCAATCATGCCTCATCCATTGCTTGATGCCATCGTTCGTCCAACAGTCGAAACGGAAGTCCGCATTACTTTACACACTGATGTATATTTTATTTGACATTTTACTGCCTTTCCTTACAGTTGCGTGCATATCACTCAAGTACTCACCCGCATTTGTGCACCCACACACACACATTCTCAGATAGACACAGGCACAGTGAGAGCGAGTACATATTAAATCATAAAATATGAGTATGCATTACAAACAAAACGCAGCAGCAGCAGCAGCAATAAATTTAATATTTATGAATATAAAATAATGCAAGCATTAAAAAACATCACAAAATTTCGTCAACATTGACAACACGAATTGATGGATTAAATTTTCCACGGAAACAAGCCGCCGCAGTTCCGGGCAGTTAAATGCTGCGCAAAGCATTTAACAAGAGTGCGGAAATTGAATTTATAATTATCTGCGTCGATGGGAATAACAATAAAACAACGATTTTGTTTTATGAAAATCATCATCAAAGTCAAAGAATGTTTAGAGTGGAATTTATTTAACATTTGTAACGGAAGTATTATGGAAAATGTATTCAATGGAGTAGTCGTCGAATCACAATGAAAGCGAGTTTAAAGTCATCCACTAACAATTGAAATCAAAACAAATTCCTTTCAAATTGAGTAAACATCAATTTTAAATTGAATAAAATCCATTTGATATTGAATATGAATAAAATTGAGTTCACATACATTTCACAGCGCTGCTAAATTGAAACATATTTTAACCAAACCGAGCTTAAGTCTCTGTAAATCAAAAATTTAAAGAACAAAATTTAAAATTCAAAATTCAAAATTCAAAATTCAAAATTCAAAATTCAAAATTCAAAATCCTAAATTCAAAATTCAAAATTCAAAATTCAAAATTCAAAATACAAAATCAAAATTCAAAATTCAAAATTCAAAATTCAAAATTCAAAATTCAAAATTCAGAACTCAAAATTCAAAATTCAAAATTCAAAATTCAAAATTCAAAATTCTAAATTCAAAATTAAAAATTCAAAATTCAAGATTCAAGGTTTAAGATTCAAGATTCAAGATTCAAGATTCAAGATTCAAAATTCAAAATTCAAAATTCAAAATTCAGAATTAAAAATTCAAAATTCAAAATTCAAAATTCAAAATTCAAAATTAATATTCAAAACTCAAAATTCAAAATTCAAAATTCAAAATTTCAAATTCAAAATTCAAAATTCAAAATTCAAAATTCAAAATTCAAAATTCTAAATTCAAAATTAAAAATTCAAAATTCAAGATTCAAGATTTAAGATTCAAGATTTAAGATTCAAGATTCAAGATTCAAGATTCAAGATTCAAGATTCAAGATTCAAGATTCAAAATTCAAATTTCAAAATTCAAAATTCAAAATTCAGAATTAAAAATTCAAAATTCAAAATTGAAGATTCAAAATTCAAAATTCAAAATTCAAAATTAATATTCAAAACTCAAAATTCAAAATTCAAAATTCAAAATTCAAAATTCAAAATTCTAAATTCAAAATTCAAAATTCAAAATTCAAAATTCAAAATTCAAAATTCAAAATTCAAAATTCAAAATTCAAAATTCAAAATTCAAAATTCAAAATTCAAAATTCAAAATTCAAAATTCAAAATTCAAAATTCAAAATTTCAAATTCAAAATTCAAAATTCAAAATTCAAAATTCTAAATTCAAAATTAAAAATTCAAAATTCAAGATTCAAGATTCAAGATTCAAGATTCAAGATTCAAGATTCAAGATTCAAAATTCAAAATTCAAAATTCAAAATTCAAAATTCAAAATTTAAAATTCAAAATTGAAAATTCAAAATTAATATTCAAAACTCAAAATTCAAAATTCAAAATTCAAAATTCAAAATTCAAAATTCAAAATTCAAAATTCAAAATTCAAAATTCAAAATTAAAAATTCAAAATTCAAAATTCAAGATTCAAGATTTAAGATTTAAGATTCAAGATTCAAGATGCAAGATTCAAGATTCAAGATTCAAGATTCAAGATTCAAGATTCAAGATTCAAAATTCAAAATTCTAAATTCAAGATTCAAAATTCAAAATTCAAAATTCAAAATTCAAAATTCAAAATTAAAGATTCAAAATTTAAAATTTAAAATTAAAAAATCAAAATTCAAAATTCAAAATTCAAAATTCAAGATTCAAGATTCAAAATTCAAAATTCAAAATTCAAAATTCAAGATTCAAGATTTAAGATTCAAGATTCAAGATTCAAGATTCAAGATTCAAAATTCAAGATTCAAGATTCAAAATTCAAAATTCAAATTCAAAATTCAAAATTCAAAATTCAAAATTCAAAATTCAAAATTCAAAATTCAAAATTCAAGATTCAAGATTCAAGATTCAAGATTCAAAATTCAAAATTCAAAATTCAAAATTCAAAATTTAAAATTCAAAATTGAAAATTCAAAATTAATATTCAAAACTCAAAATTCAAAATTCAAAATTCAAAATTCAAAATTCAAAATTCAAAATTCAAAATTCAAAATTCAAAATTCAAAATTCAAAATTCAAAATTAAAAATTCAAAATTCAAAATTCAAGATTCAAGATTTAAGATTTAAGATTCAAGATTCAAGATGCAAGATTCAAGATTCAAGATTCAAGATTCAAGATTCAAGATTCAAAATTCAAAATTCTAAATTCAAGATTCAAAATTCAAAATTCAAAATTCAAAATTCAAAATTCAAAATTAAAGATTCAAAATTTAAAATTTAAAATTAAAAAATCAAAATTCAAAATTCAAAATTCAAAATTCAAGATTCAAGATTCAAAATTCAAAATTCAAAATTCAAAATTCAAGATTCAAGATTTAAGATTCAAGATTCAAGATTCAAGATTCAAGATTCAAAATTCAAGATTCAAGATTCAAAATTCAAAATTCAAATTCAAAATTCAAAATTCAAAATTCAAAATTCAAAATTCAAAATTCAAAATTCAAAATTCAAAATTCAAAATTCAAAATTCAAAATTCAAAATTCAAAATTCAAAATACAAATTTCAAAATTCAGAATTCAAAAAAAAAAAAAAAAAAATAAATAACTGGCCATTTCAGCCCTTGAAATGACTTTGAACTAGCTTCTTATGATCAATTGTGTTGTGCGTGTTATTAAGTTTGTACACAATTGACCGAGAAATGGACCTACAGGCTTAACGCCGACTCCGAACGGCGATGAACGGAATGTTCTTATTCTCAAGAAGCTTTACATGGCATTTTGATTACTCTCTGAGGTTTTCCATTGTCTGCAGAGAGGTGGCGGCCGTACAGAAAAATTATTTTATTCAAATAATTTTCTGTCGCTGCTGGGATTCGAACCTGGGTCTCCAGGTTCTTTGACATAGCGGCCACGCACTTTAACCAACTACGCCACGGACGCCACTACAATTCAATTTTCTACCCCTTATAATATGTTCAGAGCAAATACAACGTAATTACACTTAAAAACAATTTTTGACACAATCCCTCAAAAGCCACTACAATAGCTTTGTAAATTATGAAAGAGTAAACTTACAAGCTTTGTACTTGACGCCACAAACAAAGAAAAAAAAAACAAAAGTGATTGAAGGACCGTTATTTCTGTCTTGCTTATTTCAAGTTAAAAAAAGAATTGTTCTTGAACAAAAGTGGTTTTATTTTTATATGTTTTACGTGAACAGAGGAATACGGCAAGCTTTGCATTGATGCAAAGGTGTGAACATAAACAAATGCAAGTGTATGTGAATGGCAACCCCTTGTGTATAGTAGGTAGAAGTATCATACAAGAAAGCAAGAAAATAAGACAAAAGAAAAAAAAATGTAACTGCATGTGTAAGTTTAATAAACATTTTGGTAAATGAATATGAATTTGCTTTAAATATCACCGTGTAAATTTTGAAATTATGGAAATTCCGAAAAACTTAAAGATATCTATAACAAAAATTATATTTTCAATTAATAAAACAACCTTTACCCATTTACTTCTATGTCACTTTGACTTACTGTGCTTAAATGATATGTCAGTGACTCGTTATCCTTAATCTAAAGTCTGCCTTTGCCATCAGTCTGAGTTTCTAAGTCTTCTCATTTATATCATTCTCTCGTTTCTACATATTCTACTTGCAAAATTACCATCTTTTGTTGACAAAGCTTTTGTGTGGCAGCTGCACTGGAAATTTTCGCTGACGGCTGTCATTTCTATGTCTAAACCATTACGTCACTCTCACCCTTATTTTTCATTTGGTTGTAGCTTAGTCTTGACTTGTGTAACTGACGCTTAAGAATTAATCTTGAATAGTCTGGAAAATTCTTATGAGATCAAAAGTGTTTTAAGCTAAATTTAATACGAAAATATGTTCGGTACGAATGATATATGAGATACAGTACAAAAGTAAATAACATGAAAGGAACTATATTGATACTAATTGAGTTCTAGTTTTTTAGGGAGTTTATAATTCCACACCGAGAAAAAACTTATCAAAAATTAATAAAAAACCTAGTATAATTTATACGATTGCTTTGGCAGTTTTCAGCCGCCTAAGTTTTTTTTTTCAAAACACCTACGTTTTACATGTTAACTTATTGATTTGGATGATATATTAGCGAAGTATTTTGTAATTTACTCATTAGCTTCGAAAATTTTTATGAGCATGCTTGCTTATTCTGCCGAATATAGTGTTCAAGTTTTCAACAAAAAACTTTTTAAAGAAATATACAGGAAGAAGTATAAAATATATATCTACTTAGGTAAATAACTGTATATTGTTAGTTAAAAATTTCAAAAGACAAGTATGAAATTTCCATATACTAAAAAATTTTATATAAATTTTAAAATTTTGTATATTGTAGTTGAGCAAAATTACCGAAGCACTTAGATGAAACTTCTAAATAAAATGCACCAACAATTTAAATTTTTATTAAGGAAAACCAGTTTTATTTTATATTATTTCATTACAAAAACTAAACGAGAACTATAACAAAGCGGGAGTGTTCAGCGATAAATTTTGCTAATACCATTTTGATAAATTGTCAAAGTTTTCGGTGGTTTACCTGCACTATTGGTTAAAATGTTATATATTTGACTTGGGTAAATCAAAAATTTTTTTATTGGCAGGATATCGAAGTATGTGCTTTCAAAGCAATGTATTAAACAATATATTACTTTGGTGAATAACCACAAGTTTCTAATTTCCATGCAAATTTCTTTATCCAAGCCGGCTTAGGTGATTTTGCTATTACTTTTTTTTCGGTGCAACAGAATATGATTCTATATGTAAATAATTAATTTATAAAAAGATGTAAATGCTTTTTTGAATAACAACAATAAACAATTGAATAAGCAAAGAAATTATGAATGCTGGAAAATATCTATTAAAATTAGGATAACCGTGGGGGGATAGGAAATTGTTTAACAGTTGAATTTGAGAAAGAGAACTTTATAGATATTTCAAAATTTTAAGAAACCGTTTATAGTAATCGTTGTAATTCGTTATAAATTCGCTTTTGTTATCTACTTGGAACTAAATTCTAAACTCGAACAAAGCCAATGGAAAAACAACTTCTAGATTTGGACCTTTTGAATTTATAGGTCTTCACAGAAACATACAGATTATTGTGTCGTATTAAGAAAAAATTTTGTTCAGCCTTAGGAAGGAGTTTGACCCAGCTTCTTATAATCAATTATGATGTACGTGTTCACATAAATAATCTAAGCTGGACCTACGAGCCTTACAATGCCAACTCCAACAGACATTTACTGTCTTAGCTTCGCTATTGTTCATTACTTCAGCGAAGAGGAATATATATATTTCGATAGGAAAAACAATTTTGTATGAAAGATGGGATTTGAACCAGAGATCTCTTCGTTCATAAAATTTGCATAGAACCGTATAAGCAAGCTAACGTGATTGGCCACGGCCATCACATTGTGCCATATTCCAGTTTCTAGTACGAAAGGTCGATGCATTTTGTGTTTTCAAAACCCTACTGTTGGCATCCCTGGTACTCTGTCAAACATAACTGTCATTGCAACTGTCTGTTTATTAGTCTATTGTCCGTTTAAGCACCAAAACAAAGCGTTTAAATCATTTAAACCTATTACAAAAGTGGTGAATTCTTAGTGGTGAATCCTTAGAATTTTGTCGCCCTACGGAGAGATAGTGGCATTCATTATTGTCTTAATATGAATGCTACTGGAATGAATGAGAAATTTGAAGAAACTATAACTGTATAATATACAGTATATACATTAGGGCGGGTCAAATTTTTTATCGATCAAGCGTATAGCAGAAACGTAATTTATGATGAATTCTGAGAAAATTTCCCCAAGAAACCATAGGTCTAAAATCAATACCAATATCGCGCATATCGAGGTCAAAATTTGTGTATGGATTTCATAGTTTTATATAAAAATGTATTGGACTTTATTTTAAGTCAACCCACTTTTTGTTATAGATTGTATCTGATTTTCAACCCATTTTGTTTGGAAACATGCCTCCATCGTTAAATACTAAAGACGAACACGGTCTTTCTACAGATGTGAAGTATCTGTATCGACTAACAAGGGCGTAGGCAGGATGAAAATTAGGGGGGGGGACAAGACCTTATACATTTCTTTTTACCATATCTTTCATATCTTTATAATATCTTTTTACCATATCTAGCTTCAAAGAAAGAGGAAAAACTACATATTAAAAAGGAATTACATATAGAAACTACTTTCAAAGCCATCGATTTAAACAGAAAATCTCAGGCTACTGCCCCCCTTCTCCCTCATGGCTACGCCCTTATTCAATAGCCAAAGCCGTGTCTGAAGGTTTCTGTCCCGCAGATTTAGCCAGCATGAAACCAGGGCAAATAGTTCATTATCGTTGGCTGACCAAAGCTAGTAGACTATTGCGACTAACAACCAAAGCTAGTAGACTATTGCCATCAACAAACTCAAAAACTCTAGCAAACTATATTATGAAAGTTTATGTACCAATGTACTTTAATGCAAAGTATTATAGTTCTGTTGTCTACGGCAGTGCACTGTTAGCAAAATTTATACGGTCAACGCAATATTTGCCACCAAACCTGAGGGATATTGTTACCGCTATAGTTCAAAATAATGCCTATTTCGGTCATCCAGAGAATATTTTATTGGCTATTGATTGCTAGCCGGTTCGCGAAAGAGCAATCAAGAAGATTTTGTATTATCGAGATAAGCTTTATGACCCAACAGTATTAAGGACTTATAAAAAGCATAGCATTAATTTTTATTGCTTAGACTATGTCGATTTGATAGACATAGATGATGACAGCATTTTATCCGAACCTCCATTCACCGCAAACATTCCATACGAGCACATGCTAAGGTATCTAGAGTTTGAAGATCCGACGCTGCCAGACCCACAAATTCCATCGCATATTCAGGGAACTGAGCGATTAGTTCAGTTACTTGCAAGTGTTTCGCGATGCGTAGTTGAAAAAAATCGAGACGTTGTTATGGCAGTAGCTGCAAAAAGTCGACAAAAAATACCCCGCATTGAGAGCAAACAACACTTAAAAGTCTAAAATTATACTTTTTGCACTAATTGAATAAAAGGTTTTTTGTAAATTTAAATCGTTTTGTTTTTGACAATATTAAAATATTAGATTGGCAATATTTGGTTTAAAAGAAAAAATATTTTTAAAATGAATTCAGATTCGGAGAGCTGGAAACAAGTCCAAAATCAATGATATACGCTGCCTTTTTTGGTCAGAATTTTTATTTTAACTATACAGTTGTATTTTAATTCATATATAAGTTTTGACCTCGATATGCGCGATATTGGAGTGATTTTATACCTATGGCTTCTTGGGGAAATTTTCTAAGAATTCATCATAGATTACGTTTCTACTATACGCATTTTTGGTTTTTTCTCATCCGAACAAATTCACCCGCCCTAACATACATACTATACCAACTATTTGTTCGTATAGTAGAATTGACTTTCAACATATATTCGAAAACGCTCATGATAAAACCCATGGTATAATAATACATGGTAACATTGACAACTGCTTATTTTCTCTTCAACAGGAAGACATAAACTGTCAAAAACAGCTTTTTGTGGAAATACATCAGCAGCTGCTGTGGTTGTTGTTTTTTTTCACTTCAACGTTTTCAACATTGCTTGTGTTTTCAATGGCGGATTGTGAGCGCTCTCTTTTTGAGTATATTTTTTGACAGTATATGATTTCCCAAGCAACTGTCAATGCTACCTTGTATTATTATACCATGGATAAAACCGATATTATTGCTTTAAACCAGGAGTGCCCAAAATTTTCTTATGGAAGTGCAAACACTAATACATATAAAATCCTACAACCTTTCGTAAACGAAAGCTGCGAACAGAGTAGACGCGAGTTGCTGATCCGAGCCGATTGAAACTCAAAAACGCATTCGGGTAAAAGAGATGCATGACTTGCGTACTGTATTGCTCTAATATGTTTTTCGGCTCGGCTCAGCAACTCGCGTTCACTATGTTCGCAGCCTTAGACAACAACAAAATCTACGTAGAAGATCACTGTCAACAAAATGTACCAACAAAGCATACGAAAGTGTTGTTGCTTGCACTTCGGTATAAGCAACGAAAAAAGATCAATAACAAAAAAGACAAATTTGTTTGTGTATTTTGTATTGCTTAGTGCGGAGTGCTGTGTGTGTGTATATTAGAATACATAGCCTATGCCTAAGTGCTTTTACAAAAACAATTGTGCACCAAGTGCATACGGCTTGGGCACCTCTGCTTTAAACTATCTGTAACTTTCAAAGAAGAACTTTTCGTCTTCTCTATTCTGGTAAAAAAAAACTTCCTTTACTTCGCAATAAACAAAATAAAATTTTTCATACATTGTCAATTGCCACACGAGGCAATCTGATTACTAACTGTATTTCTTCAAATCGTAGGATATATCTACGCACACCTCAAGGTTGCAAGTGGAAATTATTTTGCAAAATTTCATCCGTCAGTCATTTATTGATGAATTAAAATTTGGATATTTCTCTTCCGTAAGGAAAAATACAAATTATAAACGTTATAGAAAAATTATGCATAGATCATAGAAAAGTTAAGAAACTTAAAGGAAAGAGAAAAGTTAAGAAATTTAAAGGAAGACCCGACGGGTTTCTTTCCTGAACCCGATGGGTGGCCTTTTATTGTTCTAAGAAAATTTAGAAACACGTTGGCTCATTATCGTTTGGCTCCTCCGTACTTACGGAAAAGAACCAAAAAATTATGTTCGAAATTATAGAACAGAACTATCATGAGAACCAAAGTTTTTGAATTATCTAAGACATTGTCAAGAGAAGATCAACAACCACCAAACTAACAAAATATGTTCTTCGGTGTCTAGTATCGCCTATAGATTTTGAAAATCTCAGTTCTTGCAGGCACTTCTGATGTCCCTCAAGCTAGTCAACTAACATACCCTTTTGTTTTATATAATAACTGATGTAGATCAACCAATCAAATGTAGATCAACCAAAACTCAAATCTTTCTATGTTGATGTTATGAAAATCTTTCTACAAATAGCATGCGTACCGCAGCAGTGGCGATTTCCAAGATTATTTCATTAGTTTTTGGACATATTGAAAAAAAGAACATTGCCGATACTCATCTTCAGCAAATGTAAAGCTATCATATAGTCTCGAAAGTGACGTGAACCTGCCGTAATATGCTTCAGTAAATATTCGCAAGCCAGTTAACTCAGTAAAGGCTCAACCAAGTTATGCGTAAGCAAACAAAAGCAAGAGCAAAAGTACGAACTTGTGCGACATTATATGGAGTCGCCCCAAGAATGAATGAAGAATCAGTCATTCGGTTATATCTCCGCTCTGTTGAAAGTTAATATGAAATATCTGCTTTGCGCTATTCAAACATATCTAGTCGCATAGCGTGGAAACTGTTTGTTTGATGTAAAAACTGTTAAGGGCATTTTTGTAAAGAATTATCTGATCTACAATTTTGTTCTCATAATATTTTCTGTCTTACTGAAAGGAGCGAAAGAAGCGAATGACCTATTTCGGTGAACTTTGAACCTGAATACCATGGTAGCGCATACATGGTATCATAGGGAACTCTTGACAAGTTGTTATTTATGCGTTAATGAAAAGGTTTGCATCAAAAAATTAGGAGCTAATTTCCAAACTATATCTATATCTAAATATAGAAAAAGAAAATATCTATATTTTTATACAGAAGAATAGTTATTTTTACTTACTTTTCCGCAACAATTTATTTTCAATTTCGTCTATTTGCCTAAGCGATCGCACATATACATTCGTTTTTGTTAAGCAGAAGCGCTGCCTGACGTCATACACTCAATTATGAAAGAGAGCATTAGATAACGGGAGTGCGGAACGCGTAATCTTGTTTGTATTATTCTTGGAGTCTCCCAAGTTTTGCGTAAGCTTTCCATTCGTTCAGTTTCTCAATTTTCGTTTACTTTGCTGAATTAGAGAGAGAGCGCTCGACTTCGTAGTTCACTAAGCAGAGTAGGGTTGCAACCTTTATTTTAAACAATTTTAATTTTCAATTCATTATATCTTTCACGGAAATACGAATAAAAATAATTTATATATTTTTTTAATTTTTAGTTAAGTCAAGCTTAGGAAACTTAAGCTTTTTTTAAGCTTAACAAACTTATATTCATTCATAACATAATGTTTTATCAAAACTGTTGGCAACCCTTATCAGCAAAAAACAAATTATTTTTTAAATGTCAATTAAAAAATTATTGGATGACATTTATGACATACCCATTTGCTGGGTATCGAAGTTGTTCGAAGGAGATTCATTCGTTTTGCTTTAAATGGCGTTTTCGGTTTAGTAAGTAGCATGGATGCGTTTAGTACAAAGATGAATTTGTCCGGTTCTTTGCTTCCTGTTCCTTGTTGTTATTTATTATTATTATTATTTTTTTATTAGGTACAATAGGTTTTAATTTTTATAACGATGCAATGGTATCAAATAAAAAAAAAGGTATTTTCATGCTTCATTTTCTTGCGACCATTTCATAATTTTTCTAGTTTGAAATGAATGCCGCTCATAGCGCAGTTGTACTATTTCGCACTTCTTTAATTAATGCGCTCATTTAAACGCTAAGCTTAAAGCATTACCAGCAGTGGAAGTTATGTTCATGGAAAATATGTTTATGTTATGCATGTGTTGCATATTTTTTCTTTATTTTTCTTTTCAGCACCAAAGAAGCTCAGACTTTAGACAACTTGATGGAAAATATTTACGCGACATTGAATGAAAGCCGTTGCAGGCAGGTTTTATCAACATGCGTCATTGTAAAATGTAGCTCCCAGCAGTACAATGCAGCGCAACGCAACGCAATGCAATGTTATCAAGACAATAACAAACAATATGCCTTCGAAACGGTCGAGTGCTCTACAGGATGCTGTTGAATCCTTTGGAATTTTCACTTCAATTGGTAAACGTTGGTTGGGTGGTGGAGTTGACGTTTTATAAATTTCCCAAGCTGCTGTTTGTGAGTGAGTGAGTGAGTGAATTGTTGCCAAAGTCAGAGGCGCTGGCAGCGCACTGTGAGGCACTTGACGAGTCATTCACCATAGCGGCAATCCTTGAGGTATTCATTTCCGATAAGTTAAGTGGTTTTAAAGTGCCTTCCTTGCAGAGTGTTTGGCGTTGAAGCAGCGGAGATTGCAAAGTTAATATGTATGAAAAAGACTTGTGGCGTTGGCTGAAATCTTTTGATAATTAGCATCCGGCTTAAATGAGGCATCTACCAAGACAGCTAAGCTGGCATAAGAACAAAAAGAATGTAACAAAAAAAAAAAAAATATTTCTTATATTGATGTTAAAGTAGGAAATGACTTTTCGACCTCTTCACCTTCCACCATACGACGACGAAGACGACTACGACGACAAACCAACAGCTTCATGCTGACCATGTTGGTTTACACTGAAAACGACTGACACGCTTCAACCTCAATCTTAGCAGGACACAAACAATTATTTTTTTCTTGTTACTTTTTTGTCACCAAGTCAGACAGAGACAAGGAAGACCATCATGCGTGCAAGCAATCACTGTCAACTTAGACAGACAGACAGACAGACAGGCAGTGAGTTGCTTAAACGCCATCCATTTTAAAACTGTGACAATGTGGCTCCATCTATGCAGAGGCCAACGAAAAATATAGCATTTCCGGTTTCATTTTTATTCATACAAATCATTCTATGCAGGCAATTCTCCGCAAAATTAACGCAATATCTTTGCATAAATATATGTAAGTTTGGGGCGAAATGTTTTCAGGGAAATTTTGTTGTTAATGCTTTAGGAAGTTGTATTTATTTTTCTGTCAAATAAAAGTAATTTTCCACTTCCTTTGTAAGGCGATTTTATTTCATTTCCGAAGTACCATTAAAGTTCATTCATTTGTAATGTTCAAAATACACAGAAATTGATATAAATCTGTTCACTTCCGTAGTTTTAAAGTGAATTAATCATTAGTTTTTTTTTATAACTTACACAACAAAATGTTAAGTATAAGGTATTAAGTATTAAGTATTAAGTATTTAGTATTAAGTATTAGGTATTATGTATTAAGTATTAAGTATTAAGTATTAAGTATTAAGTATTAAGTATTAAGTATTAAGTATTAAGTATTAAGTATTAAGTATTAAGTATTAAGTATTAAGTATAAAGTATTAAGTATTAAGTATTAAGTATTAAGTATTAAGTATTAAGTATTAAGTATTAAGTATTAAGTATTAAGTATTAAGTATTAAGTATTAAGTATTAAGTATTAAGTATTAAGTATTAAGTATTAAGTATTAAGTATTAAGTATTAAGTATTAAGTATTAAGTATTAAGTATTAAGTATTAAGTATTAAGTATTAAGTATTAAGTATTAAGTATTAAGTATTAAGTATTAAGTATTAAGTATTAAGTATTAAGTATTAAGTATTAAGTATTAAGTATTAAGTATTAAGTATTAAGTATTAAGTATTAAGTATTAAGTATTAAGTATTAAGTACTAAGTATTAAGTATTAAGTATTAAGTATTAAGTATTAAGTATTAAGTATTAAGTATTAGTTATTAAGTATTAAGTATTAAGTATTAAGTATTAAGTATTAAGTATTAAGTATTAAGTATTAAGTATTAGTTATTAAGTATTAAGTATTAAGTATTAAGTATTAAGTATTAAGTATTAAGTATTAAGTATTAAGTATTAAGTATTAAGTATTAAGTATTAAGTATTAAGTATTAAGTATTAAGTATTAAGTATTAAGTATTAAGTATTAAGTATTAAGTATTAAGTATTAAGTATTAAATATTAAATATTAAGTATTAAGTATTAAGTATTAAGTATTAAGTATTAAGTATTAAGTATTAAGTTTTAAGTATTAAGTATTAAGTATTAAGTATAAGGTTTTAAGTATTAAGTATTAAGTATTAAGTATTAAGTATTAAGTATTAAGTATTAAGTATTAAGTATTAAGTATTAAGTATTAAGTATTAAGTATTAAGTATTAAGTATTAAGTATTAAGTATTAAGTATTAAGTATTAAGTATTAAGTATTAAGTATTAAGTATTAATTATTAAGTATTAAGTATTAAGTATTAAGTATTAAGTATTAAGTATTAAGTATTAAGTATTAAGTATTAAGTATTAAGTATTAAGTATTAAGTATTAAGTATTAAGTATTAAGTATTAAGTATTAAGTATTAAGTATTAAGTATTAAGTATTAAGTATTAAGTATTAAGTATTAAGTATTAAGTATTAAGTATTAAGTATTAAGTATTAAGTATTAAGTATTAAGTATTAAGTATTAAGTATTAAGTATTAAGTATTAAGTATTAAGTATTAAGTATTAAGTTTTAAGTATTAAGTATTAAGTATAAGGTTTTAAGTATTAAGTATTAAGTATTAAGTATTAAGTATTAAGTATTAAGTATTAAGTATTAAGTATTAAGTATTAAGTATTAAGTATTAAGTGTTAAGTATTAAGTATTAAGCATTAAGCATTAAGCATTAAGTATTAAGTATTAAGTATTAAGTATTAAGTATTAAGTATTAAGTATTAAGTATTAAGTATTAAGTATTAAGTATTAAGTA
The DNA here is from genome assembly GCA_943735915.1 of Pherbina coryleti. Classification (NCBI taxonomy): domain Eukaryota; kingdom Metazoa; phylum Arthropoda; class Insecta; order Diptera; family Sciomyzidae; genus Pherbina; species Pherbina coryleti. The sequence goes on from OX030951.1 coordinate 34,275,096, forward strand.
TTAAGTATTAAGTATTAAGTATTAAGTATTAAGTATTAAGTATTAAGTATTAAGTATTAAGTATTAAGTATTAAGTATTAAGTATTAAGTATTAAGTATTAAGTATTAAGTATTAAGTATTAAGTATTAAGTATTAAGTATTAAGTATTAAGTATTAAGTATTAAGTATTAAGTATTAAGTATTAAGTATTAAGTATTAAGTATTAAGTATTAAGTATTAAGTATTAAGCATTAAGTATTAAGTATTAAGTATTAATTATTAAGTATTAAGTATTAAGTATTAAGTATTAAGTATTAAGTATTAAGTATTAAGTATTAAGTATTAAGTATTAAGTATTAAGTATTAAGTATTAAGTATTAAGTATTAAGTATTAAGTATTAAGTATTAAGTATTAAGTATTAAGTATTAAGTATTAAGTATTAAGTATTAAGTATTAAGTATTAAGTATTAAGTATTAAGTATTAAGTATTAAGTATTAAGTATTAAGTATTAAGTATTAAGTATTAAGTATTAAGTATTAAGTATTAAGTATTAAGTATTAAGTATTAAGTATTAAGTATTAAGTATTAAGTATTAAGTATTAAGTTTTAAGTATCAAGTATTAAGTACTAAGTATTAAGTATTAAGTATTAAGTATTAAGTATTAAGTATTAAGTATTAGGTATTAAGTATTAAGTATTAAGTTTAAGGTATTAAGTATTAAGTATTAAGTATTAAGTATTAAGTATTAAGTATTAAGTATTAAGTATTAAGTATTATGTATTAAGTATTAAGTATTGAGTATTAAGTATTGAGTATTAAGTATTAAGTATTAAGTATTAAGTATTAAGTATTAGGTATTAAGTATTAAGTATTATGTATTAAGTATTAAGTATTCAGTATTAAGTATTAAGTATTAAGTATTAAGTATTAAGTATTAAGTATTAAGTATTAAGTATTAAGTATTAAGTATTAAGTATTAAGTATTAAGTATTAAGTATTAAGTATTAAGTATTAAGTATTAAGTATTAAGTATTAAGTATTAAGTATTAAGTTTTAAGTATTAAGTATTAAGTATTAAGTATTAAGTATTAAGTATTAAGTATTAAGTATTATGTATTAAGTATTAAGTATTGAGTATTAAGTATTGAGTATTAAGTATTAAGTATTAAGTATTAAGTATTAAGTATTAAGTATTAAGTATTAAGTATTAAGTATTAAGTATTAAGTATTAAGTATTAAGTATTAAGTATTAAGTATTAAGTATTAAGTATTAAGTATTAAGTATTAAGTATTAAGTATTAAGTATTAAGTATTAAGTATTAAGTATTGAGTATTAAGTATTAAGTATTTAGTATTAAGATTAAGTATTAAGTATTACGTATTAAGTATTAAGTAAAAAGTAATAAGTTGTTTTTCATAACCCATATATTAAATGTTAATCTCTTATGAATTAAGCTGAATACGCGATACGAGCTACTTTAAAACGACTTTAAGCGCACAGCTTCCGGTTCCGCTTAAGCCTTATGCGGCAGATTCTTGCAATATAAATATGTTTAGCTTTAAGTATAAGATCTACCAGTATCGTTCTGATACACACGACCACACACACACTCAGCTGCAAAGTCGTTGTTTTTGGCGCCATCTTGTGCATAGCGGTTTTGGTAAACAGCAACCAAAAAATTGCTTCTTAAAATTGCTGCTGCTGCTGTTATTTTTGCTGCTGTTGAAAATTTAATGAAATTCTGAAATTTCAAATATTTGCCACCACTGAATTTAAGCCAAACAACAAATAGAGTAGAATAATAAAAACAAATCATAAACACTGTGTAAATATTTGTTTCGCCTCGCATGTTTGTTTGTGTTTGTATCTGTGTCAGTGTCGGGACGTGTTGTTGCTGCAGGATGTGCCACCATAGTGCGACTAGGATTGCGCTCTTCGGATACAAGCCACAAAATATTCACGCCATTTAAATTAAAATGGCACCGTATTGGTATGAGTCAGCAGTCAAAATTAAGGCGCACGATTGAAATTTTGAATTGCTTGTATTTTTTTCTTTCTTTTTATATTTAAATAAGTTGCCAACGGATTAAGAATAAAGCAAGCAACAACTTAAGGATATTGGGCTTACAATGGTATTTATATCACTTAAACGCAATTTAAATTCAAATTCAAAACTCTACAAATTCTATTTGTTCTATTTTGCTCACTAGATAGTATCCTTGCCTTTTTGCAACTCAACATTAAATGTGAATTAAATTAAATTTGAGAAAGAAAGTAAATGTAACTAGGAAGTTTCATAGGTTCATGGGAACTAGTGCTTTGCGAAAAATACGGTTTATTTAATGAAAGGATAGAATAGAAATTTTTTGCTAATGTGAGCCAGTTAAATTTGAACCAAAAAGAGTAGTGCTTTGAAATAATAAGCGGAAAGCTAAACTCATTTGAGTCGTCTCTTAGGATTAAAATTGAGGAATTTTAAGTTTTCCCATTTTGGCCAAGTGTTTTGAATTTTGAAAATAAAACACAGTGCTTATTTGAAAATTCAATTTTTCTATTGTTACAAAGAAGGTAAATATGAAGAATATGTATTAGACCGTATCACCTTACAGTCAAAAATAGGAAAAGTACGCCGCACACCACCTAATCTGAAGGAATTTAGAAACACAATTTCGATAATTTTTTTTTCCGGGCGTAGGGGTCGCGCATTTAAGTTTTTCTTCATGTCTTCAGCATTTACAGTCCTATCTTAAAGAATGATATATCCATGTTTTTGAGGAGTCCAACTTTTCTGCTCGAATGACCTCGTTCTAGTACTTACCCACCAGATCCCGGTTTCTACCATACTAATGTACCATTCTAAGGTCATAAGATTAAAGTTAGTAAAAAAATCATTAAACTCTTCCAATGAAAGTATATCGATTATCCTAGTAGAACTATTAAAGAAAAATTTTTATATTTTTCTTTGCCGAACGAAGGGTTTCTTCTTTTAAATTTTTCGTTATATCTTCGACATTTACAGTTCGATCTTAAAGACTGTATAGTATAGATATTTACTGTATAGATATTTTTGTCTCAAGGAGACCAAGATAATTTTTTTAGCTAAAGGTCAACATGAATTACAAAAATAAGAGACAAATCAAATAAATTGTTCAGATGGAAATGCACGCTCAGAAAAAAGTCTCTCGGAATATGATAAAAAAGGCATCATATTTAGAGAAAAATATTACAGAGTTTGCTCCAGAAAATGCTTTTCTCTAAATGGTAAAAATGGTAAAAAGCTTCCATGAAAAAGAAAAATATATCGTTCTTAGACAAAAAGACTTTTATGTTTGAGAAAGGATTTGTTTTTATTGAAGAAAATATTTCGCATAGTGAATTGTTTATGTACAATTGAGAAAATTTTTCATTTTCTAGAAATTTTTATCTGTAAATGAGAATTTTTTAGTGCGAGAAAAATTTTTATCATTATTAGAGACTTGAAATATTTTCATTTCCGACAAGTGAAGAAATATTTCTTCGCATGTGTGAAAATTTATTCTAATTGAAGGAAATTTGATTTGAAAAAGAAAAAATTGCTATTATCAAAAATAGAAATTTTTTTATCACAAAAAGATAGGTGTTTTTTTCTGAGTGCAGAGATAAGGTTCGGGGGAAAAATTTTTTAAATTTTCTTTCAAAAATGCTTCAGACTAGACAGTAATCGTTATACTTTTTTTTCTATATGGTCTAATATGTATGGAACATAATATCCAGTTAGATGGTCGCCTCGTAACTGAAGGCACTTGGTAATAGTGACCAAAAAAACCACGATAAAACCACGGTGAGTCCGCGCAATTCTACTTGATAAAACCTCGATGTTCACTAACAACCTGTCAAACAACAATGCCATACAATAGAATTAAAGCGAAAACGGTGTTAAACTAAAAAATAGGTGGCGTTAATTCAAAATAGGATCCTTAATGGTACATCACTACTTTGATTCTTTTTGGTCTCAGGTGTGTACTGATGGAACCATGTTTCGTCCACTGTTTTTAAATGACGCAAAAAATTATTATTATTGTGTTTGAATATCGTCAAGCACGCTTTTGAAATCATCAGATAGTTTTCTAATATCAAAAATGTTCCGTACCCATTCGATTGAGGTGCCGCCCATAGCATCCTTAATCAAGTTGATGATTTCTGGCGGTGTAACCTCAAGCGGACAACCAAAACGTTGGGTATCCTTTTTGATCGACCTACTGCAAGAAAAATCAGTAAGCCACTTGTGAATCGTTCCACGCAGGAAATTATGTTCAATAGGCACAAATTAACTTTGTTTTCATGTATACAACTATCTTAAGGGCCTACTAAAGTTTTCGTCTACCAAAAATCAAAAATTTTTTTACATTTTTCGAATGTATAACATCTTAATAAATATTCTCAGAAAGTTTTAAGCCAATTGAACAAAAATTATTGCAGTAATAAGCACAATTGTCTGGAGAGAACACGATAAAAAATATATGTATGTACTTGCCTTACTGATACCAGCTTCAAATAACACTCTTCTCTTTAATATGTCTTTTATTTTTCAATGCACTCTCTTAAGTGCCTATTATTTTTTCCATTCACTCTTTATATAAAAATGCATAGGCATAGGCATCCACAGGGAGAACAAAGAGGGGAAAGGCCCCCTGGTCTTCAGAAAAATTATAAACCTTATATTATTGTAAAAAAAAGTAAAAATAACAGTAATAATAAGAACTTCTCCCCCCGGCATAAAATTCTTGGGACGCAATGTGGAAATTGGCATACATTGATAAAAAAGTTGATTCCACGCGTTTTTCAAAAACAAAAATTTACAAGAAGCTACGCGCGAGAGAAGAACCTTGAGAAAACAGAGGCAAGTTGAAATTTTTGACTCAACAATTGATGATGAGGGTATCTTATATGGTACTGGAATAGATGATACTATATAAGCTGAAAAAAAAAAATAATATATACCTAAATAAAGTACTTTTAAAACTTTAAACGTGTCTTTCTCGAAAAGACTGTTTAAAGGCGGTGGACAGCATTACTCCAAAACTATGCTAAGGATCGCTACCAAATTTATTTCACTTGTTAAGTAAATATGACCGGTACTTTTTATCGTTCGATTTTTATTTTGGAAAAATACTCTTGTTTTTATAACCTAAACAAAATTACTTCTTTAGTCAAAAATCAGTTTTTTTACCTGCCATTTTGGAAAAAATCAACATTTTTCTAAAATCTTCGATCAAAAGCTCAAAAAGCTGAAGAACCTTAATCATTTGTAGTTTTTGTTTTTAGATAGACAAGCTCTCAAAAATCTTGTCCACCGCATATTTAAGGCTCTTTACTAAACTACGGATTCCTGCTATATGGTTGAATATTTGTTATCGAAAAATTCAAAATCTTTTCTTCAAAATATATGTAATGATAACGTAAAAAAAAACTTTACCTTAAATAAACAGAAGCTTAAAAATAAAACTTTTAATTCAAGGTTTTTTTTCGCTTGAAAAACTTTAGTAGGCCCTTAAGGGTTGCTTGCTTTCGATATGTGTCAAAACAGAATTATCCTACCACACGTAGAACATCCCACACATGTTTTACTTTATTGCCCGTTTTTCTCATTTCGAACCAAGGCAGACTTGACTGAAAAGATTAAACACCTGAAATTCTTGGGATAAAGCTAAAAATTAAAAAAAAATAAGTGCTCCGAAGCTGCCAAAGTCACAACAATCCGCCGGATAGATTTTGGGCAGCTTTTTTTTTGAATTCTCACAGCATATTATTAATTGACCCGTGTGAAAAAAAATAGGCGAGTATAACGTAGCGGTTTGTAAACGTACTCAAGGAAAGTCATTGAAAACAATAGCAAGACTCAACGAATTAATTGCTTCCCATCCACCGTATTCGGCAGATACCGACATGTTACCCACCGACTGTTATTTTTTCCCTATCTTAAAAGATGATTCACTTGTAAAAGATTTATGGGAAAAAGATTAACCGATACATATTTTGATGTCCACTTGTGGTCTACAATCGAACTACAAAGGTATAGAAATGTTGAAAGACCGCTGGACTAAGCTATAAAGATGTTGAAAAATATAACTAAAATTTGCAAAAAAAAAAAAATATAGCAAAAAAATGGAGTTTTCTCAATAAGACCATGGACTTATTGCACAGATAATACCATTGGAGTTATTGCAAGTTTCCAGAACGATTTATTACCCGAAGAGCTGATGAGCAATGGCAGTAAAGATTGTGTGAATTTAATAGTCTTAGACTTTTAGGGGAGAGTTCCAGTCCGACTTATGCAACAAAGTCATAAAAAAAATGAATATCATGAATGATGTTCTGTTAACGGAGCCACGAAGGCTAATTGAATCATATTAATTTCAAAACATGAGTGTTCTATATTCTAAAATGTAGATTTTGGTCATACCTTACACAGCTCTTTTGAATTAAGTTGTTAAGTTATTAAGTTGTTAACTTATTAAGTTATTAAGTTATTAAGTTATTAAATTATTAAGTTATTAAAATATTAAGTTATTAAGTTATTAAGTTATTAAGTTATTAAGTTCGTAAGTTATTAAGTTATAAAGTTATAAAGTTATTAAGTTATTAAGTTAATAAGTTATTAAGTTATTAAGTTATTAAGTTATTAAGTTATTAAGTTATTAAGTTATTAAGTTATTAAGTTATTAAGTTATTAAGTTATTAAGTTATTAAGTTATTAAGTTATTAAGTTATTAAGTTATTAAGTTATTAAGTTATTAAGTTATTAAGTTATTAAGTTATTAAGTTATTTAGTTATTAAGTTATTAAGTTATTAAGTTATTAAGTTATTAAATTATTAAGTTATTAAGTTATTAAGCTATTAAGTTATTAAGTTGGTAAGTTATTAAGTTAGTAAGTTATTAAGTTATTAAGTTATTAAGTTATTAAGTTATTAAGTTATTAAGTTATTAAGTTACTAAGTTATTAAGTTATTAAATTATTAAGTTATTAAGTTATTAAGTTATTAAGTTATTAATTTTTTTAGTTATTAATTTATTAAGTTATTAAATTATTAAGAGTTTAAGGTTAATTTTTTGAATTGTTAGGATTGTAATATTTTAAAAATCTTGGTTACATCAAGCACAATTGTTTTTTTTTAATTAAATTATTTATTTTCTCTTTCAAATTCTTTGATAATTTCGTCCTTATAAATCTATCGTCTTCAAAAGTGACATTTACGGCACGTATACCTTGGCTAATACTCAAGGGTGAAAATATGCGGATCGAGCAGGGAAAAACCAGCAAAGCCCAACCCAAAAATACTCACGTTTCCAGCGATGATGAACGCGGTGGCGGCACAACAACAATAAAGACAACTTTAACAACAACAAACAAACAATAAATGTGTGGCACAACAAATATTAAATTGAGACGTGTTGGGAATCAGTAAATATAACGGATATAAAAATGGAACCTAAGTGAATATCATTCGACTCCTGATATACTTCAAGGTTGTAAAATATTCAACGTGGGGGATGAGGTGAATTGTATTTTCTTTTTTTTTTTTCTTTAAAGAGTGGAATAACAAACTTTGCTAGATTTAATTTGAATTTTTTGTTTGTTTTTCTGATTACTCCTGGGTCAAGTTTGGGAATTTTTTCTTGAAGAAAAAAATATTTTTGGAATATTAATCAAAGTAACACTTTCAACATAGAATTTATAACTTGGGAAAAATGTCTTTGTTGTTTAAAAGAATTTTGCAGGTAATCAATTGACTTTACAAAAGGTCACAGGCAACAAAAAACTTTTCTAATTTGTTTCAAACGCCTACAGCTTCATCATCACCATCAGCATGACAACTCAGCTGATCTGATGGCTTATGACACTAACTTTGTTATTAGAAACAATGAATATGGCTCATGCAATTTTTTTTTCCTTTTTTTTTCTCATTTTTCTACTGTCGTATTTGTCAATTTAAGGCCTGCTCAACTGAATAATGAAAACTCACACTGTTCATGAAAAAAATAAAAAGAAATATCCGAGTCTTGGCCAAGAAAAGCTTAAAAAAATTATGCTTCTAGGAAAAAAATCGATACCCTTGTCAGCCCATGTTGGTAACGCATAAATCAATGTCAGCTATGAAAACATGGATTGATTTGATTTTCTATGTTTTGTTTTGCGACAAACATCAATATTGATATTTGTCCTTCTTTTTTCCTCCTAGTTAGTAGCTTATAAATAGCAATAAAAGAAATAAAGAAAGAATGAATGGAAAAAAAAATGGCATTAACAATTCAGAAAAGTCAACATTATATAAAGAACATTATTGGACATTGTGAAGAAAGTTGAAAAAGTTTTTGTCCCTTCTTTGAAGTGTCAAAAATGTTAGACAAAGTTTCGGACACTAAGCATTCTTTTGTGTCCACCCAAATAGCATGATTATTAGCCTCAATTAGTTGCCTCTCACTAAATCCAATAAATTCTGATTATATCTGTCAAAGAAGTGGGGACCGTCATCAAATTAATTTCAAAGGATATTTTTCCTGGCAATTCTTGTTGACAGGCTGTCTCTAGATCTAATTATGCATGAGATGATTAACCTTTGGTAAGTTCAGCGGTGTAAATTTTATGTGTTTTTTTTTTTGTTTTTTTTTGCAAATCGGTTCTGGAGTATATATAGTAAATACGAGCTAGGTCTTATTTTATGTAAAGCCATTCAGGTTATTTAAAAGTTTTTCTTCGCAAAATAGAAATAAAATATCCAAACTAGAGCAGCTAGTATTGACGCGACAATATTACGTTTTACCGCTAGGTTTTCAAAAAAGTTGAGAAAAATATTTTTTTTTCAAAATGCATCGGTGCTGCATGGAATTGTTACTCGCTGCGTATAGGTGTTATGAAATAGTGGTACGGCATAAAAGGTGAATTCTTTAGCTTTATGACAAAAACAAGAAATTAAAGGCGTTTTTGAGACATGGTGGGAGCTGCTTAAGCAACGCACCTGAAAATTTGTTACATGGAATTATAACATGCTATACATATTTAGGTTCTAAGGTAAAAAATATTATATGCCAGTTTAGGCGGATTCTTATCCCTTACGATAAAAAAAAACAAAAAATACATGACGTCATAGGTCCGTGGAGATAGCTGCTTTAAGTTTTGAAATGCAGCTATCATGCAACGTGAGTATATACCGCTGCCGTAGATATTATAAAATAGAAATTAACGATTTGTCCTTAGCCTTACGATAAAAATAAAAAAAAAATGATGACGTCGTCATGTCGCGGAGTTAGTAGCTTATGAAACAAGAATATAATATTGTTGCATGAAATTATTACTCGCATATCAGAGGTGCTAAGGTAAATTTAATTTTACAGTTGTAAAGATTAAGTTTTAGACTTCATAACGAAAATAATAACAAAAATTTTTGCGCCAAGACAACATAGAGGTAACCGTTTAATCAAGTAAAAATGCAACAAATATAAAAAACGTTGCATAGAATTGTAACTTAGTGACCATTGGCGCTACGGTCAATTTTATGGAACGACAATAAAAGAGAGGTTTAAGTCCCATGATAAAAGAAAAAAAAAGTCAATAGTGTCATGAGATCCTGCAGAAAACCGCTAGATATAATGTAAAACTCCATTATTGCATGAATTTATTATATGGCGCTAAAGTTAATGTTAACTTACCCACACAAAAGTAAAAGCAAATTAAAATCAAAACTAAAACATGACTGATATTAGAGCAAAGATCAAAATCCAAACAAAGATTAGAACAAAGATTAGAACAAAGATCAGAAAAAGGATGAGGACAATGATTTGTACAACAATTAAGACCAGGAAAAATATAAGGATTAGGACAAGGATTTGTACAGGATTTGGAAAAAGGAATATAACAAGGATTTGGTTAAGTATTAGAACCAGGTTTCAGGCAAGACTTAAGATAAGGATTTAGGGAAGGATTAGAACAAGAATTTGGACAGTAAACTTAGCCCAAACAAAAGTAGGACAAAAATATAAGGAGTGCTCTTATGATAATGAAATTTTGTATGCCTAGGAAGTTAAAGCTACTATAACAAAAAATTTAAAAACTAGTTGAAATCGGTCAGTCCATAGGGGTACCTCACTTGGACTTATATTTATTTTTTAGATGATTTTGTATGGGAGCTGCATACAAAAGTTGACGGATCTTAGTGAAACTTGGTCAAAATGTTAGAAAAAATAGAGTAATAGATGTGTTTTGAAAACGTTCAAACTCTGTTCGACCCGAGAGGTGTCCCCCTTGGGTCCAACTGAGGGGGACAACTGAGTACAATGAGTTTTAGAGACAAAAAAAGGTATCTTTTAAACAATACCACAAACCTATCATTCTTTAAGATCGGACAGAAAATATCGAAGTAATGAAGAAATATGTCAATGCCCCTATAATCGGTCAAAAACAAAAAATTTTTTTTCGAAATTTTCTTTCAATAATACTTTAGATTAGCTGGTGTGCGGCGACATTTTTGTTTTTTCCTATAAGGCGAAATGGTCTAGTGTACACTTTTATGCTAGAACTACTGTTTTGCTAGAATTGACCAAATTTGAAACACATGATATTAAGAAAAATTTTTAATTCAAGTAACATTTGTTTAAAACTCAAGAATATTTTTTCTAGATTCAACTCTAATATTTGCTTGATTCAAGTAAACAAATTGCTGAAAACTAAAATAATTTACTTGATTTGAGACCAATTTGCTTCATACAATTAAATAATTTTATTAGAATATTAATATTATACTTATATTAACAATAATATTAATAATAATATTAGAATGTGTTTGATTTTCTTTTTCTTATATGTCTGAAAATTGGAAAGTTTTGCTTGATATATAAGACTGTTTCTTATATTGTATATGAAAATAGTAAATAGCTAGATACATTATATCTTAAAACTAAGCAAAAACTTAACTTTAATTATTTTAACATGTCTATGGGTCACATGTGACTCATTCAGGGGCGGTTCCAGGAAAATATTCCGGGGGGGTTTCAAAAATATTTATGTATGCTATAATACATAAATATAAATAAATACATATATATAAATTTATATAGTATATTACATAAAGTATTTACATAGTATATTTATTAAAGAAGTAATCAGTAAATCAAATTTTATATGTTTTAGATTATAAAATAATATTCATTTTTCTTGGCTTGTTCGACATAATGTCGATTACATTTTCGCACGTTACTTCCACGCAGTGCTGCCAGGTTTCAGCGCAAAAAAATCCCTATTTTTGCATATAAATGAATATTTTTCCCCGTTTTTAACTTCGAGTTTCCCCGTTTTTTTCCCCGATTTTTAAATTTTTTAATAAATAGTAATATAAAGAAATAACAAGTTTATTAATTCTCTTTACTATAACTAAAATAAATACAAACAGGAAAAACGTACGAATCTATAAGAAAAATATAAATAAAAATGAAAATTTTAAGCGATACTGTATTTTGACTCGAACGTTACGTTTTTGAGATTATAAAAAATTGTAAGAAATTATTTGAAATATACATATTGTTATACTAATATTATATTATCAAACCAAGTAAACAAGAGTATGTGTATTATTTCTATATAAAAAATCAAAAATTCTGAATTTATTTCAATTGCAAAGCAATTTTTTTATTTCATTAAAGATTTACTGTGGAGAATTCCGTATTGTCAAAAAAGTTTCTTATTTTTGTTTTATTTACATTAATAGCTGAAAAACCACTTTCAGCACTTGCCCCGCTATAGGAAAAGCAAAAAATAAACGACATTTTTTTTTTTTTTTGTTTTTAAATATCATCTGAATCAATGAAAAATATAACTTCTTTCCAGAATTCCTGGATAATTTCTGATGATATATTTGAAAAATTTATATATCTTAACGACTTATATTCTTGGTCGAAATCATTCCACTCGGATTGATCCGAAATAACGTGTGAAAATGTTTTTAAGCTTAAAGTTTTATTTTTCATTTTTACTATCTTTGAATGGCCCTTTATATAGCTCCTTAAAAAAATATCGAAATCGTATAAGTCTACATCAAAAATACTATTATGACTATTTATGTATTCCTTTCGCATGAAACAGTCAACAAGTCTTCAAAGTTAGTTCTATTTTTCCATATATGACACATTCAGATTTGTAAAAAAAGCAAACAAAAAATTGATGTAATTAAAATAAAAAAATTGTAGTTGGATTTTTTAATAACCGATATATTTTTTCACTCGCTATTTTATTTTTAATTTCCCCGTTTTTATCAATGTTTTCCCCGCCTCCCCGTTTTGTGCAAAAAATCCCGAAAAAGGGGAAAAATCCCGCCACCTGGCAGCTCTGCTTCCACGTCACGATGCACGTTCAACAACGCCAAACCGTTCAATCGGTCTTCACTTGTCTCAACGCTCTAAGAGCGCTCTCTGCGCATAGCTACTCATGAACTTCACTTAAGTTCGTTAAATTTCTCTCTCATTCTGCTGCATAACCAGATTATCATTCATGTCGTCTTCATTAAATATCATTCGTTTGCGAATATCGTGCATTCAACATTCAATAAAATCTTCTAAAAACGCCTTTTCTGCATACATTTTTTAAAAACCGAACCACGGGCGATGTGGACACAATTAGAATTTTGAACGAATGTTGAATTGAAAAAATTTTAGTACACCTTGTCAAACAACGAGCAAGAGCTAATCCGTGAAGGACGTGCTCACAAAAATTTTTGTTCAGTCAAGAATTACAATTCAACAGTCAAGTGTACATACTATGACTCAAGCTCAAATTCAGTTTCAACTGACATTTATGAGCGATAATGTGTACCCTACTTAACGGTTTACAGATGCAGAGACTCTGCATGGTCGTTGTGTTATGAAAATATTTGTTAAATACCGGAATAAATTCGAATTATCTAATATATAAAAACGTTGGTGCGTATGTATGTAAGAGCATCACAGCTGAACCACTGAAGCTATCCACCTTTCACTCCATTTTCATTCCATATGATTGTTATGTCTTCACTTCCGATACTATCGAAACTGTGGGTTTTTAAAATTAAAACTGTGCGGTGTTTGCATATATTTGATCCGAAAAAAGCGGTGTTTTTTTGATTTCAGGTTGTATGTATGACTGTTCGCAACTACAGGCGCGATATCGCAAAAAACAAACAAAAACTGGAACAGAACTCAGTGTTTTAGCAATACGTGTAGAAACAGCTACAAACGTTTACAGCATAGGGGTGTGAATACTTAAAGTAAATTATAAAAAATCAATGTTTTTCTTTTTGGTACCCTTAGCCCACATGATAAACATCAGTACATCACATTTAAATACAGGTTCTTTTAGAATTTCGGGGGGAGGATTGAACCCCCCAAACCCCCCCCCCCTCTGAATCCGCGCCTGGACTCATTAACTATATTTGATTACACGTCTATGAAGCATATGTGATACAAAAACAGATTGATACTAACTTCAATACATTTATGCGAATGCATAGTTTAGGACATTGGAATTGCTGTAGAATGTGAGAATATGGTCATAAAAATTTATTTGGATCATTATTTAAGCATTGTGCACATGAGACTCATGCAGGTATGAATGTATTTTTACATGTGGACGTGTGAGAAAACATTTAGGAAAATGCTTGGAAAGTGAACGTGTCAAAATATTTTCTGATATCTTTGGATAAATTAATAAATTAATTAATTATGGTAAATTAATTGTGATTAAAAAATTAAAATATATCTTCAGATGAAAAGTGGGAAAGTGATTTGTTTTTACTTATAACTTTAAGTCTATTAAGATTTAAGTTTGAAAGTTTTTTTTGTAAATGCTTGAATTAAGCAATTTTAAAATAATTTTGTATTTTCTTAAATCAAGCAAAATAATTGATTATTTTAAGAATATTTTTAATAACAAACTCTGCGTTTGCTTAAATTGAGAAAATATTATATTGATTCAAGTCTTGTTCCATGTTCTAGAATCAAGTATTTTATTCGTGTTTCAAGCAATTTTACACAGTTTTAGAAATAAATGATAAAATTTTAGAAATTCTGGTTTCTTATTAAAAGAAATAAGAATATTATCTCTCTCCGTGTATATCTTCTTACAAGATATCTTCTTATAAAAATGACTGACGTCCGTGTGTACGCGCATAACTCAAGAAGGGGTCGTTCAATTTTTACAATTTTGATCTTGATGGATTCGTATTGCCCCAAGGAAGGACACTATGTAGAAAAAAAATTGCCACACCCTCTTTTACCGCCCACAAATCAATAAAAATGCTATATTTCCGACGGTTTAGGTCGTATTAGACTACAATTTGGTAATTTAGTTTGTATGCTTACTTTCGGAAACTTTACTAAAACTGGGTTGCCACACCTCCCTTTTACCGCCCACAAATCAATAGAAATTTTATATATCGGTAGATTTTGGTGGTATTATACTTTAATTTGGCAATTAATTTTGTTTGATTTCTGTCAGAAACTGTACTAAAAATGGGTTGCCACACCCCCTTTTACCGCCCACAAATCAATAAAAATTCTATATTTTCGATGTTTTCACCGTATTAGGCTACAATTTGGGAATTTAGTTTGTATGCTCACTGTCGGCAACTGTACTCAAACCGGGTTTCCACTCCCCCCTTTTACCGCCTACAAATCAATAAAAACTCTATATATCATAAGATTTTGGTGATATTATACTAAAATTTGGTATTATAAATAAATTTTTAAATTATTATACTAATTCATTTTGTTTGCTTGCTGTCGGAAACTGTACTAAAAATATGTTGCCACGCCCCCTTTTACCACTCACAAATATATGAAAATGCTATATTTCAAACGGTTTTGGTCATAATAGACTAAAATTTGGTAATTGTGTTTGTATTTCAAACTACACCGTCATCTATTGCAAAAGTAGCACCATCGAATATTAAGTTTGGGCAAAACAACGTTTGCCGGGTCAGCTAGTTTCTAATAATTTTCAAAATTCTTTGAAAAATTAATTTTTTCCATTTAATGAAAATTGTTTTTTTTTCTTTCGAAATTTCTGTGAAAACCCAAAATAAAATACTTTTGATGTTTTGAAAAAGTTTTCCTAGACACTACAAAATAAAAAATTTACAACAAAAAAGCTCAAGCTTGTGTTAGATAACACGGGCGCATAGGTCAGACGTAGAATACGTTAGTCATTAACAGCATTATTCAATAGATTTCCTTAAACAACCTTTAGACGCTTGTTTAGTTACGCACTGTTTAAGGCTTTACGCAGCTTCTATGCAACCTTGCTAACATTGTTATTCCTAAACATTTTTTCATTTTCTGCTTATGATTGTAAGGTTTGTGTCTGAACTATAGAAAATCTCTACAAAAATTAAGAATTCCAATGGATTTACAATGGCCGCCGCATAAAAAAATGCTGCAAAGGGCGCATATGGAGCATGTCTTTGATATTAAAAGAAAAGACAAACAAAAATCATGGTTGTATTTACGTAACCTTTAAACGCCAATTTCGGCGTTTAAGTTACGCAGCTATTAAACAACTACGAAAAATGTTTATGAATAACGTTTTCTTGTTTAAAGCCCGTTTAAAGTTACGCTGCCTCTAAAATGTGTTTATGAATAAGGCTGTAAGACATTGAGGATGTCTTAAAGACGTGGCCAACTGGGTAAGCACAATTTTGTTTCTCTGCTTCGCTTATCAATGTTGTGTATGTATGTTCACATCGTTCGCTACTTGGTCATTATACTTCTTCTCTTTCTCACACTGGTTCTGTGATGAACACACAGATAATCTTACTGCTCTTACACATGATGTTATGATACAGAAAATAAAAAGCATATGAAAATTAATACAAAATTTGAAGGAGTTAAATTTTGATTTACTTATAGAATCAAAAAAATTATATGTAGCAATATGATTATTTATATACAAATCAAAAGAAGACATATTAGATATGTTACGGCCATACTTGAATTTCTTCAATGCATTCATAAAGTATTAAAAACTTATAATGAAAGTGACAAACATTTTCTCAAAATTTTGTGCTCCAGATTAACACCCCCGTATAACGTATTCTACGTTAAAAAAAAAAATGTCGAAAGATAGTGATTTTAAAAGGTTATGGAATCCACAAACATAATTTTTTTGTACTCATAATTTGGACCCACTTTATTTGAAATACTTCCTTTACAACGATTCCCATTTTGTTGGGGTTTGAGACAAAAATATTTTTGATTTTTGTCCACTATACGATCTACTGTTACGACGACTTAATTCACACGACTCGTGAATAGGACTCAGAATGAGAGCGTTTATTCAAGAAACAAAACGTAGGGGTAGGACTAGTTAGCAGGTGCATCGGTTCAAGCAACACAGCAACACAGTTCGTTGAAAGAACTTAAGAAAGCAACATTAGTTCAAGTAGCATAAATATGAAGATAGGACTAAGAAATGAAAACGTTAGTATAATTGGTCGTATTGTAATTTTTCGGATCAATTCTCAATTATTGAAATTCGATATGAAATTTCATCATTTCCAAAGCATATCCTATGTTAAGAGATGTAGTCAAAGACTCTTATGTTTCAGAGGAACATTAGTTCCTCCACCCAAAGTAAAAAACAAATAATGCTGCAGCTCAAAAAAGTTAAAAAATTGAAATTAAATTACATATAAGACAATAATAAACAATAGTATGTTTATACAGGGTCGCCCAAATAAAACTTTTTCCAAAACTTTTTCCAATAAAAAATTAAACTTTTTCCAATAAAAAATTAAACTTTTTCCATGTATTCTGGCTTTATTAGTAAGAGCAAACATTGCCATTAATTACACTAAGGGAAATAACGCATATTAACATTATCCACGCCTGAGTATATATTTCATTTAAATATTTACGTGGATAAATCAAATATTTTCCTTACAACTCGTTTTTTTCCCATATTTAAATTTTATTTATGCCACACACTGACACACATATTCCATACAGCTGCCAAGCAAATGCCAAGCAGCAGCAGCATCGCACTCTGTTCCTGTGCGATGCTGTTGCAGTTCTTATAGTTCTCATTTAGTTAATGTTTCAAGGGTGGATATGGATCATAGATATTTGGCAAATATGATTTGTGAGTGCAGTGGTGAGTGCGAAGCATGATGAATTCATGTAAGGTGGAGTGACAACTCGGTATTTTCTCAAGAATGTCACTCCACTCTACATGATTTCATCATGCATCGCACTCACCACCGGACTCACAAATCATATTTTCACAAAAAGAAAATAAAATGGCGTTTGATATGGACGCAGCTCGTGGGAAATATCCAAATAAATTGTTTTTCAATTTCAATATTTTTATATAAATTTTCCTAAAATGCGATAGTTTTATTTTCAAATAGTAAATATTTGAAAGATATTTAAATATATTCGTGCATAATTTAAATATATTTTTCATTAACTCTGTTTAAATATTTTAATATTTTATTTAATTAAAAAAGTATTTAAATAAATTTTAAATATTTACGTGGTCGATTGAAATAAATGCGTTATTGGTGGAAAAATGACTCGCTTTTTGGATAAATTAAAAAAGTTTTTGGATAAATTTAATATTTTTTTCCCTTAGTGTATGGAACACAACGTCGTTCAAGTGGCTGACTCGGTAGTAGCGTAGCGTAGTCAGTAGCGTATTCTGTCACTCCAATTTCCAAGACCTTGTTGATGGTTTCGGGCTATAGCTCACGGATTGCTTGAATTACATTGACCTTAAGTGCTTGAATCGTTTCCGGATTGTTGGCATAACATTGGTCCTTCACGGTTTCCCATAAAAAAATTTCAAAGGAGTCAAAACACAGCTCTGAGGTGGCGAATTGACATCACCAAGATGGCTGATAACACGATTTGGGAATTTGGTGCGCAAAAGATCGATTGTGGCATGGGCTGTGGGGCATGGCGCACCATCCTGCTTAAACCAAAGGTCATCCAAACTCGTGTTTCTAAATTCAGAAAAAAGAAGTCTGTTAATATCGCTCTGTAACGCCCATCATTGACCGAAACGTTGTTCCCAGCCTTATTCTCTCTGTAGAGATGCATCGGCTTCTCGACAACAACGTGCAGTTTTTCCGAGCTCCAGATGCAGAAATTTTGTTAGTTACGTAGCAGCCGTGATGAAAATGCGCCTTATCAGAAAACATGATTGTTCGCCCAAATCATCTTCTTTTCAAATAACGCACTGTTTGGGCTTCACAGTACTTACTTTGGGAATAAGTTTCCAATATTTTCCAACGTTGTTCAAGCGTAAAGCGACTCATTTCTTTCCGCGGAGGTATGATACTGACGTTTTTTCAAGATTTCAAGTGGGAAACAGCTGTCAGTGTCAAAATAACCTATGATTTAAAAAGAAACCACTAGATGGCCCACCCTGTATATTAAAAGAAAGTATGTTTTATTTATGAAGAAATTTAGGTATGCAACACGTTCTAGCATCAAATATTTTAAATCTAGAATTTTAATAAAATTTCATGTATCTTCATTTCACTGATTTCATCACAATTCTGTTGTGATGTACTCTTGGTTATGCTTTGCCAATCTGGAATCAACAAAAGCACACCGTCTGATTTCCATTTGCATGTGCGACACCTAGTAACAGCTGCTGAGCATAAAATAAAAAAAAAAATAAAAAAATAGCCGAGTTGCCAACATTTGGCATATGAAGTGCTTCTCTTGGGGAAATGTTTACAAATTACAATTTCATAAACTAAATTATTACGGGTTGAATTGGAAGCACAGAAAATTTTTTGAGTATTATTTTCAAAAGTTTTATATATTTTACAAGAAATACTAACAGAGCTTGAGTTAATATCGAAGTTTACTGAAAAAGCAATACATAAATTTCATAATTTTTAAATCAATTTTTTGTTAAAAATAAGCTATAAAATGATTTAAAAATAGAGACGAGGCCCGTGATTAAAGAGTATTCAAGCCATTTTCAAAATTTTCAGTCATAATCATTGCTCAAATGTTTATTTAAATTCATTTTAAATTCAGCCTTTTCAAGAAATTCACTTTAAATTTTCGAATAAGTCTTCCTCTAGGGTTTCTTTCACTCATTTCCGGACTTAATTGATTTGTCGCATAAATCTTAATTGCGTCACCTAATTTTGCTTCGTTGTTGGAAAAACTCCTTTTGTCAATTTTGCGCTGTGTTGGTTTTGTTTTATTTCTAACTAAACAGTTGTGAATTGCATTTAAAACACTCTAAAACAACTTTTAACCAAAGCGATAATTTTGCGTTGAGTTGTGTGGCTTCCGTTTCCGTTTCTAAGAAATATATAAAATTTTTTTTTTATTTTTATTTGCAATGCCATTGTTCTTGTAAACTTCTTTAATTTATAATGTGTTTTTTACTGGCATTCTGTGCAATAATTGCGAAAACTGAGATTTTCACAAACTTTGCCAGCTTTGCTTATACACACACACACACACATATATATATACGACTTGAACTTTGCGCGCCAAAAATTGTCCTCCCTACAATTTTTTTACATAAAATAAAGCACAACAACGTGCTTTGCTCTAACCAGTGCTGCCAACTAGCACAATAAATGAGCGGGAAAGCAGTGAAAATGTGTAGAAAATAAAAAAAAATCAACTTGCATACATACAACTATACTCAATTGTGCATTAGTATATGTAACGCACACAAACGTACTCAGCAATACACACACACACACACACATGCTCATTCACTCACTCGCTCACACAAATTGGTGCAAAATTTTGTGCTTACATCATGAAATTTAATTCCTTTAACCCGCTATTGCGCTGATTTTTATTTCGCTGCACTTTGCACCACACACACACAACTCTGCTTGCTGCCGGGTGATGGTTTTTCGAGGTTTGTGCCTGGGCTCGCGTCGGTAACTGCGTCGCTATGCTGTGAGTGTTTTGTGCAAGTTTTGAAAGTTTCAAAATAGTCCTTGCAGCACATTCAGAAAATTAAAGCGCAGAAAGTTTGCTGGTGTGCATTTGTACACGAAAGTAAATTAATTGAATTACGAGTTTATTCCACTGTCTGCGTGTTAAGGACATCGTGCGCTTGGAGCGTAGTGGCAAAGTAGGCAAGAATAGTTGGTGAAGCTCTTTCGCTCTTTGTTTTTTGTACAAGCTACTTAAGGTTCCTCAATATTGTTTTTTTTTTTTTTTGTTTTTTTTTTTGGTAATTGAGAGTTAAGAGATACGAATTACTTACTTGGTTTGTTTGTATAGGACAATATTTGGCAAGAGACAAAAAAGGGTTTTAAAGTAAGATGTGTTGCTGATGGTATTTAAGTTATTTAAAAATAATTTCTTCTGAAATGTAATAGAATATCTATGAAATTTGCAATTTAGAAGAGATTGAACATACGTACATTGATATACACCTACTATGTCTTAGTAAAACAAAGACTTATCTCGATTTTTTTTTTTTTTTAGTTTTGAATTAAGAATGCAGCATAACTCAAAATAAAAATTTCTACTTACTCACAAAGACTCGTATCTCGAAGACACGTAACTTTGGAAATAGATATCGATGTATTAAGCCTAAAAATATTACAAGCACAGAAACTAATCTGTACATACGTATATGTTATATGTTACTTATGTAAATTAAACGATCCACACATGCGTTCACAATAATTATAAGAATACACCATTACAACATTTTATTATTTTGGAAATTCATCTTTTGGGTAGAGAGAAATGCAGTTTTTTATTTTAAAAATAAGTTCTACGGTCAAGCGAAGAATAATTTGTTTTGATAGTAGTAGAAAAGCACGAGAGAAAGCACATATTTTTGCAAATTTTTTATGAGTTTACATTTTGGAAAATTAAATTGATACTAAAGTTAAAACTGTTGGGAAAAATTCCTGACGAAACAAGACGCGACAGTTTTCCTTTTACAAAAAAACTTTTTAACAAAAAAAAAAAAACGACTTCAAAATCAATACAAAGTACAAAATAATTTTAAATAACTTTTCCCAGTAATTTCCTGGTCAAATTTTAAAAGTTATTTATATGTATTATAATACTGGAAATCTTATCATTTTCATTTTTTCTATTTTGTTTTATTATCATCAATATATTAAATGCTTTATGAACATAAAAGCTTTGAAGTCGGCGCTAATCTTTGACACACAATCATGATCTTTTACCATCCCTGAACTCTTTTAAACTTTTTCATTTGATGCTATGCTGCCTTGGTGACACTGTAGTAATTTTAAAAGCTTTGTACACATAAATATTCGCACTCTACTGGTTTGGGTGAGCTTGTAAAGCTCATATTGAATATGGCATAGTGTGTAACAGCTGCACAAATAATGCATGGAACACATTGGCTACATTCAGCGTACTCAACAATTGCCAACTGAAAGAAAAAAATAGCTCTAAAGCTTTTATATTCATAAAGTTAGTAATATTTTTATGATAATAAAACAAATTAGAAAAAATTAAAATAAAAATATTTAAACTTAGTAAGATTAGCGCCGACTTTAAGGCTTTTATGTTCATAGAGCAATTAATATATTATTGATAATAAAACAAAATAAAAAAAAAAAAAATGAAAATGATAAGATTTCCAATATTATAATACATATAAATAACTTTTAAAATTTGACAAAGAAATTAATGGGATAAGTTATTTTAACTTATTTTTTACTTTGTAGTGATTTTGAAGTCGGTTTTTTTTTGTTAAAAAGTTTTTATTTCTTCCTTTTTAAAGAATATTTATGTCATAGTATTTTTGAGGAAAATTTCAAAAATGAAACTTTGTTCATAAAAAAGTTGTTTTATTAATTCCTGAAAATTTGTTGGGTATTTTCCATTTCTGTCTCTTTAAAATTTTTATTAAAGTACCACGCCCTTTTTCTAATCCCGCCCACTTTATTGATCGTACTTTATAATGATTTTACCTAGCCCTGTGCCAAATTTCAGTTCCCAAGTATCAATACTAACCGATATATAGTACTTTCCTTAAAGTGCCACACCCTATGTACAATCCCGCCCACTTTTGTAATGATTCTACCTACCCACCTACCTGCATACCAAATATTAGTACCCTAGTGTCAATATTAACTGAGATATAGTATTTTTATAATATTGCCACACCCCTTTGTTGAATAACGCCCACTGTTTTGACCGTAATTTGTAGTAACTATGCCTACCCGTGTACTAAATCAACCTATTGTCAATATTATTCGATATATAGTGTTTCTAATATTGCCACACCCCTTTTTCGAATAACGCCCACTTTATTTACAGTACTTTTTAAAAATTGTGTCTACCCCTGCAGTAAATTTCAGTACCCTAGCGTCAATACTATTCGAGATACAGTGTTTTTCTAATATGACCACACCCCTTTGTCGAATAACACCCACTGTTTTGACCGTAATTTGTAATAATTCTGCCTACACCAGTGTTTTTAATGTAAATTTCAATACCCGAGTGTCAATATTGACTGAAGTACAGTGTTTTTCTAAAAGTGACACGCCCCTTTGTCGAATATCGCCCACTTTTTTAAAAAGAACCTCCGCGTTCATGATATATACCTTTTGACAAAAAATTACGGAAATCAGGCAAGTGCTTAAGGAGTAATCGATGTACAAACATTTAAAAAAAAAAGAGTAACCAACAAACTTGAGAACCTCCTCCTTTTTGACGCCGGTTAAAAATAAACTGGCAATTTCAGCTCTTCAAAGGGCTGTGACCGAACTTCTTATGATTAAATTGTGTTGTGCGTGTTATTAAATGTTTGTACACAATTGATCGAGAACTGGACCTACTGGTTTGATGCCGACTCGGAACGGCTAAAATGCATTTTCTCAAAAAGCTTTACATGGCAATATTTACTCTCTGACGTTTGTCATTGTCTGCAGAGAGGTAACGGTCGAACAGAAAAATTAATTCAATTGAAAAAACTTTCTGTGTCAGATGGAATTGAACCAGGGTTCTTTGGCGTATGGGTCACGCATTAGACCATCCAAAAGTCAAAGTGCCTGAAATAGTTGTGGCTGGAAATATTTAAGAGTGCTTTTTTAATTCAATATTTATATAAAAAAATCAATGGGAAAATCTAGAAAGTGTTTTGAAATTATAAAAATATAATTCCCTAAAAACCGTGCGATGCAAAAACGTTAAATTAAACAATCATATTGACGTGACCATGTCAACTCTTGAGAAAAATATTTTCTCATTAAATAGTTTGATTTAAGGGGACATATAGGTTACAAATTTAAAAAAAAATTTTTTTTTCGGGAATTTTTTTTCATAGAAGAAAAGAAGATATCGTTTTCAAATTTTGCACATATGTTTATTAACATTTAAAAAAAAAATCAATTTTTTTTAAGAATTTTTGAAGAGATTTTTGACATTATTTGATTTTTTTTAAAAAAATGCCAAAAAATTGACGGTGTGCAGGATATCACCAGTCTGGAACATCTGAGGAAAAAATAAAAAAAAAACAAATTAATCCTTGTTTAAGTCGCCATCGCCTGAACTAGCATAATTTTTATCCGCGAAAGAAAAACAAAATGGCGACCGGTTTGTAACCTCAAAAATAGATTTTTTTTCAAATGGCCGCCATTTTGTTTTTTTCCGGCAGATAAAAATTATCCTAGTTCAGGCGGTGGCCACTTAAACAAGGATTAATTTTTTTTTTTTTAAATTTTTCCTCAGATGTTCCAGACTGGTGATATCCTGCACACCGTATATTTTTTTGCATTTAAAAAAAAAAATCAAATAACGTCAAAAACCGCTTCAAAAATTCTGAAAAAAATTTTTTTTAAAATGTTAGTAAATATATGTGCAAAATTTGAGAACGTTATCTTTTTTCCTTCTATGAAAAAAAATCCCGAAAAAAATTATTTTTAAAAAATTTGTAACCTATATGTTCCCTTAACATGTCAAATATCCACAGAGCTGATTGCATAAAAAGCGAATGAAAAACGTATCTTATTTGTAGTCCAACCCCCCACCTCCAAAAGGGAATTCATTCTACATCTCTGATCCATACCATCAACGACATAAAGTCCATTAATTGAATTTAATTCAGACATTTGTAGAAAAAGTACAAGAGAATTGGGAGTTTTTCACATGATCTTTCTATATTTCCCTTTTTATAAGAAATTATTCTATACATATATTTTAAGAGGATTTTTCGCAATGTCTATGGAGGGACCATCGAAGTATTTGGCCTTTATTTTAGCTTCAAACGAACGGTCTCAGGTGTTATATCTATTCAATCAAGTTTGTCTTGGTTTGAATAGGGTGATATATATGTGGGAAAGAAAGGGAAATTAATTGAAAACTGTAAGATGTTTAAAGCGTAGGACCAAGGTCTGGCCAGGACTAGAACCCAGTGCCCATGGGATGGCCATTTAACGCGTTTCCTACACGCCTTTCTGAGGTCGCTAATGGAGTGACCATAAAGGTCTTTGGCCTTATATTGGTATTGTGCTGGAAATAAAGCTGATGGTTAACAGTTGTTTTATTTTGAATTTATTAAATTTTATTTGAATATTTAGTTTTTTTTTTTAAAGAGTTAATGAAGAAATTCCCTTTCTATGTACACTTAGCAAATTTCTGTGTGTTTTCAAACCTTTTCTTTCTTTTACTTATCAATCCATTTAAGATAGCAGAAGAAAAAATGGCTGAAAAATGTATCAACATAAATTTTTCCCAAAACCACATTGAGAAAAAGTGATAATGATTCTTCGTTTTATATGATTAAAAAGTTGGTTCGACAATTTGTAGAATTTTTTAACTTTGTTTCTTATGCTTTTTACTGTTAAAAGTATATGTATGTGCATATATAAATGTATTTGTATAAAAAAATTTTTTTAAAAGCATATCAGCATTAAACCCAACTACCATTCATACACGCTTCCCCTGCAAGCTGTAACAAACTTACCCGCAAGGATCTGCCAAGAAAATTCATGCAACAAAAGTTTTTTTAGAATCTATTGAAAAACCAATGTAAACATTTAACTACTCTTTAGAGTTTCGTTAAAAAAAAAACGAAAGAAAAACAGACACATAAAAAGAAAACAAGAAAAACCTGTAAAGCTGAAGAGAAGAAAAAGTTAAAATTAAGCTGTAAACGGAAGCAAATAATAACTGAAAAGTAAGCCAAAAGGCGTGTTTGGCAAAAAAGCTCTTTTACAAAGACATTTGCAGTTGCTTTTTCACTCATCACAAAATGCCACGCCCACCAACAAATACTTACAAAAATTGCTATTTGTTGCTTTAAGCAAAGCAGCGAGCGAATGAAGTAATAATAACATGGTGAAAAAGCAATTTCCGGCCTTTCATTATTACCGACGCGGCTTTTTGATTATCCTGTAGTTGAATAAATGACTGCAAGACTTGAGAACAAAGTGTGGCAGTGGCGTGCATCAACTAAAGCGGTATTTGGCTATATTTTTTTAAATTATTTCTTTTTGTTATTTTTTCTGTTTATTCTTTCAATTCAACGAGAAATTATCAATTTATATCAAAATTTTTGAATTTTGGAATTTGAATTTTGAATTTTGAGCTTGGAATTTTGAATTTAGAATTTTGAATTTTAAATTTTGAATTTTGAATTTTGAATTTTGACTTTTGAATTTTGAATTTTGAATTTTGAATTTTGAATTTTGAATTTTGAGCTTGGAATTTTGAATTTTGAATTATGAATTATGAATTAAGAATTATGAATTTTGAATTTTGAATTTTGAATTTTGAATTTTGAATTTTGAATTTTGAGTTTTGAATTTGAATTTAGAATTTTGAATTTTGAATTTTGAATTTTGAATTTTGGATTTTGAATGTTGAATTTTGAATGTTGAATTTTGAATTTTGAATTTTAAATTTTGAATTTTGAATTTTGGATTTTGAGTTTGGAATTTTGAATTTTGAATTTTGGATTTTGAATTTTGAATTTTGAATTTTGAATTTTGGATTTTGGATTTTGAATTTTGAATTTTGAATTTTGAATTTTGAATTTTGAATTTTGAATTTTGAATTTTTAATTTTTAATTTTGAATTTTGAATTTTGAATTTTGAATTTTGAATTTTGAATTTTGAATTATGAACTATGAATTATGAATTTTTTTCATGGTATAGTTATGGTTATAGTTATGGTTATGGTTATGGTTATGGTTGTGGTTGTGGTTATGGTTATGGTTACGGTTATGGTTATGGTTATGGTTGTGGTTATGGTTATGGTTATGGTTATGGTTATGGTTATGGTTATGGTTATGGTTATGGTTATGGTTATGGTTATGGTTATAGATATGGTTATGGTTATGGTTATGGTTATGGTTATGGTTAGGGTTGTGGTTACGGTTATGGTTATGGTTATGGTTATGGTTATGGGTATGGTTATGGTTATGGTTATAGTTATGGTTATGGTTATGGTTATGGTTATGGTTATGGTTATGGTTATGGTTATGGTTATGGTTATGGTTATGGTTATGGTTATGGTTATGGTTATGGTTATGGTTATGGTTATGGTTATGGTTAGGGTTAGGGTTATGGTTATGTTTATGGCTATTGTTATGATTACAAAGTCTGATTTAAATCATCAGTTCCAAGCACGCCACTGACAGTTCGTTTTGGTGTTCATAGCACATCCTGCAGCATTTTTAGTTTTACATTTCTTCCAAGTTAAAATGGAAAAAATTATAAAAACGTAAAAATTTCCAATCATGTCACTTGATACTCTAACATGCCTCCTTCAGCGTTAATCTATTTTTGTTGTTTTTTGTACTGTATCGTTTCCAGGACTTTGTTTTTTTTTATTCATTTCCATGACAAAACGTAAGCTCATCTGTCGTCATATGACGTGATAATGACTTGGTTCTAATAACACAACAGCCAGGATTTTTCGCACTACTTGTAGACATGCCAACACTTATACGAAGACAGAACAAGGATGTTCAGCTGGGAACATAAATCGTTTATTCTAGCGATAATGTATGCACTGAAAAAGATGAAAACATTCGTAATTTTTGCTGCTTCCTCAAGAAATTTTTTTTACTTATTCCTTAATTTTTTTATTGCTAAAGGACATGGTAACAATAATGAGTTTTATTTTAAATATGTATTCACAATATAAAATAGAAAATTTTTTTCAGTGTAAAAGAAGCCTCACTTGAAGCTATATTTAAGAAAAAAAAAAATGTTAAAATGAGGATTTGCACACTTGATTATTTCGAGCAAACAAGCGCGCAGAGACATTTTTCACACTCACACTCTTGCCAAGTATTAAAAATCTTTGACGCTGCTACCACAAACAAATTCACACAGACACACACTTGCACAAGCGGACACACATAGTCTGACACACTTAGGCGCTCATTCACATTAGAAGGCACAGCTTAGCGAAAAGCGCTGCATAAAAAAAGATATGAAATCCGGCTTAATATCAATGCGAAGCGCCAAATAGTATGCAATGAATTGAGAACTTCATGGCAAGGCACCAAGACACAGCAAGGCAAAGGGTATATATATATATTAAAGAAAGTAAAATAAAGAAAACAAAAATTTAGACAAAACTGCTAAATGAGTGATAAAGCAGATGTTGAAAGAGCCACCAAAAGAGAAGGAAGAGCGATATGAAAAGCAGCCAAAGATTTATACAAACAACATGTTTGGATAGTTGCCAGCATACCATGAATGAAGATGAAGTCTTATTTTAGGGCGGTATTTGGTGCTGGGCACACAACTCAACAAAAAAGAGCTTCATTAATGAGCTTGAACAAAGCAGACTTAGAATAAATGAATGTTTGAAGAGTGAACCGCATTTTGGCGCCTTTCGTGCAGATATTGAGCGAAGCTGGGCCAAATCTTAGCATGAAGTTGAATGTCATTTCAGTAATTTTCCTGCAAGCATATCCTAACATCAAATGAGTTAAACTTCATAATGCCTCCTACTCCTCCTATTCGAAGGGGTGCTCCCGAACGAGGAACATTTTTGTAAAATTACTTTTTATTAACTCATTACGAAGTCGTTAATTAAGTGTTTTATGTTGAGAGTTTGGCGAACAAATTGAATTATTTCGTTGTAATGTGTGTGTGAGCGTTGAACAAAAATGCTCCCAGATACGACGAAAGCGGAATAATGAAGAATGAGGTGTTTCATAATAGGTGTAAACGATTTAATTAATGTGCTCTTCAGAGGCTGTAGTTAACGAAAAAAACAAAATAAGATTAAGAATAATCATATGCGTCTCAATCAAAATGAACAGGGTTTCCTCGTGCGGAGAAAATTAGCGGCAGTAACATGTATAAATATTTTCGGGTTATCAAAACAATCTAATTTTGCAGTAATTAAAATAATAATGAAAATATACATTATTAATTAACATTAAAATAATTCAATCTTTTAAAGTTACGTGAAATAACTTCGAATATTGGAATGTAAACTATATAAAATCAAAAAAAAAAAATTTTTGTAAAATTAATACTTTTATTATAATTAAAATTTTGTAACTTGATTTCTTAATCTTGATCTCAAAAAGCAAAATAATTAATAATCGTTTAAATATTAAATTATTAAAACAAGTTTGAAATTAATTTTCAATTTTGAATTTTTTATTTTTAAATTTTCAATTTTGAATTTTGAGTTTTGACTCACTCATGTATCTTTTTACATAAAGATGTCATCAAGGATATGTTAATCGATGTTAAAATGAGTCAATTGGAGTCAAACATATAAACTTTAAATAAAAATATTCTTAACCCTCTGCAACTGACGTGCCTTGCATACCTCACTTTCAAACTGACTTCCTATGATGAAGTTTCTGGCTGTATCTTTCTTGACCTTATTTCATATAAAAGTTAATAATTCTTAGTTATTTTTCCATATAACAGCAAATGAATAAGTAGAAAAGGTAATGAGAGCGAAAAGATCGTAACTTTGAATTTTACGTTTGTACGCCCGAAGTTTTGATTTTCGGTGTCTGTCAGACTACGACGTCAGCTGCAGAGGGTTAAATTAACTTTATTTTCTATGACATAATTTCTCTTTGGTTTGATGCTTGTGGCTAGTAACCTACGTTTAAGAAGAATTTCTAGTAAATGTTAAACAAAAATGCAAAAATTAATATTCACAGACACATATAGATACATCATGGACATATTCTCGTACTTAATCAGTTCAATATTGAGATAATTTCTTAGCAGTAACACATCCTACCCATTGGAAAAAAATCAACATTAACCCTCTAATGCATAGAAAAGATTATTTTAGTTCATATTACACGAATCCACTATTCTTTTTTTTTTTATCAGAGTCCGGGGAAGCCTCTAACCATAAAAATTAATACCCCGCCTCTGGGCGGTCTTATGCAGGTAGCTTTAATAAAATATGAGATAAGTGCAAAAAATTATAAAACATTTTTAGTCATGTTTATTTATAAAAATTCGAAGTTTCGATAAAAAAAAGATACAAACATAAAATTAAAAAATACAGACATACGGTACAAACGATACAAACATAATATTCAAAAATATAGTAATGTATATACGGATATATTCAGAAAAACACAGTAGGTATGTATGAACGAGTATTATTGAATATATACAGATTTTCTTTTATATAGTGTGAAATTCCTTAAAGCATGACTTTTGCACAGACATACATAGGGGGTATATTGCATTTTTCGCAATAAACTTGGGTTTCCGATTTACATGGCTTGTTGCGACATTGGAGTTTGCTGCTTTTACCCCGAAAAGTTGGCCAATGATTGAGACAGTCATATCTAATATTAGGTGGAGGTAGGTACAGTAATTTGAAAGTCTGAGGAGCTTCTTGGCATTGTTTTTCTTCTGTGGTTGGTCGACCCATTTTTTTCTTTTCGGAAATTAGTAGGAGAGTTTCTGCTACTTCTTCCCGAAACCATGGAAATTCAACGTACTAATATTTTTCGACATTTATGCTATGGTATAAATCATAAGCATTTACCATTGCTAAATCGAGCACATGGTTAAATAATCGAGATGGCCATTTATCTGTCTTCATGCGAATTTTGTAGCGACCAACTAGGCTGTCCATCAAGTGCACTCCACCCATGTGGTGATTGTATTCCTTGACGACGTTTGGGCAACTGACATGTTCATACTGCTTAGTGCGCGATTCCAACGACGGTACTTTGTATTTAAATCGCCCTGATCATCCGTTTTAAATGGCTGCGCTCCTACATATGTTGAGGCCAAACGCACTCCTCTGTTGTCCTTCCAAACAACCGTAGAAATATCTATACCAAAAGCGCTAGCAATAAATTCCTCAGAACATCCACGAGAAACTTTCTTCTTCGCCAGCTGTTCGTCCGTATATAGTTTACAGTTTCTTACCATGTTGGCGCAAAAAGTTCCAAGAGAACAAATACCGCGGCTTCGTTAATAAACCAACAGTCCAAGCGATGTAAAGTAATTATTAAAATATGCTATGTGGTCTGAAAGTATGGTATATTACGTTCCAAACGGTCTACAACATTTGAAGCAGCTCCCAAATCAGGAATCCCTTCTTCAACGAAATTATCTGGAGCACCAGTAAACAATTCAAAATTGTAAGAAAACCCCTTAGTGTCACAAATGCAGAAGATTTTGAAACCCCATTTATGTGGCTTATTCGGCATATAAAATAAAAAAAAAATAAATAACTGGCCATTTCAGCCCTTGAACGGACTTTGACCTAGCTTCTTATGATCAATTGTGTTGTGTGTGTTATTAAGTTTGTACACAATTGACCGAGAAATGGACCTACAGGTTTAACGCTGACTCCGAACGGCCATGAACGTAATGTTCTTATTCTCAAGAAGCTTCACATGGCATTTTGATGACTCTCTGAGGTTTGCCATTGTCTGCAGAGAGGTGGCGGCCGTACAGAAAAATTATTTTAATTCCAATAATTGGGGTTCGAACCTGGGTCTCCAGGTTCGTTGACATAGCGGCCACGCACTTTTACCAACTACGCCACGGACGCCACATTATTATTCGGCATATACTGCTTTGTATTAGTTTTAGACATTTTGGTTCCACACATTTGCTCATCGATACTTAAACGCTGGGACAGGAAATGGAATAAAGACGAAGATTTTTATATTATGCGAAAAATTGTTACCGTTGATATGTTATTCAAAATATTTCATGTTCTTTGTTGTGTTTACATGTATTCAGGAAAGCACTATGTCTCAGGCTAATAGTACATAAAGCAGATGTTACTCTAAAGCCCATATGTTGCTTTAAAGCATCCTCTTTTAATGTCTCCTCGTATAAACTCTCTAAACAATTGAACAAATTCTAAAACACAAAAAAAATTTACATATACTAGTAACGCCTGTACGATAGCTGAAATTCGACTTTCTAAAAATCGATTTTTGTTTTTATTGAAAAAAAGTTTGGCAAAGTTAAAAAAACATTAAATTGAGAAATTCTTTCGAATGATACAATGAATGAAGTTAAAATAAATTGTTATTGAAGTGAATTAAGGACTAGTTTGATTTATTTCGTAAAGAACCTATCGAATATCGTGAACTGTTGTTTATGTTTAGGTTTCATAATAGATTCGATTTTCCAGAAGAATTCGAATTCATAACGCATTTTATTCAAATCAAATTTGAAATTTTAATTACATTGAGTTTTTACATTGAGTTTGTAAAAGTTTTTCCATAAAAATGTTGAGTCATTTTTACTTTCCTAATGAATTCGCCACCAGTTCTCTCGCTCAGAAGAGAGTACAATGTGAGCGGCAATCTGAAAATAGAAAAAGAGTCTATGTTAGCGACAATTGGCGAGCTTTCTTTCTCTTCACTTTGTGTGGATTGTTTATATCAGTGTCAACGGCGTAGTACACACGCGTGTAAAGCAAAACTTCGTCTTTTTACGTATACACGAAAGAGAGTACACAAATGCTATTGCTTTGCTCGGCACTGGTTTATATGGATCGTAACCATGGTGTAATTAACAAGGTGGTAGTGAATTTTCAACCTCTCTCACAAAAATGAACTCTCGATCTGTCAAAAACAGCTGATTGCATATTTTAAGCAAAACATAGTTTGTGAAATTTCTCCTTATTTCGAAAGTATAATTTGATTGATTATAAACGAGCAAAAAACATGAATAAGAATAAAAAATTGCTGAGACGCCGTGCGTGACGGACTGCGCTAGCTCGCGTTGTAAATAAAGATAAAAAAATAAAAAACCAACATATATTAAACTTAACCTCATATTGATGAAACTACTCCTCCGGCAGCTCAAGATAAAGAGCTGGATTCTTGAAGCACTATGTACCACCTCGTACGGATTGTGATACAGCTTTCGTAGATTTCCTCGAAGATTTTAATAGGATCAGCTTATTGCTGCTATGGTATTGTGGAACTTAATGGCCAGATCATCCATAATTGCAGCCAATTACAGTGTGTTTCCATATTCGGCTTAGTTTAGTTTTTCACAGTTTTTTCAATGATTTTTATGAAAATCAAACAAAACTACATATAATTGCAGTTTATTACTTATTAGCTAGAACTACCACTAGCAAGCAAACAAAACAAATAACGATTTGACACTTACCAACAGGTCCTCTCTTTATGTCACAATTTTTTGACAGATTCAGCAAAATTGAGTGTGTGGTGAAAAATTCACTACCACCTTGTTAATTACATCATGATCGTAACTATGATATAATAATACAAGGTAGCATTGACAACTGCTTATTTTCTCTTCTGCAAGAAAACATCTGCTGTCAAAAACCGCTGTTTGTGAAAATGCGTCTGCAGCAGCTGAGGTTGTTGCTTTTTTTTTACTTCAACGTTTTCAGCATTGTTTGTATTTTCAATGCCCAATTCTGAGCGCTCTCTTTTTGAGTATATTTTTTGCATAGGATGTTTTCCAAAGCAACTGTCAATGCTACCTTGTATTATTATACCATGGATCGTAACTTTCTTTGTATGCACATTTTTTCTTTCTTCGCTCATGTGCGAACGTAAGCGAACTCATATCGCAGTGTAAAGAAATAAAAAATCTAACAAAACAATGCCGAACGTTTGAATATTGAGGAATGATTTGACTCTGCATGCTTACAAAGTCCAATTGACTCAAGAACTAAAATCGGCGGGTCTTGCTGGGTTTTGAATGGTGACTGTGATTTTTAGAAACAATCGTGTTTCCGACAAAGCTCATTTTCACATTGGTGAACACTTTAATAAGCAAACTTGCCACATTTGGGGATCCGAAATCTCTCGAGTGATTTAGGAGATGCACATGTACTCAAAACGAGTGATTTTTTGGTGCGTATTGAGGGCCGGTGGAATCATAGGTCCGTATTTTTTCGTAAATGACGACGGAAGAGTTGGTACAGTCAATGCAGTGCGCTACAGAGACATTGTAGGGTCAGAAGCGTTTTTCTGTCTATTGCAAAATAAAATACAAAGTTTGTAGGGGATCGTGTTAAACGCACGACTGTAAGAATTGAACTGATTTTATTTCTTCTCATAAATTTCAAGTTAACTTGTAGGCCTTGAATTGAAATAGAAGCACATAGGGTATTTGAGTGAAAATAT
Source organism: Pherbina coryleti (assembly GCA_943735915.1). Classification (NCBI taxonomy): domain Eukaryota; kingdom Metazoa; phylum Arthropoda; class Insecta; order Diptera; family Sciomyzidae; genus Pherbina; species Pherbina coryleti. Next base: position 34,308,663 of record OX030951.1, read on the forward strand.
TCTTCTGTTATTGGAAATTTACAGTTAAAGTTAAAGATGGGAAAATTTAGTAGTTTAAACATGATTAAGTATCGATATATTTTACTGAATTAATAAAGATAATTTAATTGAATGAAATTAATTATACGGTGACCTAACAGACATGTCACACAATTGTTTGTGGTCGAAGATGGTACACACGGACACAATTGACCTCGACTTTCAACAGAAGGGTGCATTGTACCATCAAAAACTGCGAAACAATTGAGTTATTGCGCAGGAAGTTCCTTGGTCGCGTAATTTCGTGTTTTGGGGACACACTTTGGTCACCAAGATTTTGCAATTCAGCATAGTTAGACTTCTTCCTTTTGGGGATATGTTTCGAGTAAGTTCATTGTAGTATTGAAGCATTGCATTTTGTATTTTGAATTTTTAATTTTGAATTTTGAATTTTGAATTTTGAACTTTGAATTTTGAATTTTGAATTTTGAATTTTGAATTTTTAATTTTTAATTTTTAATTTTTAATTTTTAATTTTTAATTTTTAATTTTTAATTTTTAATTTTTAATTTTAAATTTTTAATTTTTAATTTTTAATTTTTAATTTTTAATTTTTAATTTTTAATTTTTAATTTTTAATTTTTAATTTTTAATTTTTAATTTTTAATTTTTAATTTTTAATTTTTAATTTTTAATTTTTAATTTTTAATTTTTAATTTTTAATTTTTAATTTTTAATTTTTAATTTTTAATTTTTAATTTTTAATTTTTAATTTTTAATTTTTAATTTTTAATTTTTAATTTTTAATTTTTAATTTTTAATTTTTAATTTTTAATTTTTAATTTTTAGTTTTAAATTTTTAATTTTTAATTTTTAATTTTTAATTTTTAATTTTTAATTTCTAATTTTTAATTTTTCATTTTTAATTTTTAATTTTTAATTTTTAATTTTTAATTTTTAATTTTTAATTTTTAATTTTTAATTTTTAATTTTTAATTTTTAATTTTTAATTTTTAATTTTTAATTTTTAATTTTTAATTTTTAATTTTTAATTTTTAATTTTTAATTTTTAATTTTTAATTTTTAATTTTTAATTTTTAATTTTTAATTTTTAATTTTTAATTTTTTAATGTTTAATTTTTAATTTTTAATTATTTATTCTTAATTTTTAATTTTTTATTTTTAATTTTTAATTTTTAATTTTGAGTTCTAATTTTGTATTTGGAACATTGGTTTTTCAATTTGAACTTCGAATTTTGAATTTAAGGTAATAAATAAGCGCATTTTATATCAATTATATATATTATACATATATTATAATATTTCGTGATTTATCGTAAGGAAAATAAAGTCTTTAAATACCTAACAGACACACTCGTGAAAACAAATTTTTATGCTTTTAGTCGTAAGTGTGCGAAAAAAATGCTGCATTAAAATTTAAAAATTTTAATTCTTTTGCAGTTATGTGACCGACTTGTTTTAACTTTTGCTGTGTTCTTATGTTTTTCATTTTGTTCGTTTTATTAAACCTCTTTTAAAGTTTACCCCTTAACTTATGAAAGAATTTTTTTTTTTTGTTCTTCTTCTGCCATCGAGTGGCCTACAAATATTTGTAAGCAATTCTTTTCTATGCTCGAATATTTTTTCCTTCTTCGAGCTTCATAAGGAAGTAAATACTTCTCAACTGTTTTTTTTTTATATTTTTATTTTTCAAATTTTTCTCTTAGTTCATTTATGAAACTTCATTTCATTGTGGTTTCGTTCCATTTCTTCATATTTTATTCCTTGGTTGGTTTTTCAAGCATGGTCACTGCATTTCTTGGGCTTATTTTCTGTACACGTCTAGCTGGCGTTTTAATGCAAAACTTTATTTCTCAAGAAAGTTTTGTGGGTTGCGTGCGGGGAAAATTGTTTTAAAATGTCTGCAATTTCTTATTTCATAAACAATGCAACAGAGTGGAAAAAAAAGTTAAATGGAGTTTTTTAGGTTATTAAATTAGTTGGCGGTTAGGAAGATAGAGAAATAAAGGCAAGGTAAAAATTATGGAAAGATAAAGTCAGGTAGAGTAAGGTAAGGTAAGGTAAGGTAAGGTAAGGTAAGGTAAGGTTAGGTAAGGTAAGGTAAGGTAAGGTAAGGTAAGGTAAGGTAAGGTAAGGTAAGGTAAGGTAAGGTAAGGTAAGGTAAGGTAAGGTAAGGTAAGGTAAGGTAAGGTAAGGTAAGGTAAGGTAAGGTAATTAATGGTAAGTTAAGGAAAGGAAAGGTAAAAATGGTAAGGCAAGGTAAGGTAAGTTGAGGTGGGGTTAGGTAAGTTAATTAAGGTAAGGTAAGTAAAGTTAAGGTAAGGTAAGGTAAGGTAAGGTAAGGTAAGGTAAGGTAAGGTAAGGTAAGTTAAGGTAAAGTAATGTAAGGTAATGTAAGGTAAGGTAAGGTAAGGTAGGTAAGGTAAGGTAAGGTAAGGTAAGGTAAGGTAAGGTAAGGATAGTTAATATATGGTTTGGTGAGGTAAGGTAAGGTAAGGTAAGGTAAGGTAAGGTAAGGTAAGGTAAGGCAAGGTAAGGTTGGTAAGTTAAGGTAAGGATAGTTAATGTATGGTTTGGTAAGGTAAGGTAAGGTAAGTTAATTAAGGTAAGGTAAGGTAAGATAAGTTAGGGTAAGGTAATGTAAGGTAAGGTAATGTAAGGCAAGGTTAAGTAAGGTAAGGTAAGGTAAGGTAAGGTAAGGTAAGGTAAGGTAAGGTAAGGTAAGGTAAGGTAAGGTAGGTAAGGTAAGGATAGTTAATATATGGTTTGGTGAGGTAAGGTAAGGTAAGGTAAGGTAAGGTAAGGTAAGTAATGGTAAGGTTAGGTAAGGTAAGACAAGGTAAGGAAAGGTAATGTAAGGTAAGGTAAGTTAATGTTAGGTGAGTTAAGGTAAGGTATGGTAAGGTAAGGTAAGGTAAGGTAAGTTAAGTTAAGGTAAGGTTATGGTAGTTAAGGTATGGTTAGGTAAAGTAAAATAAAGTAACGCAACAAAAGTAAATCTAAGATAATTTTAGGTAGGATAAGGTATATATAAAGCATTGTTTTTTAGTGCCCTATCCGAATTGGAGTAAATACTATTTTACATTTATACCTATATGGGTAAATTTAAAAACATATAGATATGGCTGAAAAACTTTTTAATTTTTTCAACTATAATATCGTTCAACTTTAAACAGGGACACTGTTATGAAAATTAATGTATAATCCAAAATCACTGTTACGCTCCTTAAAAAATTCTGATAAATTACATTTTTTTCAAGTTTTTACAGAAGTGCAAAGAATTTTTGTCTCGAGTGTTGTACCATAAAAATCTACTAAAAATATGCTTAAATTTAAATAAATTAAATTGTTGAGCTGTTTGAGCTGTTTGATTTTTGTTTTGGCTAAATATTTTATTATTTTTTTAAAAATTACACAATATTCTCTCAAAAATCACAACTTTCTCAAGTAAGGGTTACTATGTTTCATAATTTTGGCATATGAAATTATATAATTTTACTAGAAATAGAATTGCAATAAAGCTCATTTGCGAGGCAACCTTCTTCTTGGATAAATTTTCAAAATGAGTTAATTAAGCAAGAAATTTTCATAGAAAGTTCAACACAACACTCAATACAATTAGCAACACTCTGGACGCAATGAAACCAAAATTAATAACATAACAAAAATAAAAATTTATTCTCAATTATTTCTAATTGTGTAAACTTCTTTGTAAACAGATCTTATCTTTTTTGACGGGTTTCGTTTTGCGTTTTCTTCAATTTTTACAGTTTTCGCCTTTAACCCATGGCAATTGCATAACCTTCCTTTTAGCCAATTATTATTTGCACAGTAGCAAGAGAGATTTCTATGCATTATTGTTTCTCTCGAGCATGAAACTATTTGATGAATATCTCTTGTTCCTTGTACTGTTTTAAAATTTTTAGGCAATAGTTTATTAAAGCAGGAAATTTGTTGTGCATTTACGTAAAACAATTCCACATTAACTTTGCCTTTAAGCGCATCGTAAATTTGGTGAGCATCCATCATATCTATTCCATGGGCAACAAAATTATCTGCCGTTCGCTTTTGAACAGCACCCACACCATCTGCTGCGCCTTTCCCGTGGAATGTTTCAAAATAGGAAAATTTTAATAAAAATAAAAAAAAATTAATAATTCGTCGGCGTAGACGTTGGTGTTGAAACAACACTCAGGACTTTTTACTATTTTGTAAGATTTTAGTTGAAAAATGTCTGCATTAAAAGCTCAGAATATAAGAAACAGTTGAAAACTAACTAAGCAATCAATTACAAACACTTTTTTTTTAATATCGATATTCAAAAACGCAAAATCGGTGACAACACTCTTGACATATAAATCTATACATACCATAATCTGCTAATTATATTTAAATAAACACTTTGAAATGGCACTTATTTAGTAAAACTGAAAGCGATAAATCTTGTGTTTTCTTGCAGTTATGCACTTGACGTCATATCAGTAACTGAAATAGAGATTACAGCAAATAAAGTATAACATAACACTCCTGACACAGGCCGATGAGAACAAAAATTTTGCAAAAAAATACTGTTATGTATACTTTAGAAATTAAAAACACCAAAAACTCTTTAATATTTATATTTGCATCGCAAATCAATGCATATTCTTTTTATTTCTCTTTCTTTTCGTTTTCTTTTTCTATATTGAACAACTGCAGGTAAGAGTGGGGACAAATAATTTTCTATGAAACATATAAGAGAGGGGAGAAAATAATCGCTTGTAAATGTTAAATGATGAAATTTGCCTTAACTCCAAATGCCTTATTTACTTATATATAGTTCTTATTTAACAACATTATTTTGATTTGTTTATTTTTGTGATTATTTTTTGAGAGAGAAGGCTGAAAAAAGCAGGGACAGAGAAAAGCCGTTGGTTTTGAAATTCACCCATATATTTCATTTATACTAATTGTTTCCAAATTACATGACAATAAGGATAAACAATGTCCGTTTTATATATGGGTTTTTAGTTAAGAATTACATAGATTTACATATAATGCATTTATTTAGAACCTTTTTAATATTTGGTACAGAATATTGTGTAAAATATTTTTAGTAATAATCTAAAGTTTGGTTCACTTGCGAATTCAAAATCAATAAAACATTCACTTGTGAAAAAAAAAAATTGGAACGTATATATCTTTACATTTTTCTTGTGTATTCATAAATGTCTTATGTTCTTCTTTTCTCTCTTCTCTTCAGTGTGCACATGTTGTCGGCGAATTGACAGCTTGTTGCCATAAGAACCTTTGGCATTTTTACCTAAGCTTGTCACCGCAAAAATTGGCACAAGCTGCATGTGCAACCAATTAAAAGTTAGATAAGCAACAAAAATATAGCTGCAGCTAATAAGTAAAATAGAACAATTGTAAACTCTGCGATTTTCAGAACTAACAACTAGACATGTTGCGACAGCTATAGCTGAAAGTTTTATGGATGGTGTTATTCTGAAAAGTAAAATTTTTATTTTCTAACTTCACAACTTCTAGAGCTGTCTGAATTTATTGCTTTGAGTAGATTGGAGTTTTATTGTTTTCACATTCAAGAGCTTCAGAACTTTTGTAAAAATATGTTAGGCGATTGAAATTATATTTTTTTCTACATTTGTTTCTGAGTACTTTCGTTCTCAATTTCTTTGGTTCTTATATTTTGAAAGATTAATAATATAAATGTTTAATATAATAACGATAATTTTTGGGTTTTGGGCAGTTGAACAACTTCATCGTCAGAGCTCCCACAACAAATTTCATGCATTTAAAGTGAAAGTTTTTGTATTCCAAAAAATCTTTTTATTTCCCTCTGTCAAATCAATTTCTAAGTAAATAATAATGGAGAGGCGAACATATCGACGGCTCCTACGAAGACTATCTCTTCTTTAAACGCGATCAAGAAAATCCTTTTTTTTTAAACTGCGGCGAAAAAAATCTGTTTTTACAAAATGAGGCGAAAAAAATCCATATCAAAAAATGCGGCGAAGAAAATCCGTTTTTTTTTAAATTCGGCGAAGAAAATCTCCTTTTATGAAATGCGGCGAAGAAAATCTCTTTTCAGAGTGTGACGTTAACAACGCTGCATTTTTTTAAGGAGTGCGAACAATTTTTCTGACAAAAATTATATTTTCAAATAATTATTTCTATTTATTATTTCATCTTTATAATTCCTTACAGTACTCTATAAAATGATTTTTATATAAAAGTGATTTTTTTCGCCGCATTTTGATAAAAGTGATTTTTTTCGCCGAATTTGACAAAAAAGATTTTTTCCGCCGCATTTTGAATAAAGAGATTTTCTTCGCCGCAATTTTCGTAAGCACCGTCGATATGTAGTTCTATTGGTTCGGATACCATGAATTTGCAAGTTTAAACACTTGGCAGTATTTGTAGATTACATTTTTATTTCCTTTAATCAGACATATTTTTACATATTTTAACGTTTCATCATGACATTGCTATCCACTCATTAAAACTTTATGACTTAAAAAAAAAGGTGATTTGAAACATGCTGAATGGTGTTTTCTTTTCTTCTGCAATTAAAACGTGATTAAACCATACGTGATAGACCTCACAGCATTCAGTCCAACCAAAAGCTTAGGTATGACTATCATAAAGCTTCGATATGATTTCTATAAAACATCGATAAGATTTCCATAAAGCTTCGGAAGTACTTCCAAAACGTTTCTGTAAACAGAATTATATGTAAACATCAATGGTGTTTTCTTTCCTTCTGCAATTGAAACGCGACTAAAATATACGTGATAGCATTCAGTCAAACCAAAAGCTTAGGTATGACTATCATAAAGCTTCGGTAAGATTTCTATAAAACTTCGATAAGACTTCCATAAAGCTTCGGAATTACTTCCAAAACGGTTCTGTAAACAGAATTATATGTAAACATAATGCAATGGTGTTTTCTTTTCTTCTCCAATTGAACCGTGATTAAACCATACGTGATAGACCTCACAGCATTCATTCCAACCAAAAGTTTAGGTATGACTATCACGAAGCTTCGGTAAGATTTCTATGAAACTTCGATAAGACTTTCATAAAGCTTCGGAAGTACTTCCAAAACGCTTCTGTATACAGAATTATGTGTAAAGGATGTGAAAAGATGCAACTCTATCTCTATCCTGGAATTCGTTTTTTTAGCGTGTTCTTGCGCGAGGTCCGCTTTAAACCTCTGACCCTATTACTAAATTTGACCAGTAAGTTGATTAATTCGTTATTTTATTTAATAAATTGGTTCATTCTTATTCTTGATATGTTGAAATTTATGAAACTAAAATGGAAAAAAATTGGAAAACCATTTCAAATCTCGTTTAGCTACCCATACAAAAAAATTTTTAAATATGTATATGTTTTATTTTATATGCTTCCATTTATGCTTCTGACTAATTGCAAATTGCGTTAGCAGTCTCAACGATCACTTGCACTTCTCCTAAGCCAGCTAATCTGACGACTCCATTGGTCACTTTACATTGTGTTGTGTTCTTTCACCAAGCTTACAAAATTTAAAGAAAATTAATTTTATCCAAAAGTAGGACAAAAACAGCACAATTAGGTTCTGCACAATTCTTCAAAGGTCAACTAGATGACATAAACACCAAAACCTTTTATGTAATCTTGTAAATATAATTGTGCAGCACTAGAAAATAACAATAAAGAATAAAAGCGCGTTAATATATATCCTGTGTAACAAGGGAATGACGTTAAGAGCGTTGTGTAAGGCTTTAATTTATAAAATTCCTTGTACTTAAGTTGTACGCCAAGAACGAATGGTGATAAAAATGGCAGACAGTTGAGTTGCAGCTCCAAAGCAACTGTATCTAGGGACTATAATTTAATTAAATCCTGAACATAAAAGTGTTTTAGATAATAAAGATCATAATAAAACGCTTAAGTAAAAAGAAGCAGTTAGCGTGTTTAAATTATATTAGCTTGGAGAGAAGATTTAAATGTAGCATAATAAAAAGCCATTTTCTTGATAATCACACTGAGCTTAAAAATTACATACATTTCATTCAAATTTTTCATATAGATATATTCTATAGCGTACAAAGTTGATATAAGAGAGTTTTCATAGGATAAATGAAAGCCTCATAGAAGACGTTGTCATAGAAATTTTTTTTTTTTCTAATTGAGATATCGATCTATGGATTATATATGATATTCTAATCATTTGAGCCTCTTTAAAACTGAAAAAATTTTATTTTTTAACTCAAATGAGCAGAATGAACCCTTAATAGAGGTAAGCGTTGGATCACTTTTTCTATGAACTTCGACTTATGTTTTCTGCTGGGTCAATACGTGTGCGAAAAGCTTGAAGCACAAAAGCACGAACGCTCGAAGGCATAGGCGATGGCCGCCACTGTTGTAGAGCAGTTGCAGTCGCTGCATGGTTTCCATAGCCCGCGGGCATCGTGTAGCAATCGGCTCGCTTTGTTTGTATACAGCGTAAGAGTTTGTTTTTCTGCTGTGCTTTAAATTTTAAGTCAGTATGTTTTGAGATTTCATGTGATAGGTGTGTCGCTCGCTGTTTTCTTTTTTTGAATGTATGAAAATATTTTGCAATGTTTCAGGAAAAACATTAATGCATTCTATGCATCACTTTACCTTTTTCTGATTTTTTATGTTATAATAGCGAAAAACAAAAACAAGAATAAAAACGAAAACGATTATATTGACTCGATAAGATTGTCTTGCACCAAATGTTGTGAGAGCTTTTAACAACTTCTTGTTTCAGTGTAAAGCTGTGCACTCTCGGAAAGCTCTCTTTGTTGTTGTTTGAACCGTGTGTTGATCACCGCTGTTGTAGAGTCACACTGAGCCCACTGAACCACAAACAAAAGTTTGGTGAAAAGCGAGAAAGCGAGTTTTTTGCGTTGGTATTTTTACTTTGATAATTTTGTTGTTAAATTGCAGTTTTATTTTTTTTTTTTTTTTTGTTGTGTCAAAACGATAACTTATTGCAAAAATACTAAATTAATTAATTTATTTTGTACCATTATATTTCAAAATCATAAGAACATTCGTGACTAATTCATTTTTGTAATGAAAATGTTCACAAATGAATGTTAAGTCCTTAATTATATGTAAACTAGTTAACTTTGATATTTTTGTGAACTCTTACGAATAAAAATGATTCGTTTAGGAATAAAAAGCGCAACTTTTCGCTTCCAAAAGCATTCTATTCTTCGCAAAAAAATTACAATATTAATTAAAAAAATACATACTTTTGAATTACTGGGTGGTTACAGGCAATTTCTCAATGAATACAATTAAAGGGAAATCGATGGATTATTGAAAATTTAGTGCTAAATAATTAAGTTTTTTTTCTCAATTCCAATTAGCAGACTTTATATCCAACAATTAGCTTTAATAATATTGAAATATACGCCTTACCTCGGTGGTTGAGTGAATTTCTTTAAATAATCCAGAATTGTGTTTGCAGTTGAGCACTTAACTCACACACAGTTTGTAGAAAGAAAGTGGCCATTTATTCTACTGGCAACAACTGTTGGCAACAACTTTGCAATATAATTAATACATGGAATAAATGTAATTAACAACTCGTATGTAATCGATGCTGTTCTGCCATTTTGTTATTTTTGTTTTTTTTTTTTTTTTTTTGTATTTCTTTTTTGTTATTTTGTTTTTGGTGCGCATTACTAATTCATACAAAACTTTGTTTTTATAGCAAAAAGGATAACGTGTCCTTTTTGCATGATTGCTCCTGCTGTTCTGTAGCTTTTAGTGTTCATTTGGTTTTGCCTTTTATTTAATCACAATTTTGTTTGTTTATTTTCTGTTATTGATGTTGTTGTTGTTGTTGTTGTTGTTGTTGTTGTTGTTGTTTTTGTTGCTATTTTGTTTTGGTATCAGGCTTGTTTTTATTTTTGTAACTTTTAATGCGAATGCGACGTGCAGAGAATTTTTGAACAGTTGTTGGTTGTTGGCTTGACCTCCAATAGTGAATTTAATATGTTTGTTTGTATTGGCGTGTGAGTAAGTTTTTATATGCGTGCATATGGGAGATGTTAGTGGGTGTGGGTGTGGGTGTGGGTGTAAGAATTCCAGCTAAGTGGTTGCCAAAAAATGAGAAAAAAAAACAAAAACTGATATCAACCAAAAAAAATACTTTAAGACCGCAAACATTGCAGTTTTGTGTGTGTGTGTGTGTATTTGTGTCTTTGAAGTTATTTTCTAGCTGTATGTGTATGTGAGTGCTTGAGTATTTTGCTTGACTTGGTCTTGTCTTTTCTTGTCTTGTCCGCTTTTAGCGTAAATAAGTTGTGCTTCGTGCTGCACATATTTAAGTGACCAAAAGAAAGAACCACACGCTGGAATGCGCCAATACAAATACAACACACAAAAAAGGATAATTAGAAGTTTGCTTCATTTTGTAAGCTTGGTGAAATTGTTCGCCTTGGCTTTGGCCATTAATTTATTAACGTTGCGGGTTTTGCTACACTTTGTATCATTAATGTTTATACTTCGATGTGCTGTCTTTTTTTTTTTTTTTTTTTTTTTTTTCAGTTACAGCCCGCTTTTAATATCTATGAGCTGTGAAAGCTTTTAGTTCCATGGTTTCTAATTGGAATTGTTTTATATGCTGTTCATGTTAGCGCTTGATTTCAGTACAATTTGAAACGAAACATGATGAGTGGGTTGCATTCTGTTAATGACAGCATTCTACGATGTCTGTTTATTTCCAGAGAATCCTTCAAGTTTACAAGAATTCACGTTCGAAAAGTGCTATAGGTTGTTTTTTTTTTCTTTTTTTTTTTACAGTTGTCAATTTAAAAACTCAAGAGACCTTTAACTTTTAATAGAATTTATTATGAAATATGTATTTAGCTCTGCGGGGCTTTTTGGTTTTTCATTCAGTTGGTGTATTTTAAACATAATTAACTGTTTTATTCAAAGTAATGAGAAAAACCAAGATTAAAATTGATATTGTTTTTAACGGTTTGATAATTTTTTCTTTTATGATATACTAGCAGGCTACAGTGGTCAGCGGCTTCGCCACGGACGTTTTCTCTTTATCAATTTATAAAAAACTGATTGAATCACACAAAGTCAATTAAATAAAAGTAAAAATTCAGCCGTTTGTAGCTCTTACTCATTAATAAACTACAGAAAAATCACAGTCAAAAAATGTGTAGAAAAGTTGCATCCTGCGAAACAATAATACATACATACATATATGCTAAACATAAAGTCTGATTGAGTCTCATTTAAAGTGAAGAGAGCTAGAGCGGAAAAACTCTACATAAAAATAAAATTCCTGAACATGCCGAAGTGAAGTCAGTTAATCCCCTTTTAACAAAACTCCCAGCAGGAAACTTAGCGCTTCATTAGCGCATTTGAAGCGCTCCCAAAAAGCAGTAGAGCGCTTTGTTCTCCTTATGGATAGACGCTTTGTTCTCCTTTTTTAACATTGCAATGCATTGGTATGTCATCAGATGTTGGCGCTTCGCGCTCATTATACTAAATAACAAAATATAGCGAGAACTAAGCGCTGTGTTCTCCTTGAACTATACATAAAAACAAAGCGAGAAAGTTTTATTTTTTGTCACATGCGTGGATTGAACTCGGACTGCTGTCACTACAGCCAAATGTCTTATCGCTCTGCTATTTCTTGCTTGATTACTTGTGATCAAAATGTATATAAAAATATAAGCTTCACAACTCTGAACTCTGAAAAGCGCATCCTCAAAGCATACCATTAATGCACATAAAATGCGCTGTTTCTAGGAGCGCTTTTTATTTTCCCGCTGGGCTGTGCTGGGTTAATTCACCACATCAAAACTAATTTCAACATATTAGAATTCACTTCTATTCAATTAGCTTTAAGCCAGGGGTGCGCAAAAAGCCACCCATGCGAGGATACCTTTCACACGCATACGAGAGCTTTCAATTAAAAAAGCTTTTCAGTCCAGGTTCGGACCAAGGTTCGGACTATTACAGTGAATAAAATGTTATTCAGTCGCTGTGCGAACTTCATGCTGTGAGGTTGCGGTTGCTTGCTACTGCGTTGCCTTATTAAACACGACAACTCATCGTTAGTGCGTTTGTTCGTTCATTCGATGCGATCAGTCGTTGTGCGAGCTTCATGAAATATTTTGGTATAGTTTGGGATGTGGTGGTAAATTTTACCCCTTTTTATTTTACTAAAAAATGTGAATGAAAAAAAATGTTTGGCGATAATTTGTATCCTGAAAACAATTTACTACATTTTTAAGTTAAAATAAACACACGATTTAAATTGTTTTATTTCTTAAGTTCAATAAAACTGGCACTTTACTTCACAAGCCTTTTTTTTAATGGTACAAAAGCATTACATCGTAAACTTAAAAAAAAAAAAATACAAAATTAAAATAATTTCAAAACTTACAAGGAGTTTTTTTACATCAAAATGTCTATATTTTAAGAAATGAAATAGATCATTTATGTTTGCAGGTTTTTTATTCTTCAATTTCCGTATTTGCACAGTCCACGCACCCAACGGGCCGGCATGTCAGCAGCTTCCTACAGGATCAAAACGTCAGCACTTATTTTTGTTGTAGTGTAAGTGAACTGTACACTGAGAGCGCTCCGTAACGGACACAAGAAAAAAACGAACAATGGAAAAAACGAACAAAAGAACAAGAAAAAAACGAACAATGGAAAAAACGAACAAAAGAAAAAGAAAAAACGAATACAGGAAAAAACCGCGTGGTCTGCAAATAATTAGTTGTTTGATGCAAATACGCCTGTAAACAAGTGTTAAAATAAGTGTTTTTTTGCAAGTGAAATTTCTTAAGTAAGTAAGTGAATTTATCTCTAATTAGTAATTTATTTACTTAATCAATCAAAAACTACTAAAAATTGAATTGTTTTGAAAATGGAAACATTGATGTAGCAATTATTTCAGAAAAAATGCAGATTTTTCATTGATTTATTCAAAACAAAAACGAACTGCTGACCCAAAGCTTTCTAAGGAAGGCCTTTTGAAGCAGTATCGATGGTTGCGAATCTAACCCTTATTTTCGATAAAATTAAAAACCTCTCTCCTCTCTCTCTCTCTCCCTCCCTCTCTGCAGATCTCTTTTTGAGGTAGACAAAATCAAAAAGAATGCAACCATGGTGTAATAATAATAAGGTGTTAGTGAATTTTTGACAACACCAAGAATAGCTTTCTTTCTGTCAAAAAATTGCGAGCGAAAGAGAGGAGCCGTTGATAGTTGTTAAAGTGTGTTATTTGTTTGAGTTGCTAGATGATGATGTGCTATAGTTTTTATAGGTTATTGTGCGAATAAAGTTTAAATAAATATTTAATTCAATTAATTGTGCCGTGTTGTGTTGATAAAAAGTTATTGCAGTTGTCTTCGCCCATTTGCCAAGTTCGCCATTGAATGGCTTTGTCATTTTATCAAAAACGTGCGCTGGAAGGTGCCACCGACATAAAGCTTTGACCAGCATGCAAATTTTCTTGCATTCACGTCGACTGCTTCAAGAATATCGAATGCCATGAAAGAATGTTCAATGTTCAAAAGGCCTTTTGGAGTGCTTTTTTTCCCGCTGGGCATATACGTTTGGTGCAACCCATACATATCGGCTTACTGCAATATACACAAATATGTGTAGTTTTCCGTTTAAGTCTACTGGGACATTTATGACACAATTTACGAGCCACAGGATTAGACTCAATCGGAGGCGGTGGTGCGGAGTCTGAACCAAAATGTTACTTTTACTTCTCGTAATGACCGCGGCAGACTTTGGTTGTGTTCTCTTCGTCACTGAATTTTTTTGAATTCGACATGATCTGCATAAAACATAAATCATTTTATACCAACAATATAACGGACGTGTGGTAAAAATAATTCTATGATAAACTAACGCTAAGTTGGACGTGTGGTCAAATTGCTTATACTGAATACTTACGCTAACGTTGATGTGGTGGTAAAATATTTTCAAAGGAAAACTTTCATAAGCTTGGACGAGTGGTAAAATTTACTCCACCACCTTAATTCCGCCGCTCATGCTATGTATATCACAGCAAAAACACAACTGAATATAAATGAGAACAATATGAGAAGATACTGAGAGAATTAAATTGCTGGTAACGGAAGAGAGTAAACCGAAAAAATTAAAAGAGAAGGTAAAATTTACCACCACCTCCACAGTTAAAGTTTAAATACGACAAACTACCATTCTTGCCTTTGTTCGTTCATCCGATATTTTGACTTTGTGCAAGCAGGTTATCTTAATCTCTACACTCTGTTTTTATTTCTCAAGCACAATGCCTGATCGTATGCTGTGATCGCATAAATGAACAAACTAGTGCTTTTCGTTCAGTGCAATCTTTGAAAACAAAAGCTTTGCAATACAAGCACAAAATGTGAATGTATGATTTTGCGCACCCCTGCTTAAAGCGCAGCGAAGTATGTATGTATTTTTTAGTTTATTTTGTTGTGATATGCTTGCTGAGAACGAAGAGAGTGGAGTAGAGAGAAACATGGAGTTAATTGAATCTCTTGCCGCACAAACGCATGAAAAGCTTACGATGAAGCAATGCATGGCATTATGGATGATTTTTTAATAAACTTAACACTTTCATTAAAGATACTTATTATTAAAATTTTGTAAAGAAAATACCCCTATCCCCTACCCCTATATCCTTTTGTAACACAAATGTGATATTTTTGAACATATTTCATTAAAATCGGGCCAGTAGTTTTAGAGTTTAGAGGGAACAAAAAATTGTTAGTTTCATTTTATATAATAGAATAGATATAGATGTAGATATAGATTTAGGGATATATATAATCTCATATAGGCTTTCATATTTTTTCTTTCTTTTGAAATTTTAAGAAATATTCATTTATGTAATACTACCTACAACAATTCAAGGAAATTTCTTCTCCCATTGAATTGGAATGATCTCTCTGTGAGAGGAAGCCTTTGGTTATTCCTATCATTTGGCTAGACCGCTTATGAGCCTCAATCGAGGCTGGTATGTCGAGTTATTTTAAAACCTTTTATTTGAAGTCAGCGGACTATTTATTGGAAAATGCTCATGTAAGTACTTCTTGCGTTTTGAGACAACCAAGATGCAAAAAAGTTAACAAAATGCATACATACATTTTGAAGGAACTTTTATGTAAGTATTTAATTTTTTTTCCTTTCTTACATGAAATTTGTTTTAACTAAACGAATACATTTTTTTTTATTTCTTGTTAAGTAAGTAAGTTGACTTCTAGCCTCTCTCAAGCTTTTTAGCGTTGAGGCATATGTACTATAATTGTGTTACTTATTTTATATTGGAAAAAAAAAAATTAAATTTTACAATACTTTAAAAATCATAAATCAATTAAAGCTCAACTTATGTAACATGTAATAATGATTACATCAACATATTTCATCCCACTTTCTTTTCAAGCTTGAGCCTAAAATTTAAAAAATGTCAGATTTTATTGAAATAATTCAGAACATATTAATTTAATAATAATATAAAAAAAATATTCAATTATTTCTTTTTATAAAACGCAAGCATTTGCTAAACTCAAATCAATTGAATATTCCAATAAATTTATATCAAAGTTCAACATTAACTTCAGAAGCAAATGAAAATCAAACCCAAACAGCGAGCAAATATACGTATGTTACATGTTGATTGACACAAGCATACAACAAGCTTTTACATAAAAACCAACTTTGACTAACAAACACAGTCGATTCCATCATTGTCAAGAAATTAATACCTTGAGTACATCTCTATCCTTATAAGTTTACTGTATAAGCCATAACATCAACAACAAAAAGCCACACAGACACTTACAAATGGTCCACCAATAATCACAAACCTACGCAAACGCACATATACACAAACGTATTGTTTGCATCCTTGACAACATCAACACAAAAACATACGCACAAGTTACAACCACAACATGTGTGACAACTTTTCATAAAGATTTTAACGACGAAAAATTAATCAATTTAAGATACATATGTATTCTCGTTGGACTGAAGGTACGTTAGAGACTAGTGGCGTTAGATACTTCCTTCTTGATATATAACCAGGCTTTCTAAAAGGGTTTGATCAGTATTTGTGCTTCATTGTTGATGGTTGATGGACTTGAGAAAATGTTAAAAGTTAAGCCTAGTACATATGCTGTAGAAATGAAAATTTGTCGGAATATAATTCTAATCCCAAAATATTAGTGTATAAGTATAGTCAAAATGTTTGAAAAAAGCAACTACAGTACAACCAGGCTCAATGCAACTAATAGAAATTCGGGCAGTTGACATAGTTAATGTTGAAGGAACGCAATTGAGTTTATAATCATAAAGCTTTCTGTCTCTAAATCCTAGATATTTTGGATTTATGCACTTTGTATTCCTTACACATTGTTTTTATAGATTCTGTTTATAAAGATAAAAAATGTAGTTTACAAGCAAAGAAGAACTGAGAAAAGTTTACGCAAATGCAAGTTGCAATAATTGTGCAATTTTTTTTTAAACTTTTAGTCAAAATACTTTTTTTCAAATTACTGAAAAAGCGAGGTCGTACTGTTTTCTTATTGAAATGTACAAATTCCAAGCCAATTTAATGTACGGGCATATTACCGACAGCTAAATTTTGACATTTACACTCTCCACATGGTTGTTGAAGTTGCTAGCATTGAGCAAATTTTTCTCCACTATAGCATACTAGAAGCCGAAAAAAAATTACGCTACCTTTTCGCTGTCAAAAACTCAATACATTTCTTATGGGAGGTTTCTTTTCAAAAAAATTCTGTAAAGATGTTAAAAAACATGCATATAATATGCACTGGTTTCAACTATAATTTCATTGAAATATATGTTTTCTATGGTCACTAGGACTATATTTGTATTAAATAATGTTTTAACGAACAGCCATTGAAGCCGTGTAAATTAAATTAAATCTTACTTCTGTTGGCTTTAAGCAAAAAAAGAAAACAAATTTAACGGGAACTTTTTCTTCCATTCAAATTGTGCTTATTTTGAGCAAAGTCAACGAAAAATCTTTGATAGCCATAGTTTTATAGTTTGAGAATATTCTTCTGTCATATTCAGGGGCGAACACAGGTAGGGGTTTTGGGGGTTAACCCCCACCCCCAAATGAATGAATAAAAAGAAAATTAAATGCATAAAGTAAAACAATTATAAATTGTAAAGCATTATTTATTTAAGTTGTAATGTTTTAAGCTATTTTTTATGGTGTTATTTATTGTTTTTGTTAAACAAAGCTCTGTATACGCATAAGAGCCCTGCAAAAGTATGCTTTCCCGCCTACTGGAAATATTCGCATGTTGTAGAATAAAAAGCTTACTCTCATCGCTTTTCTAAAGTTCTCATATGTGAACGTACTCTATCTTGGTATTATGCGCTAATAGAAAACAAAGTGGCATCCGTGGCGTAGTTGGTTAAAGTGCGTGGCTGCTATGTCAACCAACCTGGAAACCCGGGTTCGAATCCCAACAGCGACAGAAAATTATTTGAATTAAAATAATTTTTCTGCACGGCCGCTACCTCTCTGCAGACAATGGCAAACCTCAGAGAGTAATCAAAATGACATGTAAAGCTTCTTGAGAACAAGAACATTCCGTTCATCGCCGTTCGGAGTCGGTGTTAAACATGTAGGTCCGGTTCTCGGTCAATTGTGTACAAACTTAATATCACGCACAACACAATTGATCATAAGAAGCTAGGTCAAAGTCCTTTCAAGGGCTGAAATGACCAGTTATTAAATTTTTGTTTTAGGAAACGAAGAGAGTAAACTGCTGTACTCATACTAATAAGAAGCGGATAAAGCGTATAAATTAAAAAATAACGCAAATACTGTGTTCATACACTGAATATTTTGTGCATATTTCTTTATGCGCAAACATCTCTTGTTATGCGAGAATTTAAATATGGAATGCAAGCAATATACCATCATATATATGTATGTTTTGGCAATGTTTTAAATAATGTAGACAGTTATGCATTTTGTGAAAAATTTTCGAAAACTTAAAATTAAAATTTAATAACTATTTTATTAACAATAAAATTAAAGTTATAATTCATTAAAAGGTAAAACAGAAAATGATTATGCTTCAATTTGATTTAAAAATATATTTGTTCTTGAAATTTAATTTAAAGTCGCAATGATTCTGCTTTTAACATCAACTCATCAACAATAGATGTTCTACAACGCAGTTTTTCTCTGTAAAGTCAAGTTCCGCTATCGCAGCAGCTTCAATTTGATATGAAGTTAAAACTAGAACTCTCGATTTTCGAGCTTTTCAAGCACCCGGACTACCCGGGTATTTTCGAGTATTTCGAGCTACCCGACTAGTACCCGAGAACCCAGGTATAAGTCGATTTTGAATTTTTGTTTTCTACAAAACTTAGGAATCTTTACTTAAATTTAAGATGCAGTGTAATTAGTAATAAAGTAAAAATTAAGTAAAAATTATTATTAATTTCTGTCATTAAGTAAAAACCAAAAACAAAATAATCTACTCTTAACCAGTCCCCATCAAACATCTCCACGGACAGGGACAAATTCCAAAGCAGTTTTATTTTTTATTTAAATGTAGTCACACAGAGCCAAAACAACCTAATAAAAAAGAAAAAAATCAATAAAATTTCTCTATGGTTTTCATCCAATTTTTTGTTATGCAATTCACATAATTTTAAGAAGAATCTGATTATATTTTATGAGAAAACATTTAAAAACAATTAGGAAATCTTATCAGAAATATGTGATTTATTTATTGATTTCAAAAGTTACCTTCTTGATTTTTGTGAATTTAAGAAGAAAATTCTATTGATTTAATAAGATTTCTTTTAAAGTTTTATTAAACCTTTAACCTAGATATATATTTTCAATTGCCTATAACATTAACTTCTCAAAAGAGTGTATTATCTTCTTATTCGTTTTAACTGGTATCTCCTTAAACTTTGGAGAGTGAAAAAAAGATTTTTTTATTAAAGTTAAGTGTTAATAAGATTTCTACATAATTTCACCCATTCAATAAGAAATCTTATTAAAAAATTTTTGATAGTAGTTGTTAATTTTTAATAAGATTTTCTCTATGGAACTAAAAAGGAACATTCTCTTTTACTCTATGGAACTCTTTGGAAAATTCTCATCATTTGGGAGTATTAATAAGAAAACCTAATAAAATAGCTCAATTTGGAGATCTTCTTGATTTTATGTGGTAGTTTTTGGCTCTGCGGAGTCATATCGGTCTAATTTACTGTCGGTCACTTACATACTATGTTCTTGATGAGCATCGCTACTCAAGTACATCTAGCCATGTCCGTCTATATGTCTGTATGTGATGTCGATTACAGCATAGATTTTGGGGCCATCCTTATGAATTTCGATAGTATTATATTATAGTATTTAAGCTTATAGTATTAAGCTTATATTTAAAATATAAAGATCATGTTGCAAATTAACGATCTCGTGTGAAAATTACGTTAACCCCACATAGAAAGTAATATGAAATTGGTAGAATCTCTTAAAATTTTATAAAAAAAAATTAAATTCCTTAATTAATTTCAATTTTATTATTGAGCACATATTAAATTCAATGGCCAAAAATAAATGAATAATTGACTTTGTACTCTAAATATTATATAATGAATAAAAAAATTTGAATAAGTCAAATACAAATATAACACCCCCAACATTTTTTTCTGGGTGCGCCCCTGGTCATATTTCTTCATCAATGGAGATTGAACTCACCTCCTTGTGATTCACGTTCTCTCTTACTATCAATCGACCATATCGACTTTTGAAAATTCTTAGCGCAACGTGCTGATTAACTACAATTCCAAAAGTATAAAAGCATCTTTTTCTATACATTTCTGAACTTATTTCATAACATAAAAAATTCTAATTTTAAAACATCATACGAGTAATTAGTAGGTTTTAAAGACTCAAAACAAATCGTACGCCCTCGTGGTCACGTACCATAGTAAACATTTTACCGCTCTCGTCCATAAGATCCTTCTGGTGAGACTTTGAGAAATTAGATCTCATTCCGTGTACCTTAAAAAAATTTCTCGCTAAGGGCAATAAAGCCCTAACTGTTGCTGTTGTGTGGCTTGTGGTCCCATCTTGTTGAAACCATACATTGTCCAGATCTATGTCTTCAATTTCATGCCAAAAGTCGGTTAACCAGTGGCCATGGTGTTCAGAATTGACTGTAACGGTTGCTCCTTGATCGTTTTCATAAAATTACGGACCAATGACATCACCAGACCATAATGCACACAGACAGTCACTTTTCGCGAATGTAATGACATCTCCACAATCGCTTGGGAAGATTCAAGGCCCCATATATGGCAATTTTGCATATTAACGTATCCACTTAGCGCGAAATGGGCCCATCGGTAAAGAAAATTTGCTTGTTTTTTAGAACAATTTTAACGTGTTGTTTGGTTGCAAAATCTAAAATGGTAAACTTTGCCTACTCGAAAATAAATTTAGATGATATGAATACTTAACAGTTGCCAAATGTAGCAGCTGCACTTTATGAAACCCAAAATGGATAACCTTTTATATGGAATAAGTTGAGCCATTGAACCTTTTTATGATTCTGTTGAAGTCTTGCACACAAATCTTTCATTCTATGACCAATAGATTTCACCATTATTTATCTTTACAACTGAATGGGTTATTGGAACATTTTTTAGCTTTGTAGACTTCTTGGGCAATAATCGATGATTATAAGTCCAATGCGTTCCACATGGATTATCTGCGGAACTAGTTAGATCATTTGAACTTTTTTGGTTCCGAAAAGTTTCTGAACTCCTTGTGGTATTAGCTATGGAACTTTTTAAATTATTGGATTTTTCCTTTTTGGGTTTGTGGACTCCCTGGCGAAAAATTCTATGTATACCAGTTTCTATGTTTTACCAGTTTTTACATGGAACTTGTTAAAGTACAGGATTTTAAGTTTGGTGGTTCCACGTATCAAAATATAAGACTATCTGCCGGATATATATTATGTATGGAGTAAAAACGGCACTATTTGGATCAATGAAATTCTTGGAGTTTATTGTGCTCTTTGGACACAAATAAAAGTATGAATATATGTCAGACAGGTTACACTGAGATTCTCTATGTAACTAGTTAGATTATTGGATTTTTTTAGTTTTTTTTTTCTAGACGTGTCACAGTGTTCTTTTTTTAATATGGAAACAATCAAGAATCGTGCAGTGATTGAATTCTTATTTTTGAAAGGTATACAACCAAAAGAAATTCATGAATAATTATTTAAAGAGTATAAGGACCTTCACTTGCAACAGTGTACAAATGGGTATCTGAGTTCAAGTGTGGTTTTACAAGTATTGAAGACGATCCACGTCAAGAATGTTCAAAAAATGCATCAACACCACAAATCATAGCAAAAATACAGGATACAGTGAGCCACATTTTAAGTGAAGTTTTGGATTTCAAAAAGGTGTGTGGACATTGGGTTCCGCATTCGCTAACAATAAAACAAAAACACATTCGAATGAGACTTTCTGAGCAACATTTGCAGCGTTTTAAAAAAGATAAAAAGGATTTCATACGTCGATTCGTCACCATGGAGGAGACTTGGGTCTACCACCATGATACTGAATCAAAACAAGAAGCTAAAAACTAATGTGAACCTGGTACTTCGGCTCCTAAGCGAGTTCGTATTAAAAAAATTTGCAAAGAAGGTTTTGGCATCAGTTTTTTAGAATGCCAAAAGGATTTTGTTCCTGCATTATCTCCAAACTTAAAAAAAAAATTTATTTTGAACATTATTTCAAGACGTACAAGACACACACGAATGTTATATGAGTATCAGCACCATACTATATACGCCAATCAACTAATAGATGTTGTGAAGAATTTAACAATATCAGAGATAACTATTTACCATCCATACCTAAATTCTTCTTCAAAACAAATTTTTATAAGTTCCTATTCCCGCCCTCATAACCTCCTTTCCCCTTTATAATCAAATCATCTCATCATATCATCTTTAATAATGTCCCTTTATTTGTCATCTCCATCACCATCTTCAATACTCATGACCGGGTATGGGCACCACTACATTTGAAGTCTTGTGTCTTTGCTTTGTTGTTGCGTTTTGTGTTGCTACACAAGCCTTAGCTCTCAATTGCTCTCTGCTGGCTCCGGAAGTTACTCCGTGCCCATAGCTGCTCATGACCCATGCCAAATATTTTCCCGAAGTCCTTTTCTCCATTCTGATTCAAGCAGGTGTAGAACAACCTTAAGACATAGTTTTGGAAAAATAATGTCAATCCTGTGGGTGGATACGTCCACTTTGCAATCTAAACCTTTATCATAAAAAAAAATCTGTTAGAATAAGTAAGATTAAATTGAGCTAGAATAAGTGATTCCCTTGTTTGGCCAAATAAATAAATAAATAAATAAATTATTGGAACCATTTGCATCAGCTCGATGCAAAGATTCATGAAAAAAGAGCCGGTTTGTAGAAGAAAAAAGTTATTTATCATCAGGTCAACGGACCTGTTCACAAAAGTCAAAAAACCAACACTAAAATCAGTGAATTAAAGTACGAATAGTGGGAACATCCATCCACTGCGCCAGATCTAGCTCCCTCTGCCTTCTGGCTGTTCTCACATCTCAAAAAATTCATGCGTGGAAAACGATTTTCATCAACCGATGAGGTGATAGCGGCGACAGAAGGTTATTTTGAAGACCTTCCGAAAGCCCACTACAGCGATGGAATCCATAAATTAGAGGGCCGTTGGAACAAGTGTATTCAGCTTCAGGAAGAATATACTGAATAATAAAAAGCATTTCAAGCCATAAAATTATGTTTTTTATTTCTATTCTAGAAACTGTTTTGAACAACCTGGAATATTCCATATTATCGAACATTTTGGTTTATTAAAATTTTTTGGAGTTTTGTAGAACTCTTGGTCAAACATCTTTGAATTTCAGTCAAATGAGTTACACCGGGAAAATCTATGAAACAAGTTGAATTATTTGAAATTTTTGGGTTTTGTGTTCTTCTTAGATACAAATCTATGACTTTCAGATAAATACGTTAATTCCAATGGAATTATATGTGGAACTAGTTGAAATGTAGGAATTTGTTTGAGTTTCCAAACTCAAAGTTAACTAATTTTGCGTAATTGGCGAAAGGGCTCCACCCTTTTAATGGGAAAGATTATCTTCTTCTTTCCTTGGGATGTAAGACCTCTACCTACAAGGTGGAGCAAAAGTAATCACACTATTGGAACACCATATAGCTTTTACAAATGGCGCCAAATGTCAATTTGTTTTTGACATTTGTGAAGTAAACAAACGCAGAATACAAATCGACAACTCATAAATCCTCCGCAAGAACGCTGAATAATTTTTTCCATTTATTTGCGCAACAATTTGTTGGCTCAGCATGAATTTCGTCGCAGATTTCCTGGCCATCCGACACCAACTAGACAAACACTGCGGCGTTTGATCACTCGCCTTTAAGAGACTGGGACAACAGGAGATCTTTCCAAGGCTGGCCGACCCCGAAGCAGCTGTTCTGCTGAGAGTATCGCTGCTGCTACCCAAGATGTCGAAGAATAGCCCGGAACATCGACCAAACGACGTTCCACGCAATTGAGCATTAGCCAGCGGTCCTTACGCAAAATTTTGGCGAAAGTTTTGAAGATGTTCCCTTACAAAGTGCAGACAGTGCATCAGCTGTTAGCTGTTGACCTTCAACCACGTGTAACCTACGCCCAAGCCATCCTGGATCTCAAAGAAGAGGTGAACGATTTTTCATCGAAAATTATCGTTAACGATGAGGCTCATTTCCATCTTTGCGGTTACGTAAATAAACAAAATAATCGTTTCTGGGGCACCGAAAATTCGTGTATCACCCAAGAATGATAGAAACAAGATTACGCGTTCCACAGTCCCGTTATCTAATGCTCTCTTTCTCTACTGAGTGCATGACGTCACACAGCACTTTTGCTTGACAAAAACGTATGCAAAAGTGCGATCGTTTGGGCAAATTGACGAAATTGAAAATAAATTCTTCCGGAAAAGTAAAGTAAATATATCTTCTCTTCTGTATAAAAATATGAATATTTAAAAAAGAAATAAAAAGACTTTGACCTAGCTTCTTATGATCAATTGTGTTGTGCGTGTTATTAAGTTTGTTCACAATTGACCGAGAAATGGACCTACAGGCTTAACGCCGACTCCGAACGGCGATGAACGAAATGTTCCTATTCTCAAGAAGCTTTACATGGCATTTTTATTACTCTCTGAGGTTTGCCATTGTCTGCATAGAGGTGGCGGCCGTACAGAAAAATCATTTTAATTCAAATAATTTCCTGTCGCTGCTGGGGTTCGAACCTGGGTCTCCAGGTTCGTCGACATAGCGGTCACGCACTTTAACCAACTACGCCACGGACGCCACGGACGCCGCGTAGTTGGTTAAATATAAAAATATGACTATTTACGTATAGAAAAATATGAATTTCTTAAACTTTCAAGATTTTTATCTCCTAAACCATTCAAGACCGTCAAAGTTTTATTGTACCAAATTTTATTGCACCGAGGTTTATTAGGTCCATATACATATTATAAAAATAAGAAAAAAAAATATTTAAGCTTGGGCCCCAAAGTAAAATTAATCCAAATTCTGACACTGTCGCTTATGACGTCATGATCTCTCTCTCTCTCATTTGTGGAACACGTAATCTGGCTTCTATCATTCTTGTGTATCTCCCATGAAGAACCAATACGTATCTCCCATGAAGAACCAATACATCCGCTCAAAGTTACTGCGTGGTGTGCTGTTTACTCTGGAGGAGTCATCGGGCCATTTTTTTAAGAGAACGCAGTGGGCCAAACGACGACGGTGCGTGCTACAGAGCCATGATTACCGGATTTTTTCTTCCTCAATTGGATGAATTGGGACTGGAGAACATGTGGTTCTAACAATACGGTGCAACGGCGCACACTGCTCGAGCCACAATCGATATTCTGATGGAAGCATTTCCGAGTCGCTTAATCTCTCGTTTTGGTGATTTTCACTGGCCGGCCGGATCATCCGATTTAACCGCTCCAGACTTCTTTTTATGGAGTTTATTGAAGTCGCGGGTGTACGTCAACAAGCATCAGACTCTTCAAGCTCTTAAGGAGAATATTCGCCAAGAATTCGAGAACTCTGGCGGCGCCCACTTGGCCCATATCATTTTCTCAACTTGATGGAATAAATTCTAATGGATACAATAAACAAATTTCACAAGCAAAACCAAACTTTATCATTATAAAAAAACAACAGCAAAAGAACATTGGGTGATTACTTTTGCCCCTCCTTTCATAATATAGGTGATTTAACAACGTGAGACATCTTCCTTTGAGATCGTGTTAAGAGTGAGATCTACCGTCGAGGTTAACCATGCGAAAACAATTACAACTCTCAAAGCGAAAATTTAAGTAAAGTTAAAAAAAGAGTTGGCTGTGCGGTGGACACACCCGTAGGTTTTGACGTGACGAAGTTTCTTGCTGTTGTTGTTAATGTTGATGGTGATGTTGATGTGTATGTTGGTGTTGATGTTGATGTTGATGTTGATGTTGATGTTGATGTTGATGTTGATGTTGATCTTGATGTTGATGTTGATGTTGATGTTGATGTTGATGTTGATGTTGATGTTGATGTTGATGTTGATGTTGATGTTGATGTTGATGTTGATGTTGATGTTGATGTTGATGTTGATGTTGATGTTGATGTTGATGTTGATGTTGATGTTGATGTTGATGTTGATGTTGATGTTGATGTTGATGTTGATGTTGATGTTGATGTTGATGTTGATGTTGATGTTGATGTTGATGTTGATGTTGATGTTGATGTTGATGTTGATGTTGATGTTGATGTTGATGTTGATGTTGATGTTGATGTTGATGTTGATGTTGATGTTGATGTTGATGTTGATGTTGATGTTGATGTTGATGTTGATGTTGATGTTGATGTTGATGTTGATGTTGATGTTGATGTTGATGTTGATGTTGATGCTGATGTTGGTGTTGGTGTTGGTATTGATGTTTGTGTTGGTGTTGGTGTTGGTGTTGGTGTTGGTGTTGGTGTTGGTGTTGGTGTTGGTGTTGGTGTTGGTGTTGGTGTTGGTGTTGGTGTTGGTGTTGGTGTTGGTGTTGGTGTTGGTGTTGGTTTTGGTGTTGGTGTTGGTGTTGATGTTGAGTTGTTGTTGGACTTGGAGTTGGTGCTTTTCGTTTAGCTTTTTTTTGCTTCCCCATTGGTTGTGCTCTAATTTCAATTAATCCAGCAAAAGTGATGCATATGCGTCACATTAGGCGGTTCCCTAAGGGTTTTTGACACGCCGTCAAATTTTTTTTTTATTTTTATCATATGCCCGAAGACCTCACCTTTGTTTTCGTACCTTAAAATTTACCGTTGCACCAGTAGTCCCAGCATTATTTAACTGCATTATGTGATTGCATCCCTGAAATCATGACAACAAAATTTTTTTTGTAATTTAGTTGTGAAGCGTAATAACACATCCCTGCTGTCGTAAATTAAAATTTACTGTAGCACTCCTCCTGAGTGTGTAATAATTCCATGCAACGATATTACATTTCTGTTACATAAGCTGCTATATTCACGACCTGACGACGCCGGAATTTTTTTTTATTTTTGTCGTAAAGCCATGTATAAAAACTTTATTTTCCTTTTTAAACTTTTATCGTAGGTTATATACTCATTGAGTAAAAATTCAATGCAACGCCGCTGCATGAATGTTGCGTTATCGATCTATGAGCGGCTCTCTCAGCGTCCCCATGATGTCAGAAATTTTTTGTCTAATTTTGTTGTGAGGGCTTCCAGTAGGCCTTTATTGGCGTATCGTATTTTTAATCTTAGTAGTAATACTCAGCGAGTAATAATTCCATGTAACAAATTTTCAGTTGCATTGCGTACGCAGCTCCCACTACGTCCCTATGCCATATTAATTTTTTTTTTGTTTTTTTAATATAGTCAAAGAATTAACCTTTATGGTCATACTATTTTTTTAATCATAGCTCTTATACCCAGCGAGCAACAATTCAATGAAACGCTGATGAATTTTTAAAAAATTTATTTTTCAACTTTTTTGGAAACTAGAGCAGTACAACGTAACTTCGTCACGTCAAAAGGGAAAAAGGATCAGGGTCAAATTAATTTTCCTTTCTTTATAGGTTTAACACTCCAGACAAAGTTCAAAAAATTAGAACGCTTTCTGTTCCATGAAATCTAGTGTCAAAATGTCAGATATCAAATAACATTGGGAATATTTATTTTTTGTATTTCACTTCCATCCAAAACCCAACACATTTACAATCTAATAGCTCTAAATATATTTTCCAAACTCTTTTTGTCTGACATTAAATTAACTACAACTACGACATGCATTTTAGTTGTATCTTTATCTACTGCTATTTGTTGTGTAAAGTTCGCCATGCTAATTGCAATATTTACAAAATCTAAATTTTAATTATTTTCAATAACAAAAGCAACAAACATCAAATGGTATGATATTTGTTCCACTTTCCGGAATGTTGTATCATGCCAGTTAGTGGCTGTGGACGTGTTTGTGTTTTGTTGTTGCACAAAACAACACTTTAACCTCAATGGAAAGTGACACGTTTTGTTGTAGTCAGTGCATGCAGGCAGTTGATGTTGATGTTGATGTTGTTGTTGGTGTAATTGTTGTTGTAGTTATCGTTGTTGTTGTTATTATTGTTGTTGTTGCTGTTTATCTTATTGTTGGTGGTATTGCTATTGTGTCTGTTATTAAACTATTATTATTATGATCACTGCAAATTGTTGTAGTTGGCCTAATGATAGCATCAGGCAGTTACATGTATAGATATATGTATATAATATACGTATATGTATTTATGTAACTTTGTAGTTGTGCATTATTAGTAGTTTAATGTGTGGGTGTATGCATGTGTGACAAGTAATTAAACGCTATGGCTGTGATGAGAGTTTGAGCCAGAAGGCGCAAATTGCATGCGATAAAAAAGTTGCTTTTATTGAGTGACATTTTTTGTTTTTACAAAATATTTTTCTACAAATCAGTGAGAAAAAGACAGCTTCTGTTCCAGTTATTATTCTCTCTCGAACAATAATGGGAATACTTTTATTTGTTGTGCAATAATAGCATCACGTGTCGCTGAATGAAAAATAAAATTTATTTGTTGTAGTTTTATGATTTTTGCCCAAAAAAATAAAAGGTTCTTGCATAAGTTACACAAACATTTTAACAAAAACATATACTGTATAGCATACATAAACATACACACACACACACACACACACACACACACAGATATACAATGCGTTTACACTAACATATAATTTGGCCATAAACTTCATTAGAGCTTAACACGTGGGCGTTTGCGTTACCTTGGCGCATGTTACGTGACATAACGTGACTTGAATTTTTGACATAACGCTGTGCGTGCGCCCTAATATTTTTTGGAATTCGTTTTTTTTTTTTTTTTCTTTGCAAAATGTTATGTTCTGTGTCTGTGTCTGTGTGCTGTTCACTTCGTTGGCAGAGCACAAAGTTGCCATGATTTTTTTTATGATCACTGCTTTTACTGTCGCTTTTCACTAGACTAATTTTTATGAAGTCAACTCACTGTTGCTCTAGCTGTTGTGACTTCTGCTCTGACAGCAATACTAAGGCAGCTAAACATATGCATGTAATTTTTTCAATTTGCAAAAATTTCAGTTTTTTTTTTATTTATTTTTTTTTTTTTTGCTTATGTTTTCTCTTCCTCTGTCTGGCTGTTTGTGAGTTTAATATCTCGAATTGTTTTATGTGTCATGCAAATTATGATTTATAGCTGGCAAATATGTTTATAATATTGGCGTTGGAGTTGATTGTTTTGACGATAATATTTTTACGGAAAACTCTTAGTATTGAGCTACATAATAATGGTTTTTTTTTTCAAGCAAAAGCTAAGGATTCGTTGACACAATTTGTGACTTAGCTGTGATTATTTTTTTGATTTGTCGTATCATGCTGATATGATATATTTTCATATAGCAATCACTGGAATTAATTAAGTTAAGCTTGTTGTCTAGGGAATGCATAAAATAAAATAGGTCACACACTCGTAATATATGATAGCACCGTAAAAAAAATATAACATTAAAATTGTTATAAACTCGTATGAATATTATTTTGAGCGTGTGTTGGGCACTTTGTTTGAGTGACAATATATAATGTTGGTAATTTTATACATGTCGAAGGCAGTCATTGCTTAATGCTAGTTTTGGAAAGTTTTCCAATAAGTCATGTGATATTTTTTCAAACATAAAATTTTTGGATCCATCATGTCTTGTACTCTTGCTAAGATGTTAAAATTTAATCGAATAGCTTATATAATATTTTTGACGTGACGAAGTTACGTTTTACCGAACAGGTTTCCAAAATAGTTGAAAAATGCATTTTTTTAAAATAAATTGGCGTTTCATTGAATTGTTACTCGCAAAATAAAAGAGCTATGACTAAAAAATTATACGACCTTAAAGGTTAATTCTTTGACTTCATTATAAAAACAAAACAAAAATTCTAAACGTCATCGGGACGCGGTGGAAGCTGCTTCAGCAACGTAACTGAAAATTTATCACTTGGAATTATTACTCGCTGAGAATAAGTAAAAAAAAAATAGTTGGCTATGTCGTGGATACACCCGTATCAACATCAACATGTTGATGTTGATGTTGATGTTGATGTTGATGTTGATGTTGATATTGATGTTGATGTTGATGTTGATGTTGATGTTGATGTTGATGTTGATGTTGATGTTGATGTTGATGTTGATGTTGATGTTGATGTTGATGTTGATGTTGATGTTGATGTTGATGTTGATGTTGATGTTGATGTTGATGTTGATGTTGATGTTGATGTTGATGTTGATGTTGATGTTGATGTTGATGTTGATGTTGATGTTGATGTTGATGTTGATGTTGATGTTGATGTTGATGTTGATGTTGATGTTGATGTTGATGTTGATGTTGATGTTGATGTTGATGTTGATGTTGATGTTGATGTTGATGTTGATGTTGATGTTGATGTTGATGTTGATGTTGATGTTGATGTTGATGTTGATGTTGATGTTGATGTTGATGTTGATGTTGATGTTGATGTTGATGTTGATGTTGATGTTGATGTTGATGTTGATGTTGATGTTGATGTTGATGTTGATGTTGATGTTGATGTTGATGTTGATGTTGATGTTGATGTTGATGTTGATGTTGATGTTGATGTTGATGTTGATGTTGATGTTGATGTTGATGTTGATGTTGATGTTGGTGTTGATGTTGATGTTGGTGTTGGTGTTGATGTATAAGTTGATGTTGGTGTTGATGTTGATGTTGATGTTGGTGTTGATCTTGATGTTGATGTTGATGTTGATGTTGATGTTGATGTTGATGTTGATGTTGATGTTGGTGTTGATGTTGATGTTGGTGTTGATGTTGATGTTGGTGTTGATGTTGATGTTGATGTTGATATTGATGTTGATGTTGATGTTGATTTTGATGTTGATGTTGATGTTGATGTTGATGTTGATGTTGATGTTGATGTTGATGTTGATGTTGATGTTGATGTTGATGTTGGTGTTGATGTTGATGTTGATGTTGATGTTGATGTTGATGTTGATGTTGATGTTGATGTTGATGTTGATGTTGATGTTGGTGTTGATGTTGATGTTGATGTTGATGTTGATGTTGGTGTTGATGTTGATGTTGATGTTGATGTTGATGTTGAATTTGATGTTGATGTTGATGTTGATGTTGATGTTGATGTTGATGTTGATGTTGATGTTGATGTTGATGTTGGTGTTGATGTTGATGTTGATGTTGATGTTGATGTTGATGTTGATGTTGGTGTTGATGTTGATGTTGATGTTGATGTTGATGTTGGTGTTGATGTTGATGTTGATGTTGATGTTGATGTTGATGTTGAATTTGATGTTGATGTTGATGTTGATGTTGATGTTGATGTTGATGTTGATGTTGATGTTGATGTTGGTGTTGATGTTGATGTTGATGTTGATGTTGATGTTGATGTTGATGTTGATGTTGATGTTGATGTTGATGTTGATGTTGATGTTGATGTTGATGTTGATGTTGATGTTGATGTTGATGTTGATGTTGATGTTGATGTTGATGTTGATGTTGATGTTGATGTTGATGTTGATGTTGATGTTGATGTTGATGTTGATGTTGATGTTGATGTTGATGTTGATGTTGATGTTGATGTTGATGTTGATGTTGATGTTGATGTTGATGCTGATATTGATGTTGATGTTGATGTTGATGTTGATGTTGATGTTAATATTTTTATTTTTGTTTTTGTTGGTGTTCTTGTTGCCGTTGTTGATGTTGATGCTGGTGTTGGTTTTGTGATGATGATGGTGTTGGTGTAAGTGTTGTTGCTTTAGCTTTTGCTTTTTTTATGTGCTCCTCCATTGGTTGTGCTTTTCGTTTTTGCATTAACTTTACCTCAGCTGCATGCAATTAATCCAGCATAAGTGATGCATATACGTCACATAAAGCGGTTCCCTGAGGGGCCTCATGACGTTCTCAATTTTTTTTAATTATTTTTATCATGTGCCTGAAGTCCTCAGCTTCATTTTCGTTTCTTTAAATTTACCGTTACGCCAGTAGTCTCAGAGTTAAAATTCAATGCAACTTTTTGTCATGGTTGTAGCATTTTTCGTTGCCACCCTGAAATCATGTCGATAAGAATTTTTTTTGTAATACAGTTGTGAGGAGTAATAACACGTCCATGCTGCCTAAAACAAAATTTACAGTATCACGTCTCCCGAGTGAGTAATAATTCCATGGAACGATAATTCATTTCTGTTTCAAAATCGGCTTTATTCACAACTTGGTGATGCCAAAAATATTTTTTTATTTTTCTTGTAAGGCCAAGTATAAATCCATCATTTTCCGTTTTAAACATTTATCGTAGCTTATATACTCACCGAGTAAAAATTTAATGCAACGCCGCTGCATGAATGTTGCATCGTCGATCTTTGAGCGGCTCTCTTTGTGTCCCCATGCCGTCAGAAATTTTTTGTCTAATTTTTTTGTGAGGGCTTAGGACAGGCCTTTATTGGTGTATTATATTTTACATCCTAACACTAACACTCAGTGAGTAATAATTCCACGTAACAAATTTTCAAAAACAACCGTCAAAAATAAATAACTGGTATTTTCAGCCCTTGAAAGGACATTGACCTAGCTTCTTATGGTCAACTGTGTTGAGCGTGTTATTAAGTTTGTACACAATTGACCGAGTACCTGACCTACAAGTTTAATGCCGATGCCGACTCCGAACGGCGATGAACCGAATGTTCATATTCTCAAGAAGCTTACATTGCATTTTGATTACTCTTTGAGGTTTGCCATTGTCTGCAGAGAGGTGGCGGCCGTACAGAAAAATCATTTTAATTCAAATAATTTTCTGTCGCTGCTGGGATTCGAATCCGGGTCTCCAGGTTCGTTGACATAGAGGCCACACAATTTAACCAACTACACCACGGATGCCACATGGTTACGCACATGACGCTAGTTACTTTCAGCAATTTTCTGAAAGGTCTCATGACGTCATTAATTTTTGTTTTATTTTTATCATGGAATCCCATCATGGAATCCCATAAAATTAACCGCAGCTTCTATAGTCATGAAGTTATAATTCCATGCAACGTTTTTATATTGTTGTTGCATGAAGCAGTTTTTAAATTGGTGTCGTGACTCCAAATTTTTTTTCAATTTGGTTATAAAGTCAAAGAATCGTTTTTTGGTGTCGTAAAATAAAATTGTTCGTAGCACTTCTTCTTAGCGAATAAAAATTCCATGCATATTGTATTTTTGTTTCATAATTTTCTATATCCGCGACCTGGCGATGTCATTTTTTGTTGTTTTTATTTTTATCGTAATTCTTCATTTGAGTTTTATAAAATTTTCGATAGCGCATACACACGATGAGTAATTATTCCATGCAACGCTGTTGCATTATAGCTGCATTTTTTAACTTAGAGCGGCTCTCTCAGCGAACTTAAGACATCATGAATTTTGTTCTATTTTTTTCATAAGGGCTAAGAACCAGCCTTAATCACGTGTAATAATTTTGCCTTAGCGCTCATCTATGGCGTGTTATAATTCCATTAAAAAAATGTCAATTGGCGCATCTTACGGAGCTCCATCCGCGTCTTGACGACGTATTAAATTTTGTTTTTAATTTTGTCATGAAGTCAAGGAGTTAACATTTTCAATTGTATTACTTTTTTTGTGATAGCACCTAAACTATGGAAATGCAACGCCATTGTATTTTGAAAAAATGCCATTTTAAATTTTTTGGTAACCTGTGCGGCAAAACGTAACTTTATTACGTGAAAACTCTTTGTGTTAAGTGATTTAAATTGTCGAACCGTTCCAAATCAGATGTGATGTTCACTTGTTACGATCAGTACCATTGGTATTAACCGAAATAAAAAAAAATTCAAAATATACCGAAATACCAAATAGCGAAAATACCGAGGACAGAGAAAACGATTGATCAATTCATTTATAGAGCTGATACATCAGAAAAACACAATATTTTTGTTGCTTATTTTGAAAAGACAGAAAACTAATGAACATAAAAATATATCTTTTATCGCTAATAGTTCAACAGTTATAACTGTGTTAACTGAAATATAGAGAACATCAAGACTTTTTATATGACAAGTAGTCTCTTCTGAAATATTACTAAAAAACAAAAAGTCAGTATTGTAGTGTCCTAAATATATTCCAAAATCAAACAATAGTAAGCAATTTTTAAAAAAATTACCATTATTTTTGGTCTATAAATTTGAGCATTTTCACCAGAACGGAAATAATTCTGCTCACCACCAACACTATAGATACTATATCCGTAAATAAACCTTTATAGCTAGTTGCATGGGAGTCATCGCACACAACTGGCCACTATGGTATGGCGTGATTCCATTTTGAAATTTTAATTACTAGCTACTCCTTTCAGCACACAACATGCCCATCAGCAAACTTTAACATATAATAGTCTCCTGCTTCCTGACTCATAGCATCAGACTCCTTTCTGTATTTTTTTCGTACCACAGTTTTGTTGTTTTTTTGCTTTTTCTATGTATTTTTATATTTTATGTATGCTATTTGGTTGGTTATTCCTTCTGCCAACAATGAAATTTCAAAAATGTTTCACCTGAAAAGTTCCAATTCAATTGAATTCAATGGCAATGTTTTGTTACAACTTGATACAACTCTTGATGTGGCTACAGCCGGTGCTATAGGTAGCAAAGCTTTTATATATGTATGTGTGTGTGTGTGTGTGTTGTGATATCGGAAAATCAGTGTTGTTTGTTCCATATGTTTTTCTTGTTGTTGGGGAAAATGTTGTTATTGTCGCTGTTATTGTTGTGTGCTGTACCGAGATACGATGTTGAAAGATTAAATTCTTGTACCAATACGGAATACAAATTCAGACATGGCACCAATGAGTCCATACCAATACAATCCAACCTACACAAACACACGCATACCCATGCACAGCCGAACACTCAACAAAACGCAACTTACTCCAAATCATGCTGTTGATGATGAACGCTTGTATTCCTTTATTGGATACAATTTCTAGCTTTTCGTTTTTTTTTAGGTATGTACAGCAATTCGAATGCATTCCACATTGATTCTTAGTGATTGTTTCCATATGTTTCTCATGTCAGCTTTCTGAAAACCTTTCATTTGCTTGCTTGCGTCCTGTTTTCACTGAGTCATGTTCATGGCTTTGCTAACGTTTCCATTGTTATACAATTTAAGTACAATTAAAATTCAGTCCTTTATCACTGATCAGCTTTGTACATTGTTCGCTTTGTTGTCAACCGTCCGAATGTCGAAACTATGCAGTTTATTCGAGTTAAGTTTTGCGAATTTTCATTGAGTTTCTATTGTTTACTTGGATGGATTCGGACTAAACTTAGGTCGAGACATTTTTTCCTTAGATTTAACCTTTGGAGTATATTTAAGCTATTGGCATAGTTATTTGGGTTCCTCAATTTTGGCAAAAAAAGTAAACTAGACGAAACACTCAAAATGTACCTTTATCTTATCTTCTCCTGCAATTTAAGGATTTCAAAAACCACATGTAACACAGAAAAATAAGACTCTATCAATAAAAAGCTAGCTCTTGTGAGTGAAATATGGCAAAGGGTAAATGCTTTAAACTCCTCTACGCTCTACTGGGGATTTAAAACAGCTCATACTACA
Organism: Pherbina coryleti; assembly: GCA_943735915.1. Lineage (NCBI taxonomy): Eukaryota > Metazoa > Arthropoda > Insecta > Diptera > Sciomyzidae > Pherbina > Pherbina coryleti. Next base: position 34,344,038 of record OX030951.1, read on the forward strand.
AACCTGTTGACTTAAACTTACACAATAGCTGTAGTATAAAAAAAGACGTAACATGTCAGGGGACTCTTGTGACAGAAACTGATACCAATTCGATTTCATTGGTGTTCAGAAAAGAAACTTTGAAAAGTTTGGTTGTGGTAGGATTGTGGATTATTATATCATTTTGACGTGACGAAGCTATGTTTTACCGCGCAGGTTTCCAAACAAGTTGAAAAATGCATTGTTTTAAAATTCATCGGCGTTGCATTCAATTGTTATCCGCTGAGTATAAGAGCTATGACTAAAAAAATTATACGACCGTAAAGGCTAATTCTTTGACTTCATTATAAAAACAAAACAAAAATTGAAAACATCATCGGGACGCGGTGGGAGCTGCTTAAGGTACGCAACTGAAAATTTGTTACATGGAATTATTACTCGCCTAATATTAGTGCTAGGATGAAAATATGCTACGTCAATAAAGACCTGTTCTAACGTCTCTTAACTAAATTAGACAAAAAATATCTGATGTCAAGAGGACAAAGAGAGAGCCGCTCAAAGATCGAAATTGCAACACTCATGCAGTGGCGTTGCATTGAATTTTTACTCGGTGAGTATATAAGCTATGATAAATGTTTAAAAAGGAAAAGGAAGCATTTATACTTGGCCTTATGACAAAAAATAAAAAAAAAATTCTAACGCCACCAGGTCGTGAATATATCAGCTTATGTAACAGAAATGTAATATCGTTGCATGGAATTATTACTCGCGCAGCAGAAGTTGGCGGTAAATTTTGATTTACGACAGCATAGATGTGTTACTACGCCTCACAACTAAATTAAAAGAAAAATTTTTATGGTCATGATATCAGGGTGGCAACCACATAATGCAGTAAAAGTGCTACAACCACGAAAAAACGTTGCATGGAATTTTTATTCTGTGACTAATAGTGTAACGGTAAATTTTAAGGAACGAAAATGAAGGTGAGGACTTCGGGCACATGATAAAAATAACAAAAAAATTGATGGCGTCATGAAGCCCCTCAGGGAACCGCCTAATTTGACGCATATGCATCACTGTGGCTGGATTAATTGCATGCAGCTGAGGTAAAGTTAATGCAACAAGGAAAAGCACAACCAATGGAGAAGCAAGCAAAAAAAAAAGCAAAAGCAACACCAACACCAAAACCAACAACAACATCAACATCAACATCAACATCAACATCAACATCAACATCAACATCAACATCAACATCAACATCAACATCAACATCAACATCAACATCAACATCAACATCAACATCAACATCAACATCAACATCAACATCAACATCAACATCAACATCAACATCAACATCAACATCAACATCAACATCAACATCAACATCAACATCAACATCAACATCAACATCAACATCAACATCAACATCAACATCAACATCAACATCAACATCAACATCAACATCAACATCAACATCAACATCAACATCAACATCAACATCAACATCAACATCAACATCAACATCAACATCAACATCAACATCAACATCAACATCAACATCAACATCAACATCAACATCAACATCAACATCAACATCAACATCAACATCAACATCAACATCAACATCAACATCAACATCAACATCAACATCAACATCAACATCAACAACAATATCAACATCAACATCAACAACAATATCAACATCAACATCAACATCAACATCAACATCAACATCAACATCAACATCAACATCAACATCAACATCAACATCAACATCAACATCAACATCAACATCAACATCAACCTCAACATCAACATCAACATCAACATCAACATCAACATCAACATCAACATCAACATCAACATCAACATCAACATCAACATCAACATCAACATCAACATCAACATCAACATCAACATCAACATCAACATCAACATCAACATCAACATCAACATCAACATCAACATCAACATCAACATCAACATCAACATCAACATCAACATCAACATCAACATCAACATCAACATCAACATCAACATCAACATCAACATCAACATCAACATCAACATCAACATCAACATCAACATCAACATCAACATCAACATCAACATCAACATCAACATCAACAT